>CM069444.1:51825307-52095689 GCA_035610835.1 Ophiura sarsii
AACAACATATTATCTGATGACAACGATTACGTTCGCTCATGCTATGTCCAATGTGTGGTGCATTCAACAACATCAGTCACATGGGGGAGGGGGGCCTTCTGGCAGTAGGGATACACTGCCCCAGTTACGCCCCTGGTTCTTATAGAAAAATTGGAGTCTCTATTGGCTGTCCAGTACACCGTTCGCGTTTAATAGTAACTCATCAAGCTCCAGAATGGGCTATCCAATACAAATAAGTGACCCGCATATTTCGGAGTTCCAGCTTTTCCGCTTTCAAAATTTGGCTGGAATTTCATATTATTTGTCGAAACTGATGCTGAATTCAAGATTTGTTGCAAACAACTTGGACATTTCAGACAATATCATTGGCATTTACTCATCACCCTCATACACGGACCCACCGCTTACAATATCAAACATTCCTCTTCAAGAAGTTCAGGTGGCTAAAATTCTGGGTGTTAAGATCAGTGCGGACCTGAAATGGAATGTTCATGTGTCTGAAATTCTTAAGAAAGCCAATGGTAGACTCTATATGCTTAAGTTACTAAAACGTTTCAACTTGCCTCATGATGATCTTGTCACAATCTTCTCGGGTTTTGTTAGACCTTTGGCAGAATATGCTGCCGCAATCTGGCACCCTGGTCTCACGATCCATGAAGAATCGAAAGAAGAGCGTGCAAGATCATCATGGGCAAGCATTACACATCTTATGATAATGCTCTCCAAGAGTGTGGTTTAGATTCTCTGAGAGAAAGAAGACTAAACTTCTTGAATTCTCTCATGAAGTCTGAGCAATTTTGTTCCTGGGTCCCACCTACCAGAAGCTCAGTGCATCAAAGAAATCTTAGGAACTCTGACAGATTAAGTATCCTAAGGGTCAACACAATACGATGTAGAAAGAGTCCTGTTTTGCATATGGCCGATCTCTGGAATAAAACTCATTAGTGTTTTCAATACTGTTCTTTTAGTGCAATGAACTGGTCACTTGTTGGTATTCAACTTTTATCCTATGTGCATACATTTCGTCCTTTTAGCTGTGTACAGGCTGTCCCAAAATGATTAGTACCCATCGATGCCCAAAGTTCAATAAATTGTTTCATCATCAAATTCAATGAGATTAGATCCGTTGTTATTCTATCATATTTGCTATACTGTACCCTTCCATTAGAATTTTAGATCATGAATATCGGACTTATTTTAATGAAGTTACACTCCATTGTGTAAGATATGGTGATTTCACCTTTTTGGCAAAGTGCAAAAAAATGTGATTTTAAACAGCTTGTTTGAAGAAAACTATTACATTCTGTTAATCTCTTGTCTGCTAATATCTTTGGTTCCTATATATTTTAAACTGCTGTTGTATCATATGGTTGTTCAAATCATTAATACTTCTTCATTTTGATTCAATTTGAAGAGTAAAAATGGATCGTCACGCATGAGCGACCCCAAGCTTTGTTTCTATAATGAGCTAGTTTTGAGGCTAAACTTGAGGGACATTTAAACAGGTAAAGACGTGGTCGTGGGTAATTAGCAGTGGCTTAGACTTCTTTTTCATATTGGGGATGCAATTTTCTACAAACTTGCTAAAAAGGATATAGTCCCTTAGTGTTTAACCTCACGAAATCCATTCTCCAATGTGAAAATGAAATATAAGCCACTGCAGTGATTCACCAAATACCACTTCATTTAGAAGTCCCTAAACACTTGTCAAATAAAACAATGCATGGGGTCACCCAAGTGTGACAAACTTCTTTTACCCGTTAAATTTAATTAAGGAGAAGAATTATTAATATTTGAACACCCATAACTAATAACAGTTACAACAGAAAGACACACAAGATTATATTGAGTAGACAAGAGACTATGAGAATACACAAGTTTCTTTCAAACAAGCTGTAATAGCACACACATTTTTTAGCACATTGTCAAAAATGTGAAATCACCATGTTTTACATAATGGAGTGTATCCTGAGTTTGATAAATCCGATATTCACGATCTAAAATTCTAATGAAATAGTACATGACAAATATGATGTAAAACAACGGACCTAATCCCATCGATTTTGATGATGACAAAATTATTGAACTTTGGGCATCGATGGGTACTAATCATTTTGGGACAGCCTGTATATTATCGTGATCATTTAAATTTATTTAATGTGAGTAAGTGAGTTCGCTTTGAATGTATGTGAAGGTGGTGGGTGAGTGGTGGGCGTATGGTGTTTCTGTCGGGGTGGGATGGGTGGGTGGGGGGGGGGGGGGGGGGGTTGAGTATGTAGGGGTGTGTAGAAGGTATGCCAGGTGGGGTGGATTGGTTTGTGAGGTGAGTGTGTATGTAATCTATGGTTCATTTATTTGGTTAAATACTGTTAAATACTTGATATTACCTTTTAAATAATTATTAATGGGCTTGTGCAATTGTATTTTGATATTTATACATGTTTTTATATTGTAAAATTGTTGCAATTCCGATGTTATTCTGCTATAACAATGATCAGATTATGTTAATAAACCTTTTATGAATATGATGAATGAATGAATACACGTGATTTTGTAATTCCACATTTTCACATCAGTAACTATTTCAGGTTTCAGTTAAGGACATTTCCATTTGTGTCGTTTTCAGAGTTGTTCGGCAAAAACGTTGCTAAAATTCAAGCTCTGAAATAAATATCATCGTATGTATACACGGGTCCGTTATAATTTATCTTGAAAAGCCCAATGAAAATTGCCACGTATATTTTAATGGCACCACACATACTTCTCTGTTACCAAGGCAATACCATGACATTAATAATATTGCTCCTGTTATTATAATTTGTAAAAAGGGTATACTGAGAGTTTGCATAGAAAAATAAAATTTGGACAAAATGAATTGTTTCAATAGATGGATGGATGGAACCCTGATCATGAAGTGTAATAATTTACGGGAAAGGGTTTGAATGATGCATGCGCTAGGTAGAGCTTCGGTTGATGTAGAAATTGTGCTAATAATTTCGATGTGATCTAACATACATGTACATCACAAACCTTGCACCATAGATAATGTCATCGATTCCGCAAAATTGGATCCAATTTTGTGGCATATCTCAAAAAACTACTTCCCCCATTTCCTTTGTATTGTTAGCTATAAGGATTTATGTAAATAAAAACCAACAGGAGAAAAGTCAATACACCGAATGACCCAAATCATGGTGGATTGAGTCTCTCATGACACGATAGACCGCGAACTAAGTATTACGTAGATGCAAACAATCCGATTTCCCGGAAAATCGAGGGCGCATCTCCTTATCTGTCAGGGCAAATGTCCAAATCTGGCAATCTGTATGTTTCCGAATCTGGAACATATCAATCCTCACAGTCAAAATTTATGATCCTTGGACAGAACTCATCCCCGTCAGACACTTTTGCCCAAGGGGGGTGCGTTTTAAAAGGTTGCCTCAACAAATTTCGCACGTCAAAATTTTTCGCACGGACACAAAATTTCGCAGTCCAAAAAGCACTGTAGTCAATGTTTTATGAATAGTTTTACTATCATTGATATTTGAAACTAAGAAAAACGCAATTTTTACCTTAAAAAAGAAAGAAAAAAAGAAGAGATTTTCAGGGGGGGGGGGGGGGGGGGGGGGGTCGCAACCGTGCCCCCCCCCCCCCCCCCCCCCCCCGTCTGACGGGCCTGGAACTTAGACAATTATTTTCCGAGCATGATTCATAAAAACCGTGATTCCCGAACTTAAAGAAGACTTCAGAGGCAAAAAAACTACTTAATTTTGCGATCTATTTAATTTCGCGAAAATATTACAGGCTCAAAGTCGCAAAAATAAATACCACAAATTTTGCAATTTATGCTTTATGAAAGTGGTTATGATTTTGACTTAACCGCTTAACTGAACATGCAAAAGTAGTTTTTCAATCCACAAAAATAACCAATTGTAAAAAAAGCAATTTGGTCTGATTTGGCAATATGTTTCCAGATTCAGAAACATTTTACAGATTGCCAGATTTGGACATTTGACCTGACTGATCTGCCTATGTATCTCTCAGTGCCCATGCTTTTGGCATTTCAAAATTGAAAATTTCTTTTCATGTGCTGATGGAAGTTTTGAAAAAATGAAGACAAGTGATATTCGTGAAAATGAAAAATTGAGAATTGACAGCACTAACCATGCTAACTGTGTTCTTGTACAACTTGGCCTTCGTGACCACCAGGTATAATCTGTTAACGGTGGTGGCGCTATTTCTTGTTTGCCACTGACCCAGGTGGTAAAGGCACCAGATGTATGAAATCATTGATTGTTAATTATTAGATTACGACAACAATCTTCCACCTTATAGGCCTACCGGCTTTGATTTTAACTGCGACTGCACCCTATTCAAACCCCCCAGGGGAAAGGGGTTCCCGTGTATATATAACATGTGGGTGTGCCGTTCCACAGAGTTAGTTTTTTGGGGGAAAATCCTAACACGTGGGTCCTGGTTTTGCGAGAAATCATTAGACGTACGAGGGTTGCTCTTCGAGTTATCCCCTCTTCTAGGTTGCCACCTTCTCGTCTAACAATGGGTCCAATTAAGTTTATTGCGCATAATCTTTTTACACAGAAGTTTAGTCCCCAATCTGGCTTCTGACAAATTAATTGGTCTTATGATATGCCTAACATCTTGCGCCAACACCACATTTTAAAAGCTGTTATTTTCTTTGAATCCGCTATTCCCACTGACCAGGTTTCAGCTCCATTTGTAGCACTACCGGAAAGATTAATGCCTACATATAAATGCGTATACTTCTGTGGCCATTGTGATTCCTCTATCCTTCCAAATGGTTGATGGTTGATGTTTTAGCCATGACCAGACGCCTTTTAATCTCACCGATCTTCCACCATCTTTAAGAATGAGTGATCCAAGGAAATTGAAGGTGTTAACACAATCTACTGATCGTTTTCTTAACATTCAAGAAGAGCCCAAAGTTCTCATTGGCTGCTTTCACTCTGTGTATTAGATCTTGAAGTTCAGCTCCAGTTATTCTCTCTATCAAGGTGGTTATCGTCAGCATATCGGAGATTGCTTATTGTTTGTGCGTCCTCCAACTGAAACTTGACCTGCAAATCCATTAAGAACATGCCTCATGATGTATTCTGCGTAAATGTTGAATCTGAGGTAAGTTGACAGGATTACATCCTTGATGAACGCCTTGTCCAATAGAGAAGCACTCACAGTGGCTCATTATAATCGACGAAACGAAACGAAACGAAACGAAATAGAGCGAAAGGAGGCGAAACGAAACGAAATAAGGCGAAACGAAGCGAAATAAGGCGAAATAAGGCGAAAAGAGGCGAATAAGGCGAAACGAGGGCGAAATAAGGCGAGATGAGTGCAAATGATGACAAAATGCATATAACCATACCGAATAAGGAAGTCCCATTTGCATGCCATTGCATCTTAATGTTGTACTACCGCCGTTTCGTCAATTATCATTTAAAAAAGTGATAATCGACGAAATAACTTCATTACGCGCGCCCCTTTCCTATTCACTTGCAAACTCAAATACAGTTTTTAAAGTATTGCTTCATTAAAATAGATCTACCCATATCGAATTAAGAAGACCCCATTGCATCTCAAGGTATAGTACTACCACCGTTTCGTCGACGAAATAAATTCATTACGCCCCTTTCCTATTCACTTGCAAACTCAAATACAGTTTTAAAGTGTTGCTTCTATCAAAATGCATTTACCCATGCCGAATTAGGAAGCCCCCGTTGCATCATAAGGCAGTACTGCCGTCGTTTATCACTTTTAAAAGTGATAATCGACGAAATAAATGTATTACACCATTTTCCTATTCACTTCTAATCAAATACACTTTTAAAGTATTGCTTCCATCAAAATACATATACTCGTACCGAATTGGGAAGTCCCAGTTGCATCTTGACGTTGCTAAAGGTTTTAGAAATAAGAAAAAGGAACACTGAGAACTAATTTATTTATTGACGTATTAAAAGAAGAATCTAAGAGCTCGTACGATGATGGCGCTATGAAGTCATGATTTTGTGCATAATATGTCTATGCACTGTTAGAAAATTTTACGGTCAAAAGCTGGCAGCAAGGATGCCAACTTTTTACCGTAAAATTTACAGTATATAAACTGCAAAAAATAATTCAATAAAAACATAGCACCAAGACGCTCTCCATAGACTTACTGTTAGGAAAGGCTTACTTAAATGGCTCTAGTTTCTAAATTAGCGCTAAAATGTCAATGAAATTTTGATATGTTTTACTCACAAGGGTAATCTACAACATATCTGAATATGAAGGCAACTTTCCCGTGCACTTTTTTTGTATATAAGTCGCCGCATAACAACGTAGTGATATGCCTATATACCTAAATTCGGTCTCCGGTCTGGATATCACCGCATGTGTAAATCGGTCCGTGAAATTAAAATTGACCTCAAATCACCTAGTTAAAATGTCAGAACGTCAACTACACATTTAAAACACAACATATTAGTGAAAAATTATATCATAAACCGTCAAAAAATAACTCTCTTTCCCGCCAATAGGAACTATTGTCGTACTCAACTTTGATTGATCGCGACGATAGCGTGTCGCGATACCTATTTAGGTATTATATGTGCTCCCTTAATACAGAACTTGGGCATGTGCAGAGACTGATGACCGCCCCAACTTAGTAAGCCTGTCCACTTCTTTTTTACGTTGCGTATCTGTAAAATTTACTGCGTAACTGTAAAATTTACAGTTTTTTGGTAAAAATATACAGGAAAACCTGTAAAAGTTGTATTTCGACGGCCAAAGCTTGGCATCTTTGCTGCCAGCTTTTGACCGTAAAATGTACAGGTTTTTTTACTGTAAAATTGAGTACTTAATAAAATAATTGACAATTCATAATAGTGTATTATGATGTTGATACTTTAACACTTGAATAAGACCTGCACTTTAGTCATGATAGGCCTGGAAAATGGAAAATAATAAATACAGTATTTTGCTGTATTCCAAATTACAGCCAAATACTGTCACCTTTTAACCTTTTTTACAGTATTTGACTGTAAATTTTACAGTTTGACTGTAAATTTTACAGTCATTTTTAACAGTGTGGGAAGTTGGGAACCGAGATGAATCGGTGACCATATTTACAGCGTTTTTAACAAAATACAATGTATTAAGGTGCTGTCTTTAAAATCTGCTTTGATCTTGTTCAATGTTTCCTATGTTCAAATGTGTCAATAGAACTGTGCTGTACCAGGATTGCAATACTGTACAGATTTTCAGCCTAAATAAGCATAAATAACATGACGAATGAGCCATTTTGTAATTCTAACCAATAATTTCGTATGTTCTTTATGGGCGAAACAGATGGTTCCGATTGTAAATATATCTATAAATTAAAGGTGAATGTTCCGATCACCTTTTTTTTGTGCTATGATTTTTTTCTTCACATCATGATATTTTGAAATCAGAAGAATTCCCATATTTTTCTCATTATGTCTGTAAAATCTTAGGGGCTAGAAATGTTCCATTTAGAAATTATAGGCTAAAATGTGGTGAATTACTACTGCCAAAGGTGGTTAACCACCAGCCAGTTTGTGTACTTCTCTCAAAGGGCAAAATTCTTGTGACTTTGTGCTTCTAAAATTAGAACCATTGGAGTTATGCAACTCAAACTTTGGAATGTGACAATTTTAAGGATGACCTTTCATGTAAAATAGAAAACACGAAGTTTAAAATCAGGCCAGCAATCAGAACATCTTACCTTTAAAATGTTTTCTAAGCAAATATGGGGTATAATTTTACCGTGGCATTTCCATTTACTTTAATACTAGGATAATGACATTCCAAAAAGGTATTAAACATTTTAAATGGTGATACACCCTGTACAGCAGAAAATTACCATGTCTGTAATGTATGCAGATATAAATAAATCCATGTATTATAAACCGCCATCGGTTCATCGGGAAATTACAAAATTCACTATTGTCGTTTACTTGGCACATCAATAGGCTTTATTATGTACCACACATTATGTCTATTATTAAATAATTTTGTACATTATTGATTCAATCAAAACTCCAGGTGTCAGCGGAATGGCGGTGTGGCGTCCCTGTGTTACTATTCCGTTTCGCAATGTCAGCTTCAAATGTAGATACGCGAAATTCATCACACGGCAGCTATGGGTGTATTAACAAACCTCTCGATATAATATTTAGTCTCACTCGTTAGTTGTGTTCATATATTTATTTCAATTTAATTACAAAGTGAACCTTTTATTTACAATGATATTTAAACAACATTAACAAGGGAAAATAATCCTTTTTTATGTAGATATACTTAGTACTATAAGCGTGCTATAATTAATATAGCCAGTCAGAATTGGCATATAACAATGAAATCCTGGTAATAAAATATCAGTAATTAAGCTTTATACGGTACCCAAGAAATTGTAATGAATATGATTTGAATTCTACTATCTCCGTAAATAAATAAATTATATAAAATAAAACAATAGTACAATAAATAGCATTATTATCAAGACTTTCTTACCGATTACCACCAATAATGAGATGCATATTATATTGTTTTTATAATATTCATTATGAGCAAACAATAAATTAATAATAAGACTCCCGTGCACGTGCACGTGTAGGATACAAAATATTCTATCAATCATTCTTCATTCATTCATACATGAAGCCATATATGAAACATTCATGTATACAGGGTGGTTTTTATTTCTGTGCAAAGACTTTTTCTACTCAATATATTTCGTGACGAAAACATTCTGCGAACTGGTTGTAAACTATTTTGTCAAAATAATTTAATGAATACTCGATGAATGGGTTTGCCTATTACTGGACCTTCTCAGCTCAGCCCTTTTACGGCAAAAGGATGTAGCTTATATGTACTTTCCTAATGATATACTTCCTTTAAACATGGATTGTGTTAAATTGGTTCAATAATCCTCACCTAGGAAAAGGTTGCAACTTGTAAAGACAAGTAAAAGTAATATACTGCCTTTTACCACTACATGATTTATGGAGAAAAAAGCTAACTTTGATCATGTTAAAAGGAAGTATAATGTTAGGAATCTACATATAAGATACATTCTTTTGCCATAAAAGAGCTGCATAATAATATTCCCATGCACTTGAAGCTGAAAATGATATCAACTACCATGCTAACACTTTCCACACGGCAGTCGTCTGTGCAGACGACCGTTCTAAAATTTCACAAAATGTTTCAAAAATGTCGAAATTATTGAATTGCATCGCTATATTTGGAATCGCCATGAGAAAGGCATTGACACAAGTACAATCATGCCTAGTATTGGTTCAATAATCCTTGAGATAGACTTTAAAAGTTGGAAAAGGTCTCTGAAAAATCTGTTTTGTATAATGGTAAAACTATAGTAATAACCGCGTGGAAAGTTTTAAATACTTATAGGGCATACAGTATCATACACCTATATTGACTCCAGTCACGTAAATGTAATCGCCCCTCAACTTCAGGTTTGACTGAAACATGGATTACAAATGCGCAAGTACATGTATCACACAGAAAAATGTTTACATAATTATGTTAAATATAGAACTCCATAATTATTATGTAAACCTTTCACACAGTATTTGTGTATAAAATACACAAGTTATGTAAAAATAACTTTGTGTATTTTATACACGTGTATTTTATACACAATTAAGTTGTGTACAAAATACATAAGTTATTTTTACATAACTTAATGTGTATTTTATACACAATACTGTGTGAAAGGTTTACATAATAATTATGGAGTTCTATATTTAACATAATTATGTAAACATTTTTCTGTGTGATACAATATAGTGTATGGTGGATTCGAACCCAGATTTTAATACAAAACAACATTTTAGATTTGAATATAGACCATTGTAGAAAAATATTTCTTGTAATATTTAAATTGATTTTGTCATCCCATTTCAGATTAGAAACACCGACAAATCTGATAATTTCTTTATGATAATATACGCAAATCACTATTCAATCAAGGTTATAGTACTAGTGTAATCGCCCAAGCGGCTAATTACCCTGAACATCTCTGTTGAAGATCACTGTCTGTTTTAAGTATTAACATAACACATGTCATATAGGGGAAATGAAGCAATTCATCGATAACAACTGGATATTGAAATATTAAATACGCGTCATGTGGTCATGTACCAAATAAAAGTGCATTACAAAAAAAAACCAATGACCAAATTACATGCATCCCACAAATACTAAGGCGTTGTTGGAAAAATGGTTGTAAATTGTATGAAAGGTATAGGGATTTTTTAATTGCAAATTTTGAAACATTTTGAAAAAATTGGAAGTTCATCAAAAATGTTCCGAAATTTTGGAAAACAAAAACACGCCCGACCGACTGACCCTACCCCCAAGCGGTCCGTTTTTGCCCGTAGCACAGGGGGTTTTCGTCGCTTAAATCCTATCAAGATGGCCAATATGATAACTGCAATTAAGGTGGTATCAAACTATATCATATCATGTTTTGAAAATGTGTCGAACGTGGTAAATATAACATGTTCAACGTTGTCCATACATCTGTGCGCTAGGGTAGCAAGTTACATGATCGGTATCAACAAGAGATTTAAAATAATTATGTGGTATCAACTCATATGACTATGAGTCCTCTTATGGCCATCGTGACAATTGATTCTAAATCGGTAAAATACCCGAAATAAACCACTTTCACTTTAAGAATATTATAGCAATTACCGGCCATAGCATGCATAGAGAGAGCATTTTCTCTCCAAATTGATATATATATATAACTTTATTTTTAGAACTAAAACTTAATAATCCCTCCAAATATCACATTGCCCACCAAGGAGTTCTCA
The DNA here is from genome assembly GCA_035610835.1 of Ophiura sarsii. Taxonomy (NCBI): domain Eukaryota; kingdom Metazoa; phylum Echinodermata; class Ophiuroidea; order Amphilepidida; family Ophiuridae; genus Ophiura; species Ophiura sarsii. The sequence continues at coordinate 51,836,188 of CM069444.1, forward strand.
GAATATTGTCATTTTCATACCTGCTTATTTTTGTCATCTCTCTGATCTGTTGTCAGGCAAGATGGCAGACTTGTAAATGAAACCTCGCCAGTCTCAATACCAGCAGATTTTATCATGTTAAAACATATAAAAATACTTCATCATCCAAAAATGTTCCAAAATACTCTCCTTATAATGTATTAAATGCAATATTGTGTAATTGCAGAATAAAAACCGATTATATGCATATAAGAGAAACATATTTTAACCATATCCTGAATAATGGTGGCTTTTTACGCTGGGCATTCATCGCATTCAGTGGGCAATTAATTGGGGATGCGAGTTAAGAAGGATCCGCACACTAAATGTCCAAGTTATGGTGCACTGTTATAAAAAGCAATATTTAAAGGTAGATGTTCTGATTGCTGGCCCGATTTTCAACTTGATGTTTTCTATTTTACATGGAAGGTCATCCTTAAAATTGTCACATTCCAAATTTTGAGTTGCATAACTCCAATGGTTCATATTTTAGAAGCACAAGGTCACAAAATATTTGCCCATTGAGTAGTACACAAGTTGGCTGGTGGTTAACCACCTTTGGCAGTAATTTACCACATTTTAGCCTATAATTTCTAAACGGAACATTTCTGGCTCCTAAGAGTTTACAGACATAATGAGAAAAATATGGGGATTCTTCCGATATGGCAAAATATCTTGATGTGAAAATAAATCATAGCTCCAAAAAAGTGATCGGAACATACACCTTTAATATTATATGCCAGATTCTTTTAAGAATTAAGAATTAAGAAAATAAAATTTATAAAATGAATATACAGTAGCTGTGTTAAAGATAAGAGAAAAGAAATCAAATACTGAATTTACTTTTCACGTGTTCCATCTTAGAAACGATCGATCGACAATGTTGGACTTCGTCAGCCAATTTGACCAGCAACTTGATAGACCGCTGATAAGGGATGGCATCCAGATGTGTACGGATTAAAAACCGTAGATCGGAGAGGGTAAACGCACTGGATAAACGGATAGTTTTGTGTAGATAAACGGAACGCGGTTAAGTGACCAACAAATACAGTGGCGTGCGCAAAGGGGGGGGGGGGGGGGGGGGGGGGCCGCGGCCCCCTGACTATTGAGTCAGTCGGGGGAAACTTAGGCCAGTCGGGGGAATTGAGAAGGAGGCTAGGTCAGTGGCATCATGGAATTATGATAGTCAAAAACACAGATGAAAATTTTTCGCGCGCTACGGGCGCATATGTCGTCCCAAAATGAAATATTCTTTGGTACAAGCTTGTTTAGAGCCAAAATGTAGCTCAATCGTGCAAAAAAAGGGGTAAATTCAAAAACGATCGCGCGCTACGCGCGCAGTTCTTTACTAAAATAGTCGGGGGAATTTCATTTATGGCCAGGTGGCCCCCCCCACTCACAATATCCTGCGCACGCCACTGAATAAATACGCGTTTAGCCATGCTTAGCGAAAGCATGGAACAACTCCCGTGAACGGGCAGCCAGTGCGTTTACCCTCTCCGATCTTCGGTTTTTAATCCGTACGAATCTGGATGCCATCCCTAACCGTCTATGACTCGGGCCAATCAACCTTTGCAGGCGCAGCCTTCATTGATGCACAAAACCCGGCCGCTGTTTAGGCCTACTACACCTGAAAGAGTCTGGACATACGTTCAAAACAACTGAACAAATGATATGGTTACCTCGGTAGGCAGGGGAGGTGGGACGAGAGTCATCAAAGAAGCGATCTGTGAAGAGAATCGAATAAACGTGACTGAATAGAGGACTCCGCTTTCACGTCATGAGAGTAGGAGGACCAGTCATTTCTGGAGGTTAACACTTTTCACGCGGCTATTGGTTTTACCATACAAAACAGATTTTGCAGAAACCTTTCCCAACTTTCAAGGTCTATCTCAAGGATTACTGAACCAATTCTAGGCATGTTTGTAATTATTTCAATGCACTTGTCATAGTGATTCCAAAATATGGTAATAAAATTCAATAATTTCGTTAATTTTTGAACCATTTTGTAAAATGTTGGAATGTCGTCTGCAGATGCCTACCGCATGGAAAGTGTTAAGAGCCGACTACCACGTCTACCCGATCCGATTCAACCGAAAGGTCAGTTGCCTAAAAAGTCCAACACTAAAGATGAATGTTCTCAGTTATCCAGTAGTATGAAAATATCGAACTATTATTCTGTAACTTACATTTTACAAATGCTACGTTGCGTATAGGGGAAGGTGGGGTAATGGCGGACGCGGGGTAATCGCGGACAGGGCTGTATCTAAAGGCAGGTGAAAGAAGGTGGTATTTTGCCACCCTATGATGTTAGGTGCCTCTCCATTGAAATCACACAAAACCTAAATGGGATGGTTGTCTCGCAAATTCTCGCGAGAATTACAAAAATCACTTTTTGGGCAAGTTGAGATTTTGGTGCATTACTTTCTCTTTGAAACTGGTATTTCTACATCAAGGAAAACAAAGTCTTATTATTTTTTTATTTAATGTATGATACCTTCTGATAAAAAAGAATGAATTCGGAGTCACAATGATGAGCATAATAATAAGAGAGGATGTGCCCATACATTGTACATGGATTGGGGTAATCCCGGACATGTACCGTTTCCATGGTAACCAATATGGGCGTGGTCAATTTAACATCATAAATCGGTAATAGTTGTTGACCATATAAATATGTGACATTGTTCTTTGATTTCTGCTACACTTTTAAAAATGGTATTTTTTAACTCCCATTGAAATACTGTATTCCAATAAAAAGAGGGCTGCCATTGAAAAATACGGTCCGGGATTACCCCCAGAGTGTGGGGTAATGCCGGACGACGCCATTTTTTTTATTGCGTCGTAGCTTCGAATTTCAAAATGATGAGTTGATAAAAACTTGATAAAAGGTAGAACCATCACAGTGCTTTGTGTTTACATGATTTTTATTGTTATATGACGTATTATATGTGTGTTATACCTCTCTGACAAAAGGTGTCCGCCATTACCCCACCTTCCCCTACCCATCAGGCAACCGACCCGCTGACGATGTTGGGTCACGTGATGGATGAAAACCGTTTTGGAATACTCCGGAGGACCCATAGCTGAAATCGTAGTCCTCCTACTGTTTCTTTGGGGTATTCTAAGGTGTCTTCATATATCATGTGATGTAGTGTGATGGTTTCACGCAACGTAGCAGTTGTAAACGTAAGTCCATCAGAAGTAGATGAATTTATCATTTCAAAGTCTAACAGCATGAACAATGTTGGACGTAACGCACGTCACTTGCAAAATGCAAATTCACGTATTTGATTCTCACTCTAAATAATGTTTAAACATTTTATTTAACTACGTAATAGGAATTTAAATCGAATATAGCCCAACGCATTAAGAGAGCAGAATAGCAACATGTACACTGTAAAAATGGTGTCTTGGCGACTTTATGAAGTCATGTCTTGCAAATAAACGTGTCTTAAACAATAAAAAAAAACATTTACAAATATTTGGCTGAAGACACGAGCCAAGACGCATAGGGCACTTGAGACATGTATGACACGTGTCTTAAAACTCAAGATATGTCTCAAAATTGGCTTCAATCAGGATGATGCTTCAATAGACATGTCTTACATTTTAGACGTGTCTTGCATGTAGATACTTCTTTGCGGGACATGTCTTGCATAGAGACGTAACTCGTATTTTACTGGAGACATGTCTGAAAACTGGCTTCACCAGACATGTCTTGGCTCGTGTCTTCAGCCAAATATTTTCCTATGTTTTTATTGTTTAAGACACGTTTATTTTCAAGACATGACTTCAAAAAGTCGCCAAGACACCAGTTTTACAGTGTAATGGGAAATCATGATGAATTTGTCATATTCGGGATTGAAGGTAGTCGGTCCCAGGATCTATGGATATATAATTACATAATGTATGGGCGATGCTGTGCTGTTGCTATTTGCTGAGCAGAAGTCTACCAATGCATGGCTTGGCTTTTGCCATTCTCATACTGCGAGCCAATGACTCTTAAACTGCCACATTACTGCTTTCTGATTCTCTGATCTCTACTCCCAAGCATAGGTTATGAGATGGGTTATGAGATGTCTTGATTAAACGATCATGACCATGATGACGATGCCACATATGCAAGGATAAATAACAAAGTTAACACCATTCATGGAGTTGAGTTGGTCTCCACGTCCAGGTCTACGCCTCTTCGTCATTCTTCATGCACATAACTGAACGCGCAGTCATTTTTTGAAAGCGCCCGGTACGCACTTCCGGGTTTACGTACATACGCATACACTCACCCCTTGTTGGAATTATGACGCTGACTATAATCATTGATAATAACTATTATAGTCTATTTGGCCATGAGACAGTGACGTAACCGCGTATGCTACTAATTGCAGCACATAACGCGCGCGTCTACTCGCGGCGCTGGCGTATACACACGAGCGTTGAAAAGCGGAAGATACATACGCGTACGTAAAGGCTGCGTCTGTTAAGTTACGTCACTCTCCAGAGGAAGCAAAAAAGAGTATACCCCCTTAAGTCGACGTATTACCCGAGGGCAGGTAAGAGGGTTCTATAGTTTAAATCAGTTCCAAGTTGGCGAGAAATATTCGGTCTTTATTTCTCTGCGCGCAAAAAGTAATCCAAGCGTACTCCCGAAATGATGGCAACACGGATGCTGATTTTGGTCGCACGCACGCGTTATGCATGATTCAAAGTGCGCTTGTTGTCTTTATCCGCGTCCGCGTCCATCTGTATTCATTCGCTGCTGTAAGGAGGCTTCGCCAAATTGGAGCTGATAACTATAGGAAGGAATATGCATATACTACAATCATTTATTATCATGATATAGCTAGATCAAAAACGCAATAGAGGGCGTCAGCGTTTCACCATTTTAAGGTAATGAATTCCTGAAAAGAATGTTTGAAGCTAGCATACAACATGCATAATCAACGACCAAGCATGTTTGGAAGGCAGGCATATTACTTGCAAGTGAATGAGTAGGTATAGCGACGAATCCCGTTTACATTGTTCGGGCCACGTTCATGACGAGACGATAACGGCTGGTGTCCTGGTATTGCTACTCAACATAACGGTGGGCAAAGCACAAAGAAATCAAATCATTAAAATAATATCACTCTCTGTCTTCAACACCTTTATCATGACATTATTTACCAATCTCCTTTTCTTCGCTTTCAGATCCCTGGGTTTGTTTTTGTTGATTGTCCGAAGATCCCGACGTTGCAGGATTCTCCACCGCTACTGCCGGTGTTTCCAGCTTCGGACTTCTGTTGCAGGATTCTCACCGCTACTGCCGGTGTTTCCAGCTTCGGGACTACTACTGCATCAGCAGGACTGCAAACTGCAAGTTCAAAGCGATTGCATTCTCCGCATTCTTCGTACTTGCAGTGTCATGTTTCTGTGGCACATCTGGTTTTCATAAGATCTTTCCTGTCGTTTTCAATAACACCTACCTTCACTGATAGTTCCGGATTATTCTGATCATTCTTTTGCCCACTTCCATCATTATCTCCCTCTGTATCGGACTGCTTCTTAAAGAAACCTTCTTTCGAGCCGCATTCTCTCACCGTTATGGTGAGGTCAGATGACGTCACATCCGTGACGACGACCTCCTGTTCCCCAGCTTGCATCTGCCGTGGCTTCCATAAATTAGCAGACGACGGTATTTTTACCTTTTGACGATTATCTGTCCTGCCGAATATTCGGCAATTTGATTGTACTGGTGCTACGGTCTTCTGTTCCACTCCGGCTCCGTCCACTTTTATCCCAGTAAAGCCAGGTGGTGTTGGTGAAAGGCTTGTTACAACTGGTTTCTGGGTTTCCAAACTATTGATTTGTTCATTGGAATTCAGGTCACGATGGTCTTTCCCGCCTTTCCCGCCCACTAAAAGGCCGTCTGCTGCTGAAGGCTCATCGTGCTTGCGCCTTTTGCTCACACTCTCCTTGTTGGTTGTATCAGGATGCGCAGTAGCAGAACTTGGTCTACCAACGGCGTGACCCGACTGTAATAAACAAGATAAAAATTAGATACAAATATTAATATGAATGTAATTTTAACCATGTAAGAAATCAACACACTTTTCATTTTGATTCAGGACAGCAATCACGAGTAATAACGGAACGGACCATATCAATCAAAAAAGCTTAGTTTAGGTCCAAGAACCATGTGTCCTCCTTTGTCCGAGGAGAATGAAATTGACGAATCGAAATATCTAGATGTCCATTCCTATATATAATATCTTCAGATATCATGCCAAGTCCGTTGTACCAATATTGATATTCTCCGTGTTCATCGCATGGCCGACAAATCTCAAATCATATTTATATTATTTCATCTTGAAAGATTCCACATCCAGCTTTTCAATTGATATAACAACAATTAATAAATATGATAAATACGTAAGAAAATTATTTTAACAAGTGATTATTAGATAACTATTACTAACTATCAATAAATAAATAAATAAATATTATTTTCACATAAATTACTAAACAAATAAAAACATAGGCCATTAATTGTATAATTCTATTTTTCACATGACACCATATCCAAATGTAAACAACATGGATCCACTTCACATACGCCCTAAAAATGCTTCACTATGTTGATTGCTGACTACAGGTTTGTACCACCTGTATCGGGATGAGCACTATTTTCCCCATACTGCCATAGTCACTAACTGTTCTTCCACCCTAACCCTCTTGAGTACTACAAATTACTACAAATTACTACGATGCGGCGTGCTTGTGTCACTCGGCGTAGCAGTTTTTCGATGAAATAATGGCCCAGGCTATACAGGGTGAATCAAAAAACATTGTGCACGATTTGAAGCGGTCATTTGACCTTGATGCATGACTTGAACCATGACATTTTTGTTGTTTGTATAAAGCGTTGTTAATCTAGTTTATCCTCCAAAGTATGAAAGTAATCAACCTAAATATAAGCAAACTGTGGCAAGTTTCGTAAACTGACCGCGTTTTTTGCCATTCCAATGGGATTTACACACAGTAAAATTGGTTTTGCTAAAATGGTCATTATTATCACATTGATTGTCAAAATGTTCCTGTAAAATCATTCTTTCACTCTGGGATAAGTAATTAATGGTCTGATACTGAGTTGTCAAATGAAAATGCAAATCTGAATACAAACATCACCTGTTACAGACCAAGAAGGCAAAAAAAAAAGTCTTAGACGAGCTGTTCGCAACATGTTGGCCAGGGCACACACATGTCTTTAGCAAAATGATGGCCATGTCGAAGGAAGGCTTCATTAACAAAACTTAATATGTGATGCGATCTGAGAAAACCCGTCGGATGTCGCAAAATGTGAACTAGGGATTATGGGTAAAATAGAAGAAAAAAAAGAAGAAAAAAACCCCGTAACTCATACCGTGTGAACCTTAAGGCAAATGTGAATGAGTTTTCAGTGCAATTATCAAGAAAGAAAGTGTCTTCAGAACATATCGTTCGTGCAATATTTTTAGTTTGTGAAGTATTATTTATTTCTACAATGTTTTACCACCTTTGGCTCATTTAATATACCAGGAACCTGTAATAAATTACAGGCACAACAATGCCTTTCTCACTCCATATCATCATGCTGCTGCAATATTTATGTCTTAACTGTGTAAATCCCATTGGAATGGCGAAAAATGCGGACAGTTTACAAAACATGGTACAGTTTGCTTATTTTTTAGTCGATTACTTTCATTTTTGGGGAGGATAAACTAGATTAACAACGCTTTATACAGACAACAACAATTCCATGGTTCAATGCACGCATCAAGGTCAAACGGCCGTTTCAAATCGTGCACAATGTTTTTTGATTCACCCTGTATACTTGGCGAAGTATACCATGTATACGGAGCCAAGTATGGTTGACCCCACGTGGCCTAGCGGTAGATGCTCGCCTCTAAACCCAGAGGTCCGGGGTTCGGAACCCCGGTGGGGGGGGGGGGGGGGGGGCTTTCCCCCTCGCTTTTTGGCCGCGAAAAAAATCCTTTGGAAAAGGTGCCTCGGGATTAGGATTAACAGGCATATTATGTATTATGCGATCTTTTTCATGGAACGCCCTCTTTTTCTTTCTTTTTCGTCCTCTTATAAATGCATTTTTGGTCAAATTACATTTAATAAATGAACATGTTGAAAATAGAGAGGTTAAACAATGTGCTGTATCCGTTTACAGAGATAGCACATTGTGTAACCTCTCTATTTTTAACATGTTCAACAATGTGCTATCTCCGTTGACAGAGTTCCCTCAGCTGGCTCCCTCCCCGGCAACATCACACCTTACCAACAATAAATGTTGACAAATTCACAAAATTGGAAGCAAACTTCCTGTATGATTTTACGAGGGTCATTCAATAAGTTCTACCTTCTACCTCATAACTAGTGTTATTATAAGCCCGTCTTATGAAAGCTACAAATCCATGGTAAGTTGATCAGAGCAATGGTTTGTACTTTTCTGGAGATGCAGTGCAAACCAAACTTCTGTTTAGTGTGACGGAAACGGATGAAAAATAGCACGATATCGCCGAAGCGCTATTCCATTTGGCCTATTTTAAGAGACAAAACGTACCTATCTGTCGATTATAACCGTTCTAAATATAAGATATCTCTTTAACAGACTATAGACAATAAAGGTGACTGATTTCTTACGGGAATAAACTGCTCACAAAAAGTATCGAAACACTTAGAAATGATCCAATATATAACGGCTCGCAAAGGGTATGCATTAATCGAAGCAAATAACCAAGTGCATAATGTTGTTCTGCGTATTTTGACACCTCGATCGTTGAGATATGATTTTGCGGAGCGAAGTTATTGTCATTTCAATGATCGTGGGTCCAGTTTCAAAAGTGACACTCGTTTCAAAAGTGACACTCATCTCTATATTGAAAAGCACGAATCTGATCATTCTAAACAGTAATGCAAACCTCTTTCTACAGGATGATTGTCACTTTTGAAACTGGACCCACAAACATTAGAATGACAATAACTCCGCTCCGCAATATCGTATCTCATCGATCGAGGTGTCAAAATACGCAGAACAAAATTATGCACTTGGTTATTTGCTTCGATTAATGCATACCCTTTCGAGCCGTTTTATATTGGATCATTTCTCTAAGTGTTTCGATACTTTTTGTGAGCAGTTTATATCCTCTGATAGCGAGAACCACAATCAAGGAAAATAATAGTTGGCACACTTGATACAATTTAATACAACTATCACTGTGCTCACAATAGAGAACCGACTTGGGACATAGCACTCTTTAACAGCACGCAGAGGTCTCCCCCTATCTCTCATCCTCCCCCCCCCCCCCCCCCCCCCCCCCCCCCCCCCCCCCCATCAATCAATGTTGAGAGAGCTGCCAAAGCTTCTGATGACATGTGGCTCGGATCAACATTGCCTCGGGGGAGAGGGGCACTTTTTTTCTTAATTGGGACAATGTGTGCCAACCTTTTTTTCCTTGATTGCAGATCAGGACAACTATTAAGTTTACCCTATTGAGAACCCTGTTAAACTTAAAGTCATAATTGATTTTCACAAGAACTAAAGAGATCTTCAAATATACAGAACTAAATTGAGGGATTACAAGACTCTCTTTCGAAGAGGTAAATTTCTATCATTGACTATACCTGATTGACTAGTCTGAAGGTTGCGCATAATGAAAACTCATAAAGTGACAATTATATATATGTTAAAGATTTAACATACGAGACATCCGTGTGGCTTGACCCGTAATTACAACGAAAAAGCAGTATTCCAGCGATATAGCAATACATTCGAGTTGATATAACATCGCGAGCCTAAGAGTAAATATTGCTTACAATCTCATTTATACATGATAATGTCATATATTCAGATATTATTCACCGATTTCCATTTTCAGTATTTAAATCGTGCTATCTAACCAACCATGCAATATACGGAAAGACCCCGAAAAATATGTATTTATTTTAAAGGTAATTTTCCGTTTTCGTTGTCTAAAATCTCTCTGGCTTTGACCGCATCATAACAGAAATGAAACAGATATCAATTATGATTTACTATAAATGTGTAGCTATGATTCAAAGCTATATAATCATAACAAATGTCATGAGGCTGACATTCATATAAGCGATACTATGAGTGAAGAGGTAGAACTTATTGAATGACCCTCGTAGTAAAGTTCTGAGATGGTTTTTACGAAAAATACGGTCGAGATCAGGAAAGTTGTTTTCCTGACAAGTCAAACTTCATTTATAAGACAGGAAAAAAAACCGTTTAAAAAAACTATTGCTTTAATTTTAAAATTCGTCAAAAATGTGGTCCAAATTAAAACTTAGTCATTCAAATATAAAATTGACCACGTTCAAAACCTAAAACTTAAGGTGTGTTTTGTTAGGAGGCCTACGTACGAATTGTTATTAACGAGAATGAATGGCATTCCATATTAATTTTCATTATTACAACAAAAAAAACATTTTAGTTCCTCTAATATTAATAATACACATGTATATTGCGATTGTTAAAACGGAAATGTGCGAAGCGTGTGTAAATGTAATGTTTACAAAGGTTTAATTTTGTTCAATTCTATATTTTTAGTAATCGGAATTATAAGGCCGGCCTTGTCTGGGTTTTTTTAACATTTTAAGTAGGGCTTCACATGAGCAGGGAGAAAATTTACCCCCACCCTGTTTCTTATCTATATTGTATCAGAGGACCAACTTTAACCCCCTGGGGTCTACCTGTCTATCTTACAGTGGTTCTTATTGGTTTATTACAAGATGTACTCATATGAATAGCCAATTCAAATGCAGCTTGTAAAATGTTTCACTCCCATCTTTACCAGGGATACAATTATTCTAACAATGTCTCTCATTGGTTCAATAAATGATGTATCCATCTTTTTAACCAATCGGCCGGTAGTTCTCAGGGGGTTAACATTAAAAATTGCCTCTGGTTATTCCTTTGCACTTGACATCTTCAGGATGACATTTTTCTGTGGTTTTACCCATTAATTAGCCCTATATGGTTTATGACAAAATGACCCTGGTATAGGCCTATACTGAAAGTGAACGAAAATCCCTGAACCGGGGCAAATTTATGAATTAAAAAGTAGCTCCCGGTTCTTTATCTCATGTATCTTTTGGCGGCCTCAAACTTGTTTTTGTGTATACAGAACACCCACACTTTAAGTTACACTTTCCACGCGGCAGGCGTCTGCAGACGACATTCCAAAATGTCACAAAATGTTTCAAAAATGTCAACATTGATTGTTGAATGTAATTACCATAGAATCACCGTGTGAAATCCATTGAAATAAGTACAGTATTGATTCAGTAATCCTTTGGATAGAACATGAAAGTTGGGAAAGGTTTCTGAATAATCTGTTTTGAATTTCTACTCTCTGAATGTAAAACGAGTGGAAAGAGTGGAAATTCACCCGAAAAGGAGTGAAGGGAGTGAAACGCAGGACAACCCGTTTAGAGTGGAACATTTCCAAAAGTTAAGTTTTCACTCTCAATAGAGTGGAACATTGTCATATCCCCTTTCACTCCTTTTAGAGTATTTTTCCACTCAAAAACGTGTTGTCCTGCGTTTAACTCTTTGAAAGAGTGGAAAACCACTCTTTTACATTTGGAGAGTATAAAACCAATAGCCGCGTGGAAAGTGTTAAAGACAATCATTTAAACAATTATTTAAGCAAACGACGATGTCGCATAATGAGGGAATTCATCGATGCCACGGATACCGGCCATAAATATACCGTTTCAAAGAAAGAGATAAAAGCCACGTGTGTATCCATTATCTGCGTTGTCATGGTATTGTCGCCTACTGTACACTACCTAATTGTAAATGTAATGCTATCCAGCAAGGACGATGTATTTTACCACGTTCATCGCCAATAAATTGACTATATTCCTGCATTTGATGTGCGCAGAGCGTGAAGAGCCTCATATACATTTATAAATATGTGTTTGCTTTTTGCATAAAATATTGAAAATGAAAACGATTTCGTGCATAAAATAAATTAAGCCAATTAAAAATGCACAATTTAAATTCTGTTCATTTGTCTCACTCCCATGCATTGTTCAGTAAAACAATGACTCCCTCCCGATGACTTCATCTTGTACTTGTAGTCTACATCTTTTTTTCCAAAGTCAATGTACTTATATAAACACTTTCCACGCGGCTATTGGTTTTACCATATAAAAAACAGGTTTTTCAGAAACCTTTCCCAATTTTCAAAGTCTATCTCAAGGATAACTGAACCAATACGACGAGGCATGTTTGTACTTATTTCAATGCATTTCACAAGGTGGTTCCAAATATGGTTAGGCCTATGAAATTTAACAATTTTGACATTTTTTAAACAGTTTGAGACATTTTGGAATGTCGTCTGCAGACGCCTGCCGCGTGGAAATCGTTATATATTGTCACCACTTTCATCAACAAAAATGGAAAGTGTATACATATCATTTCGTGTATGTCATGAGATATTCTATGCGATGAAGTTCCACTAGAATAAGATGAAGTGCTGAGCGGGTGTGGGCGGCAGGGATAGCACTGGATCAAACTATTGTGAGAGGTCCCATGACATTTTTCAGGACCCCGTAGGACTTCAAAAAACAAATTTAAGGGGTTCCGCCAAGAAATTGAGGGGTCCTGAAGTTTGGGTATTTGAAAATTTTACTTTTTTACGGACAGTTTTAATGAATTTATATTGTGAGCAAAGGATGGATATGTAATTTACAGAATTTCTCAAGGTTTCCATTTCCATACATCGTCAAATTTAAGGGGTCCCTTCAATTTTGATCGGGACCCGCAAGTCTCCCATTTGAAACCTGACGCGTCACTATTAGAAAGTGAGAGGTCTAGGACGCGCAGACGCGTCAGAATGCGACCCCTGGTGGGCGGGGATGTAGTTGTGTGCAATTTAAAAACCAAAACACTAACGGAAGATATGCATGGTTCCGTGCCGCCTCTTCTTTTAAACCGAATCTCGGCGTGGTAAATAGCGATTTATTTCCTTGAAACTTACTAGATATCAAATAATATTGGGCGAGACACAGTTTATATTAACCTCGATCAAAAAACAACCATGTCAATTGCAACATAGGATGTCAATGTCATGATCATCAACGACCGAACGTTGTTTGTGCATGAACCAATGCCCGCCTGTGCCGGACGACACGACGCCATTTTCAGTTAGTTTCAGAAAACACCAGCACCATAAAAACAAGTTACTATTTCTTCGTAAATAATATCCCTGCTAAAATACTTACCTGACAACACTGGACAAGTATATATAGATAACGTCTATATTAAAATAGTTTCATTTTTCTTGACATTTCACCTTGATAATTGCGAAATTTGGAGCAAATGTCGGGGCAAATTGAGCCATTTCACAATAATGATAACACATCGTTTTGCGGCCACAGACACTCACCTTTTTTCGCCCACGTTTTCCTTTGGTTTTTTGTTGCAAATTCCGTGCCGCCTCTTGTTTTAACCTATAGATGATATAAACAAACGAAAATCGTTAAATCAAACACAGAAATGGGGTCTAGTCGGACTTTTGATTCGGATAAAACACGTAGGCTTTGCAATTGCCCCACATACAATACACTATGCGCATGTACTGTGTGTGTGCGGTGTGGCTATACATGATTTGCATTGAATTGTACAGGGAAGTCGTCTTACCGTGCTTCGAAAAACATCAATAAACGCTTATCCAGTACATTTTCTTCCGGTTCCCATGTATTGTGCCTGTAGAATAGAGTATAAACAAGACTGTGTTATAAATTGAACAATGTCACAACTATGAGTATTGTTTTTAAAATGGTTTTTATAGCAGATACTTACTTAGGCGACCAGTTCTTCCACTTTATGAGGTACTCCACTTTTCCCTGTGAAAATACAAGAAAAAAGTATGTTTAAAACTCGTTTTGGTGCTCAAAGAATGGTATATTAACGGATTATAGTGATAGAGATAGTTAGGAACCTTTCTCATCCTTTTGTTCTTGATTTCTTCAGCGGCAAAGACATCGGGTTCTTCTAGTTCTTTCGGTTCATCTTCTGCAATTTGCAACGCATCGGGTTGGTTTTCGGTCTCCATAGCTAGTAGTAGTATAGTACGACACAGCAGCCACTCACAGAACCGCGTGTTGTGTAAGCATTGGTTGTAAATGTATGTGTTGCCTTGCGCAGTTCTAGCTATCTACACCCAATTGTATGAGCAAGGGATATGGTACGGCCGCTTATCCACATACTATCGAATCTTTATGCATGACGTAGCCAGCGAAGCCACACATACAAAACAGTCTTATGCACAGGCACGTATCGAATCCATACCTTCCTGTCCATATTTGGATTGGCTGTGAAAACGACTAGCTCGTGTCAGGACGACCCCGGGCCTCGCATCCCATAATAGATGAAGTGACGTCACAGCTTTCATGGACATTTTATTTATTTGCAATTGCAGTATCGCTCAATATTGCGGCTCGCATTTTACAGCCGCTGTTTTATCTAAGCTGAGCAGCAATAGTGTCTTTTAACCCGACGAATCATTCGTAATATTAACCAGCTGCATTTTCTCAGCTCATGATAAAACATCATCTGTATTATTTTATATATTTATAAATTATATTATCGTCTGTAATGTTTACGGTTTATTAATGTATCAAATAAATCGAAATGTAAATCGAGATATGGGAATGGCATTGGGATAGACCCGGGCGGAGATGAGTAACGAACGTTAATCCGGAAAATGTTCAATTTTATAAAGCGATGCATTGAATGTCTTTGGTTGAATATGGTGCCGGGATATGGTGCTTTTGTTTTCACATTATCCCTTTTTATAAACTCTCTAAGAATCACTGTTCCCGATCATGGAAATTATAGTTTGCTATCAAAAACAACTTTCATAGTCACACACAATCAGTTTACTAATAATAGGTAGCGTTGCCACGGCGCGTGCGAAATTTTAAAATCCAAAATCTTAATTAAAGTTATCAATTAATGTCCTGAAAATCTTCCAAAAACTAAAATTGACCTAAGATTGACTTGGAGAATTTCTTATAGTCCGATGAAGTTCAATCTACAGAGCCAATAAAAAAAATTTAGGTCCAATCCAACTGTTTTCCCTCGAGTCGTAATGTTATTTCCTTTCCCTCGAAGTGTTATTTCGTTCCTCGAAATGTTATTTCGTTCCTCGAACGTGTTATGTCGTTCCTCGAAATGTTATGTCGTTCCCTCGAAATGATGTGTCGTTCCCTCGAAATGTTATTTCGTTCCCTCAAAATGTTATTTCGTTCCCCTTAATTAATTCCGTTCACTCGGCCTCGAATTATATATTGATTCTGTTCCTCGAAATAAAGAACATCCTCTGTATATTATTATTAGATACTAATGAAAATAGTTTGTTTTGGGATTTTAATCTTTTGTTACTTTCATGGTTGATATACTTACTAGTCTGTGTTCACATAATCATGATAATGTTCACGTTTCATCATGTTAACATTGCATATCATTACATTATAACGCATTTTCATATGCTTGTCATCAGCATGTTTTTCATCATTCAGTTTATCATGTTTAGGCCTATATCATCATAAATGCACAATTATATATTTTCAGTGTAGGCCTATATCATAATACAATGTTGTATATATCATTACATTCCAATTACTTTAATAACAATATCTCATCATCATCAACATCTTCTTCTTCCATTGTCTTCTATCTTTTTTTTTTGTTGCATATGAATTCTCACATAACATACAAACATAAATAATAAATAATGGCATACAGGGTGTCTCAAAAAAAATTACAACGCACCATTAGGCGATCATATACGGTAAAATGAGGCCAAATTAGTTTCCTACAAATGGAAGAAAACAGCGTTTAATTTTGTTATGTAAATACAGAGATATCTGTGATTATGTAGGAGTAGTCACGGAACACTTCCATCCAAGTTTGCATATTTTGACAGATTTTCACTTGCGTGGTTGGTTACTTCTCATTAATGTTCAATTACCCAGCACTGTTTAATACTATGATAAAGAAGTTCAATTTGTGATCTAAGAATACTGAATAATCGATCACAACACTCATAACACCCAGAAAACCAAAAACAATACAATTCATTGTAAGGAGAGAGATATGACCATATTCATTTAATGTAAACAAAACGTTTATTTCGTTTTCAATTGCGATACTAATAATTTGACCATCATGTGCAAAATTGGCGATAATTTTATAATATGCATGATTTCAGCCTTCAAGTTTTTTGAAAATGTGAAGACTAGAAGCTTGATAAGTTGTATGCGCGATGTTATTAGTTTTTGAACTTGGTTTAATAACGACAATGTTCATATTTACTAAAATTACTATAATTTTGTTTCAAATTGTTATAAAAAGATTGAACTTATCGTACACATTTTAAATCTTACTGTTCTTAAGTATTAAATGTGATGAAAATAATCTAGAAAACTTTCATTTTATATTTTGTGTTAAACTTTGGTCTCATCTGGCATATTATTTGGTGTAAAATAAAATCTAGAACCATAAAAACTCGTTAATCCATGTCATTTTGTAGAGAAGTATTGATTTCATGTATGCTGTCTGAATCACTCAATATGAGCAAACTTGGATGGAAGTGTTCCCAGACTAATGTTACGTAATTGCTCATTTGTCTAGCATTACTGAACCGAATCACATCCG
The DNA here is from genome assembly GCA_035610835.1 of Ophiura sarsii. Taxonomy (NCBI): domain Eukaryota; kingdom Metazoa; phylum Echinodermata; class Ophiuroidea; order Amphilepidida; family Ophiuridae; genus Ophiura; species Ophiura sarsii. The sequence goes on from CM069444.1 coordinate 51,852,932, forward strand.
GTTTTCTTTAAAGTATAGCAAACTATTTTGCCTTTATTTTGTAGTTGAGTTGTTCCATTCTGATACTTATTCAGAAAGTTACAATCCTCTAAAGGTGCGTTGTAATTTTTTTTGAGACACCCTGTATAACATGTTCCCATCCAAATCTTTATAGTGAGTTGTCTGATTTTAAGTTCTAAATAGGACAACTTTAGGATGTTTCATGTTTCCCATTGGTATGGTATTTGCTAATATTTGATTTGGCAACACTTAGTTATATACATATTAAAGGCATATTATGTGATCTTTTCCAGAGAGCGCCCACTATTCATTATTTTTTTTAGAAAGTAGATTTTCTTGCAGATTTACATTTCTGATCATAAATCATGCATAGGCCTACATTCCAAGTTACAGAGCGATACGATTCCTAATTACCTCAAAATCATGGTTTTAGAGTGAATTTAGAGTAAAAATAATAAACTGTCGGATAATCCGACAGTTTATTTTCACTCTAAAATCATGATTTTGAAGTAATTAAGAATCGTATCGCCCTGTAACTTGGAATGTGTACGATTTATGATCAGAAATGTAAATCTGCAAGAAAATCTGCTTTCTATTTTTTTTTTCGATGTTGAGGGCGTTCCCAGGAAAGATCACATAATATACCTTTAATGATATCAACTTTATCACTATCATCATCATGGTAGCCAAATAATACATCTTGTTGCAATATATGTATGTCTACATTATACTGTTCAGTCTCTTTCTTCGATATTGTTTTGATTTTCTTACATGTCAGCGATAACAGAAATGTTCAATTTAATCGATTTTGTTAAAAGTTTTACAAATATTAGTTCACTTCTTGTTTATTTTCTTAAGAATACTTTTGTTCGATAAATGTTCCTGAGGATTTTTAGTTAAATTCTTTGACATCTTTGAACGAGTGTTTTCCAAATATTGACCCAATCTAAATTTATATTTTTAAACTTCTTTATCCAGAAGTTTTGGCATCTTGGTTTTAATGATATCTTTGATCGCATTGCTATTCTATACAGTTTTGTGGTACAGTTTCTTCCCCATATTGAAAACTGTACCCCATAATAATATAGTTATATTTTATAGAATCTGTCGATGTTTTCCATGTAGGCCTATGTGGCATTGCTTGTCGTAAAGCTATGCATTTCAGTACAAAACTACCATCATTTTTATTATTCTAGTTATACATTCATTATTCCAAATCACTTGATATTCCCATGTTTCTAACATTGAGAACATTTTGTTAAATTTACATGTGAGCTCCTAGCTCCATTGACCATGTTGACTTCATTTTAAACACCCAATTTTGGTTATCATGGTTATACAAACCTGAGACATATATAGGGCCTATTCGTGATTCTGAGAAATAGATAGATTCGTATTTCAACCGTTTTAAACTTCCTAATAATGTATTTTACTAAAGTTATATATTTGTATGACATTCTGGTTTTGGTTTGTTTTAGTATGTATAATACACTGGTTATATTGATTGTATGTTTTTAGCAAATGTCTTGTTTAGGCTGTTTTACATCGTAAGGCGCTTAATAAGTCCCACGTATTATTATTATTATTATTATTATAACCTTTTTTGTCCATTCCTTTAAAAAATATAATGTTTTACCTATTCTAGTTATACATTCATTATTTCAAATCACTTGACATGCTTGATATTCCCATGTTTCTTGATCTATGTTCTGAGAACATTTTGTTAAAAACCAAACCTATAATCAAATCTCAATAGAACATGGGTATTGCACATATCTTTGACTTAATTAATTCATACTATTTAAAGTATACAGATGCATTTTAAAATATTGAAACCCGAATATGTTTTGCTAAATAAATGAAGTGGAATAATGTTCCGATCTTTTTCTGGAAATATCAGCTTTTTAACTATGAAATTTGTAAAAAGTTCAACATTTTAGAACACCATTTTCATAATCATTAGATAAAGTTGACCTTTTTACTTTTTCTGAAAACTACTATGCGGTTGTATAAACACTTAAGGTAAGGCTTGAACTAAGTAATATATATATATATATATACGAACATTTAGATGCCAACAGACAGTTTACTATAATTGTATTTTACCGACCATTGACAGATTTCTCACCGTCCAAGACCTGATCACCTTTTCTATAAGAGTCCATTTTACGATAAGTTCAAGATTCAATAAGATCTACTTCCTTACTCACAACAGCGTTAATGAATATTAGCCTCATGACTTTTGTTATAATTATAGCTCTGAATCATAGCTACACATTTATGATAAATGATCATTGATATCTGTTTCACTTTTGATATGATGCGGTCAAAGCCAGAGAGAAATTTGAGACAACGGAAACAGAAAACTACCTTTAAAATAAATACATGTTTTTTCGGGGTTTCCGTATTGTATGCTCAAATATAAAAGCATGATTTAAATACTGAAAATGGAAATCAATAAATGGTATCTGAATAAGGTATATTGTTACAGTATTATCATGTATAAATAAGATTGTAAGCAATTATATTAACGCCGGTTTGCAAATAGTGTAATATCAACACGAATGCAATGCTATTGGCATACTGGAACACTGCTATATCAGTCACATTTCCATTGTTACCAGTCAAGCCACAGTGATCACTGGTGATGCCTCGTATATTTTAAAATCTTTAACATAATTGTTACTTTTTGAGTTTTCCATAAATTATTATGTACAACCTTCAGAAATTATAGACAATCAGGTAGTCAATGATTGAAAATTATCTCCTGGAGAGACTTATAATTTCTCCTTTGAACTTGTATATCATGCATATATTGAAGATCTCTAGTTCTCATGAAAATCAAATATGACTTTTGCAGGGTTCTCCAGGGGGCGGGCAAACTTAATGATTGTTCTGATCTTACTAGATCTGGCTAATCAGAGGGCATATTATTTTCTATGAAATAAGTCACCTTTATGTGTTTATAGTCTGTTAAAGAGATATCTGACATTTCTAACGGTTATAATTGACCGATACGTTGTATCTCTTAATTTATATAGGCCAAATTAATAGCACTTTGGCAATATTTCGCTGTTTTACATCCGTTTCCGTCACACTAAATCGAGGTTTGGTTTTCACTGCATCTCCAGTGCAAGCATTTACTGAGATCAATTGACAATGAATTTGTATAGCTGAGATTCCAAGCTACAATTTTGAAATATTTCATAAAAACTGGCTTATATAATAACAAAGTTATGAGGTAGGAGGTAGAACTTATTGAATGACCCTCGTAGATTCAGAATTTACAGGCATATCGTCTAACTTAATACACCCCGATTTACTGACTTAGTAATTGGAGCCATCAAAATCTAAATGACATATCACGTCAGACTAAAATGGAGCTGTGATTCAACTCTGATAATGTCCATCCTGATGTAAGGTGAGAGTGGGGAGTGTTCGCCTCATTTTCGTTTGAAGTGGTCTTGTCTTGTTTTCGTTTCTTGGGCCTCTGTCAGTTGTGCCGATTGGCTGCCATCGTTCACATCTCCGGATCATCTTTCTCCAAGATGTTCTATCTTGTGCCATCCGGTTCATTCCTTGATGTTATTGAACATGTTGAACCATTTGTTTCTTCTGACTACCTCTTTTCCTGCCTTCCACTTTCCCTTCTATGATGTGGAGTGCCAGTAAGCTACCACTGCCTCTTACATGTCTTATGACATGTATGATCTGCCCAAAATAGGGCAGTTTCCTTTTGATTAGCTCTCCATAGCAGTTGTCTCTTCACACAAAGTTCTTTCAGGATACTTATGTTGGTTCTTTTCTCCTTCCAGTTGACTTTCAGTATTCTTCTCCAGATCCACATTTCAGCAGCCAATATTCGATTCGCATCTGCTTTGGTTAAAGTCCATCCCTCCAGACCGTAAAGGAGTACGCTCCAAACCAGTGTCTTGATAATCTTTACTTTAATATTTGTGGTGAGATCATAATGATCTTTGCGGTCATCAGGTCATTTCATAGGTCATGGAGTTCTGTCATCCTTCCCTTGGCCATTCCGATTCTAGCTCTGATATCAGCTGTGCAGTTAGCAGATGTGGTTTTCACAGGCATGACAGAGCCTAGGTATATTTGAAGTGACTGACTTGTTCAACATCAATTGAGATACGGTATTGCGTTCAGGCTATTCTGCTCCTCCGGTTGTTAGAAGCTTTTTCTTTTGACATTGAGTTGAGGTTTAGCTTTTGGCTTGCAGATTCCTCACCAGTAAATAATTTCAGTCCTTGAAGACGACAATCAAACTTTTTTTGTCAGCTGGCATCCTGTGGCCCAATGATAATAATATAATATAAAGTAATCAAAAAAGTCCTATGACCTATGGAGCCGAGACTTGGACACTAACAGCTAAAATGAGAAAAGCGCTGGATGGTTTCTACACTCGCCTCTTAAGAAAAGCACTTAATGTATCATGGCAATCTCACACCACCAACAAAGATCTATATGGGAACCTGCTACCAATATCAGAGAGGCTAAGACGGAGGAGATTAAAATTTGCCGGCCACTGTGCCAGAAGGGAAGAGGAAGCAGTCTCCAAAGTTCTCCTGTGGCAACCCAAGCATGGACATAAGGCTAGAGGACCACCACGAAAGAATTACATCAAGCTTTTATCAGAGGATACAGGACTAACTAGGCAGGACATGAAAAACTGCATGCTTGAAAGACCAGTATGGAAGGCCATCACAGAGGTCCGTCCCTTCGGGACGCCTTAAGCAAGCAAGCAAGTAAGCAAGCAATCAAAAAAGGACTCTAAAACGATTCTAAATTAAAGGTGTATGTTCCGATCACTTTTTGGGGGCTATGATTTTTTTTTCACATCAAGATATTTTGATATCAGAAGAATCCCCATATTTTTCTTATCATGTCTGTAAAATATTAGGGGCCAAAAATGTTCCATTTAGAAATTAAAGGCTGAAATGTGGCGAACTACTGCCAAAGGTGGTTAACCACCAACCAGTCTGTGTAGGCCTACTATTCAATGGGCATATGTCTTGTGACCTTGTGCTTCTAAAAATAGAACCATGGGATCAAACTTTGGAATGCAACAATTTTAAAGATGTAATGACTTTTCATGTAAAATAGAAAACATTAAGTTGAAAATCGGGCCAGCAATCGAAACATATACCTTTAAGCCTCGGAATATAGTCATTTTGATATAGGAAGACGTGTAGGCTATTATAGCAAGCGGAATGTCAGTGTCAAATTATTGTCGATATAGTACAATTATTACACTACCGTATCTTCAGTAGATTGCAGGGTGGTGTAAATATAAAACTTTGCTAAGTAGATAGTAAATTATGAGTTTCAAACTATTTTCAGTAGATAGCAGTGTGTGAATATTAAACTATAATTTGCGCATTAGTAAAAACACATCTGGTGGATAAAATCCGATAATCATAGTGCATGAATAAACATATGCATCGCAGTAAGTAGATGGAAATACCCATATGACTGTTTACCCGGGTTGTCTAAGTAGGAACTATACGCACTTCGTGGACTTGGAATATATTTCTAACCCTAACTTTTATACAAAAGGAAATAAATCAGTTGAAACAGTGTTCCTAGTGGGAATCGAACCATGGATCTCTGCACTGCAAATCATGTCTCTCAACCACTAGACTAGCGAGGGGTGAACTGGCCAGGACTTGATTTTAATCCCTTTTAAACTGAAGGAATAAAGCTACTATTACATGCATATGTGTGAATAGAGCTGCGATATACATGGTCGTCTACCCCAGGTTGACAGTCATGTGCATGGTGTTTCCATCATTGCGTATGCATATAGTATATAGGGTGTGAGTATAGCAACAACGTCATCTGTTCACATGGTGTGCATGCAATAAACTATCTTCAGTAGATAGCAGGACATGAATACAAAGTGGAATGCAGCTAATGAGTGTCAAAATATCTTCTGTAGATAGTACGCTGTGAGTATCAATCAAACATAGTAAAACCTCACTCGCGATATAGAAAGAAAATCAATGATAATATTAATTAATAATGCAACTTAGAATATGAAATCCCACAAAATTAATTCCAAACATTACCGCCAAATACCATAACATGAAGCCGTTCAACAAGATACCGATAACGAATCACACACCAAAACCAGGCCATATAAAGACTCCAAAATGAGTATTCATATTTGAGACCACCATTCAAATTTGGGTGATTCCGTCAACTTGAGAATTTCACACAGTTCATATACTAGTTACTACGTCTAATCACCCAGTGGCATGAGTGAAAACACGCACAAATTAGGCAAAATGTGAGCTTATGAGGCACATAAAGCAGTGTTTCCACTTTCCAGGAAATTCCCGAAAATTATGGTCGTTTCCGGGTAATGTTCGGGAAATGAAATAACTTCCAGATAATTTCGGGAAATCCGGGAAATTTAAAATTTAGCGATAATTTATATCTTAAAAGAAGAGAAAACAATCATTCTCCCTTAATGTATACTTTTTTCATTCTTGTTTGGTGCCCCGTAATAATATTAAACGGTTGCAACCTTAGTCAACAATCCCCCCTGGTCCATTTTAATTTTTCAAAACACATAATGAGCGCCCTCTATACAGACCATTCATTAATCAATTCGACCCAATCCCCTAAATTTCAATTTATTTCGATGCCAATTCCGGAGTTTCTCACATGCATATATCCTTGCCATTCTTCAACCACAAATAGCACGGATATAGCAATTTTGAAGATTTCAGGATATCCCATCAAATTCCAGGAAATTTGGGATTCTATTTCAGGAATTTATTTTTTGAGGTGTGGAAGCACTGACATAAAGTGTCAAACATGGCATGCATCATAACACACTGATTGACCTCCATTTCCTCGAATACTTCACATCATTTTGCCCAATTTTGTGTTCCTCGAATTTTGCTGTGGGTATTTACATGAATTTGGCTATAATTATGGTTGTGATTTTAAACGGGCTTTACAATGCTATTCCTGGACAAATGTGTGCGTAATGTGCGAACATTTCCTATTTTTTAATACTAATTTGGTTTCGATTCCCCGAATGACGTCTTGAAATTGGATAGAAATGGAGTAAAACCACTCCCCTATTTCAATCGAATGGGTGCAATTCAACCGAAGGATATCATAGTCAGTTAAGGGCCCGCCTCCCGCCTCCCCCCTCCCGCTCCCCTTTGGACACGCCATGGAATGACGCTTGGAGAGTGAAAGATGGTTTGCTTTCGTTGGCTTCACTAGGTCTATATATCATGTATATATGGGGTTATTCCTAACTGCTAGAGTTCACTTTAGGAAATTTAACTTTGGTAACTCTTTTATTCAATGGGTTGCTACTATTCTCAATAACTCATCAAACTTTATTATAAATAATACACCTCAAAAAACCTTGATATGTGACCATTATAAATAATGGTCAAATCAAGGTTTTTCAGGTGGAGCGAGGTGTGAGACAAGGTTGTCCTTTTGCTCCTTTACTCTTTGTTGTAAGCGTTGAACTTTTGTCTTGTAAAATTCGTCAATCTAATATCGTTCAAGGTATTACACTTACGTTAATTGATTACACCAGAAATTAAGTTAAAATATCAACATTTGCAGACGATACCACCATGTATGACAATTCAACAGAGGCATTGGATCATGCCTTAGTTATACTGGATGAGTTTGCCGTTGTTTCAGGTCTTTACATTAATCACAGTAAAAAAAGTGATGCCATTTGGATAGGATCGCTAAAACTAATTCTAATTCTATAAACACCACACGGCAATGTTAATTGGGTCACTATATAAAACCATTTATAAAGTTCTCGGCATTGCATTTAGCATGGCCCTGCTACTCCTCTTGAAGAAATCACTTGCAACTGGGTATGGGATAATAAAATGCAAAAATAAATAAATCGAAATTTCGATCCGTGCATGAAAAATGAGAGGATTAACAATGATTGGTATAGGAACCATTGTAAACAATCCTTTTGGCGACTCTCAACTCACCTTCATAATCATAGCAACTGCTACCCACATATACCCGTGTTTACCAAAACAGGAATGAAGCCGTTGTCATTATTGCATTTTTTGTGTAAGAGGAAAGCAGCAATGTCAGATTATAATATGGTTGGTATTAAAATATTTTATTTCGGGGGAATATTTTGGTCGATTTTCCACATTGAAGAAAAAATTCTGAAAAAAGTGGGGGTGGGGGGGGGGTAGAGTTAGGGTTAAGAAGCAATTTTGGGTGTTTTTTTTACTTTCTTCAAAATGTTTATAAGTTTTGTTAATATAACCCTAACCCTACCAAATACCACAATATACCACGACTGGGCACGTTGGTACCACCCGGCGTGGAAGTTTTCGGATGAAAAAAATCGACCCAGCCCATAATAGTTTGCGCAAACTAACCTTGACAGCCGTGGTGTAGTTGGGAATTCTTCGCCTCTGGTGCGAGAGGTCCCTGGATCAAATTACGGGGGGGGGGGGGGGGGGCGGGGAATAATTTGGTCGATTTTCCACGTTGAATAAATAAATCTGAAAAAGGTCGTAAGGTCGTAACTCAAAAAATGCTATTCTCGGACAATTTTGCCCACAAGTTTAGTTACGGCCTTCTGGTGCTCAATCCTCGAATTATTTGATAATCAGGGTAACTATCACTGGAAATCGATGAGTAGGCCTAATCCGAATATTTGCGAAAACACAGAAATCACTTTTAAAGGTACACCTATTGATGATTGCAACACAAATAGAAAGGCAATCCTTGATTCCATGGTTACATCCCCAATCTTTGGATGACACGCGTTCCGAATCACAATATTCAATTGAAAGCCTATTATTTGGAACTGACTGCGCTGCAACGTTTATTACCCTGAACTGGAAAATTCCTCACAACATGGGCTGTCAACTCTCCCGCATTAGGCGGAAGTCTCCCGCTTAGACACTCTTTCTCCCGCACTCCCGCCTAGCATATAAAATCTCCCACCTTATCAAAATAACCTCAATTAAAACTTTTATCAACACCTTTATACTAGCTTCCATCTGTACATTTGCGATTTTGACCATGCATTTTTTGTGCGTATTTGAGGAAAACATCATCGCTATACAGCTCTATGTTAGTTGTATGTTGCTTCCAGTGAATGTTGAGGACAGCCCTCAGCATACGAGTATAACAGCCGTCAAGTTGCTTTGCTAGCTTAGGGGTGGTGGTCCATGCCTCACAGCCATAAAGTAACACAGATTCAACAGTTGCGGCGAACAGGCGAAGTTTGAATTTTCTTGGTAGGGTGGATTTCCAGATCTTGTTCAGCTTCCCACAGGCTCTCTAAGCTGCTGCCTTGCGTTGCTTGATATCTGTTTCAGTGCTTGACATCCAGGCACCTAGGTATTTGAAATCGTTTACTTCATCTAGTTTGGTTCCATCATTTGTTCTGATTTCCACCACACTTGTTTGGTTGTATGCCATGAACTTTGTCTTCTTTGCATTCATAGACAAGCCAACTTTAGCCACTGATGTCTCGACCCTCTGAAGCAGATCTTGTGCCTGGTGTAATTCTTCAGACAGCAGGGCAATATCGTCTGCGAAGTCAAAGTCTGTCACTGCTACAGGTCCAATCCTTCTGCTTCTTCGCTTTTCTAGGTGGAATCCAAGTTCTTTTTCCTTTCCTGTTATAGCCATTCTCAGGGCGAAGTCTAGTACAATAACAAACAGATATGGGGCAAGGGTGTCACCCTGAAGTACACCAGCTAAGATTTCGAACAGATCTGTTTCTCCATCTGGAGAAATCACTTTAGCCATGGTTCCCTCATACATGTCTCCAACAGCATCGACGATCTGTTCTGGTATGCCATAAGCGTGCAGAATTCTTAGCATTTTGCCACGATGGATAGTATCAAAGGCCTTCCTGAAGTCTATGTACGTTATTATTGCTTGTAGGTTATTAGCTTTCACCCCTTCAATCAGCCTTCTCAGTGCCAGTATATGCCCTACAGTAGTTCTTCCTACCCTGAAGCCATTTTGGTTAGTTCTTAGATGTTTATCCAGCTCAGGACGAATTCTATTTAGAATCATCCGGTTATAGGTTTTCGCTACGATAGAGCTAAGACTAATGCCACGATAGTTGCCGCCCAGGCTGAGGTCTCCTGACTTTGGAATGGGCACAATGTTGAGGATGGACCATTGGCTCGGCTTCTCTCTATTTGTAATTGCATCATTGCAGAAACCTAGCACAATATCATCTAGAGCACATCTTTTCAATACTTCTGGCGGTATATTGTCCTCTCCACAGGTCTTCCCTTCTACCAGTGACTTCTTAGCCTTGTCATATTCATCCTGGTCAAAAGGCCCTGTTCTGATATCAAGATCTACAAAGATTGGTGTTATTTCTTCATCCTCTTCACATATATCAGGTGGCTTTCCCAGTAGGTTCTGAAAGTGGTTGAACCAATTGGTGACCCTCTCCTTTTGCGTGTCTCCTTTCAGCTGACCTTTTGTTGATGCCGTTCTGCCTGTGATTTCATTGATTAGTTTCCAACTTAAGCCATGCTTGGAGTTGATATGTGCAGTCTCTACTTCCTGAATCTTGCCATTCAAATGCTCTGACATAACTAGGTTGTAGGTGTCCTCTAGTTTCTTTTTTGCAGACTTGTGAACCTCTCTTCTATCATCAGTGGTGTTGTTCTGGTACTTATCATATGCATCCCTGATGTTATCCCTTGCCTTTATGACCCTAGTATCACTTGAGAAGCTTGTCTTATGGGCTCTTTTCTTAACTGGAACAACCATTTCTGCTGCTTCCTTGTTGGCCTTTATGAATCGCTCATACTTCTCAGATGCAGATTCCTCCTCATTTTCCAATACTTCAAACCTGTTGCGTACTTCAACTGAGTATCGTTCCTGCAGGCTTGTGTCAGTGCTTATTGCTTTCCAGTCATACTGTTTCTGTCTAGGAATTGCTTTACTTATCCTCAGGCTTAGCTTGATTCGAGCCGATACAATTCTGTGATCTGAGCCGACACTAGCGAAGGTGTTATATGCTTCAGCATTCATTAGACTGTTCTGCCATTTCCTTCTAACAAGTATGTAGTCTAGTTGGTATTTGCTCCCAACAGGACTTATGTAAGTCCACAATTTTCCATTCCTTTTCTGAAACCGAGTATTAGAAATAATAAGGCTCTTCTCTACTGCAAGCTCAACAAGGTATTTTCCATTTCGGTTGGTTTCACTGTGGTATGTACACTTAGCATCTTCCGGTCCTACCCTGGCGTTGAAATCGCCAACTACCATAAGCACATTATGAGCGGGGATAGAATCTATTGCTCTCCGGAGGTTGTCATAGTGTTCCTCAATGATGTCCTCTTTTGCAACATTAGTTGGACAGTAGTTGACTATGATTGTTGTTGCTGGGTTCCCCTGGAAGTTTGCTATAAGTATTCGTTCTGTATGTGCCTGTATATTTGCTAATGAGCTTTTTGATTTAGTGTTCAATACTATTAGTTATTAGGTGAGGTTGGGTCGGATACGGATTATATCTAGTCGAGGATTCTGTATCGGGACGAGGGCGCAGCCCGAGTCCTGATACAGACTCCGAGACTAGATATAATCCGTGTCCGACCCAACCTCACCTAATAACGATTTTATCCTACTAAAACACTATTAAAACAAAACAAGAACAACTGATTCTGTAAGTAGTCGCCAAAACCCGAGCAAGTTCAGATGCAATCATGACGTACGTCACGCGCCGGCGTAGCAACCCTACTACAACGCATGCGCAGTTCCTTACTGACCGGATACGGGATACGGGGGTCGGATACGGAATATATCTAGTCAGTAAATTCGGGCGCTTATCCAATAGGAACACGAGAATCGTCTCGATGGTAGGATAAAAGGCCAACTCCTCCAGTTGCTGCTCCAATGCTATTCTTGGTGGCTGATGTTGTGATGAGTGTCTTTCCTAGGATGCTCTCATATCTGACTGTTTCATCATGGACGATACGATGTTCTTGTATACCCAGCACTTCAATGTTCTGTTCTATGAGATTTGAAACTAGCTCTTCTCTGCCATTGTCTGCATCGTTGCTCCCTTATTGTCCTAACATTCATGGTGGATATCTTAATTACTTTCTTACAGTTGATTAGGTTTCTCCTCATGCAGGCACCATATTCAGGCTTGCCCCTTCCAGAAGGATTTAAGGACACGCCGCCATGTGATTTCTGTAAATTAATGTCTGCACTAGGAGATGTTGATTTAGTAGGGACTTTAACCCTAGTGTCGTGTAGTTGTGCCATCATAGATTTTCTGTTGCTAAATAATAGTGGCCGCAAATCCTACAGTATGGTTTGTAATCAAAGTTGTCCTTCTTCTAGAATACTTGCCGGCCAAGGCTAATGAGTATATTCTCCCCGAGTCTCAGTGATATAGATTGAAACATATTAAGCAAAGTTCAGTAGACCTTCAAACTACTCCAATAGTTCTAGATCTACTACCTTCCTTAGCTATTTTACCCATAGCTGGGTGGTTTATGTTCAGGTTTTCCTTCCTTAACTCAGAGCCCCGTTAGTGGAACAGGCCGCAAAGCCTGATCGTAACACTTAGCACCAACTGCCTAGCAGAGAGGGTGGGGATGGGTTGGATGTAAGGAGGCGATTATGGACAGATGGACTGATGGAATTGCCAACTGTGCATACCAGCTGGGATAGTGTAGAATGAAAAATGAGCAGAAAGAAGAAGTGCTATTTTTTCATGAAGGAATGCGAGGTGAGAAAGCAATAGATGAAAGGAAAGCTGAAAGTTGCGCATTTACACCCCTTTTCATATTAGTGGCTGTTAGGACACTAAGCTAAGCATATATATATATACCTAAAAGTATTAAATATAAAGTTGTCGAAACAAACATCTTCTTTAATATGAGATATTGCACGCTAGGATCGGTTGAATATTGAAAAGTTTAAGCCCGATCGGACAAATTTTGAAAATTCGACCCCTAGACGACCTTTGACCCCGGAAGACCCGACAAACGCTAACCCGTTTTATTTTTGCCACGCTCGCCTCGCATCGAGCATTGTGATCACCGACCAACTTCAAAAAGTTGACCCCTAGATGACCTTTGACCTCGTATGCTCTATTTTTTCCACGCTCGACTCGCATTCGGGTTTCCCGTCCCCGAGTTTAAGCCCGATCGGACAAACTTTGAAAATTCGACCCTTAGACGACCGTTGACCCCGGACGACCCACGAAAAGCAAAGCCGTTCTATTTTTCCACGCTCGACTCGCATTCGGACTTCCCGTCACCGAGTTCATAATAAACATGAAGTTATATGCTTATCATCAATTTTAACTTACCAAACACGTACAGTTATCTTCTACATCACTCGAGTCCGATAAATTTGCGTCGTGGTCTGAATCCTCAAATAATTTGATGATAATTTGGGGAATGACAATATCACAGAGGTGATTTTTTCCCAGTACGAATTTTCGATTTCCCTGACGTGCCGACACATATGTTTCCAGTCTGACTGGACACTTTTCCCAACGCCATATCGAATACATTTTGAATGTTATTGATGTTGAAAGTTTTGTTGTGCTTTGCAACATGATGTTTAATTTCAATCACCTAAAACATGATTTTAGTAAACCTACATGATAACATAGGCCAAGGGAATAACTTGAGTGTCTCTTTCCATAAGTAACACACTAAAATATATATTTGGCCTAATACTCACCTGTTAAAGTAACCATGAAGTAACATTCTGAGTATTTTTCTGAGCTTTAATCTTTCATAAAGACGAATTGATTATTGGTTACTCTGCATGCTCTATGGCCATGTGTTTTGAACTCACAACCCAAAAAGGGTGGTGGCGTTGCATTTTTGGTGACGAATCAGCCATCTTTCTCTATTAACTCAACAACTAAACGTGGTAGAGCTATGGTTGATGTGTCATTTGAAAGCCTATTTATCTAGCTACATTGTGTGAATAAATCAGGTATTTCTATAACTGATTGGCTGAGATATGATTGATTATATTGTGAAAGTCAGGGTGGTGGCGGTGGCGTTGTGTACAATCTCTATAGGGAATATAGAAAACGTTCCCAATTCTACGTTCAGTTAACCATATAAACTCCTCATCCCTGTATGGTACAAATATGATTTTGCTCTCATTTTATAGATTATTTTATATTCTATAAGATTCCGTTTCAACAAACGTGACAACTATTATGTAATAATTGTAATCATGAATCGATTGCATTGTCCTTGGCTTTCTCCCTATTCGCTACACAGTGAACTTGCCCTAATTCATCGGTTTTACATGACTATATCAACAAAAGTATTCAACTGATGATAGCAAAATTATACATTTTTGGAAAGCTCTCAAATAGGGGAATTAAAAAATGCCGTTTAAATCAGGATAGGGTGCATACTCCAAAAATATACTTGTTAACTCTAATAAATATGAAATTTAAACGTTTGTGCTCATTTTCTTCCCGATATAGTATATTTCAACAAGTTACCATTGACAACCATTTTTTTTCTGATGGGTAATTGCATGAGGAACTAATATGCACAGTAAAATTATGATTGGGATCGGTATGAAATTATTATTGAGCTTTAATCAAAATATGAAAAAAATCGATATATTTTGAACATTCTTAATCACAACATGTTACCATTAGGTCCTATTTAAATTCCAGTAGCTTATTTCGATTCCTTGTGAGAATACCGTTCAGATATATACTTTTTATGGGGTAGAACAAGTATATAGTTATTGCGATATGCTAATTTGAATCTCAGATGGTGTCAAATGTAAAAATCTGGACATGCAACGGGAAGGGTGGCGAGTTCAAAACACATGGCCCTATAGATGGTGTGACCGGTGACGTAGTGCCCGACGGTTTGCGTGCGCACCTACAGGTAATGTGCTTTAATTCACACTTGATTGATCATTACTTACCAAGCTTACGGTGTAATAGTGCAGTAGTCATGGTCTGCATCCCTAAGCACAATGAGAGACCAGGTACAAAATCTGGTTGCCCGGCAGTATGCGTACGCACCATAAGGGCATGTGCTTTTAAAATTGGCGCTCAGTGATGTGTGTTTTGCTTTCAATAGTATGATGTATGCAGTAGTCATGGACTAGTACCTCTAGCATGTCTTTAGACCAGGCGCTAATCAATTTGTAAACACTACTGATGTAAACAACGGTCACCTCATCTATAGCGCAATATTTAAGAAGATTAAACTGGGTGTTGACATGGCATGGCAAGGCAGATAACAATTTACAACCAGTATATCCCCATCAAACCCACCTTGCCCCTCCGCCAATATGCAAGAGGTAACACATTCGCCGAAACCGATTATAACACAGAGTATTTATTTTTCTTTTGTAAAAAGGTTAAAGGCATATATGGTCGAATCCAACGAAAAGTGTACACGGCTAGATTTTTAGGGTCCAGTTTCAAAATGCTTTGATCTCTTATTCCTTTTCCCCACTCAAAGTCAACATATCAAGCTTGTATGGAAAAAAAGTGCCATCACTAATCTCTCCAATTGACCACGTGGCGGAATGATGAAGTTGAAGGTACACTTCTCAATGTTACCTACAAATACAAGTACCATATTTTGATTAAGTGATGATTATTCCACCTATTTACATATTGCATTCAAATTTGTGATTGTATTGTATTCAGAAGATGCTAATGCTGATAGAAAGTGGACATATTTGTACAGGTACTCATCTCTTTTTACATTTTAGATTCACACAGTTAGGTAGCATTTTCAGGCTCTCAATAATTTGAAACATGAGGTTGAGTCACTTTGTATACTTTCACCAAGATGATTTTAATGAACATTTGTTTTCATGTACCTCAAAGAGGGGGAATGACCCTTTCTGGAAAATTTAGAATTTTGAGCATGCGCCCGAAACTTAAGTACATAGAGGAATGTGGACATTTTGTATTCGTAGGTAACAGTTAATGTATACGTAGGTATAAGAGAAGTAAAACTGTAATAAATTAATGTTGTACTTAATTTATGCTGCATTTTGGGGGTGAAATGATCATGCAGGGTTGTTAACAATATTTGTTTTTAAATAAACATGTTAAAACATGTTTAAATCCTAATATTATGGACATATTCCTCAATAGTTTACTTTAAATAGATACTAGAATATTAATTTAATGTTGAAAAAATATACAATATCTAACTCTCAGTTGTAATTTTGAATAGGTTTATTAAGAACAAAATATCAGGCAACATTTTTAAGCATTCCTATAAGAGAAAAACATGTTAAGCCTTAAAGCACGGTAGCTAATATTGCAATAATCAAAGTATTCGTAGGTAACACATTTGTTCTCAACTTCAACTTCGTTGACTAAGAACGGTTGGATTCTTTGATTTTACATATGTTTAAGAGGCAAAATTGTACTCGACGTAGTTTTTATGCCCTGAATCGCGTGTGAGGGTGAATGTCGTACAGCAAAATAAAAAGGTGTCTTGCTTGACGTTAAAAGTTGAAAATATAAGAATGTGCACTCAGCACTGCTTTTACAAAACAATCAGAATTGCGTAATATTCAACATTTGAATAAAAAGCAAGATTAACCAAATAAACACTAAAATTATATAAAACTATGTTCCTATTTCTAAGATATAAAAGAAAACATCCTAAACATCAATAAACTCACTAGGCCTATACTGTTAGTATTATTGATCAACTAATTTGGTTAAGGAATGTTGATTAAAATTAATTTAAACATGATAATTATGGCAGAAAATGTTTTATTATGCTAACGTATCTGATCATCCAATTTTGTAAGTGTCTTTCTTGCTTGACTTTCAATTATTAAGAATGTGCGTTTAACTTCTACAAAACAGTCAGAAGTGTGTAATATTTAACATCTGATACAAGGCAAGATGATGACAACATACATATCGTACTGGGTTAAAATTTCGTATAGGTATAGTTAAACAATCAATTAACTCGCTAGTAATAATATTCTTACTCATTTCATTTGGTAAAAAGCATGTTCATCATTAAAACTAAACATAATACAATATTAAGCATATAGAAACATTTAAGTAAGATACCTCTGATCATTCAGCCTTGTAATCTCTACTTAACAAGTTTAGTGGATCTTGTTGTATTCTTTGTGTAATAGTTCTTCATCTCTCTCTTGTCACGAGGATGAATATCTAGTAGAACAGAATTGCTCTTTGTTTATTATAGGACATTTTAGAATGTTAAGAATGAACGTTTCAGTTTCCGTGTGAATCCAAAGTATTGGATCGAATCAACTATTGAACATTTCCTCGAGCCATCATTAATTAGAAAGCAAGCGGTTTTCTTTTAGCAAACAGTTTGATTTGCCTGTAATTCATAGTCTTGAATGTCAGGTTATTTGTTTTAAGCAATAAAACAACCGGTTGTCTTCCTCAATTTGTTCTAAATGAAGGAGTCTTCTAGCAGTTATCATTTTGAATAGCTGTTTTAAACACGAAAGCCAGATCGCTTTTTACTTCATTTAATATATACTTTGAAATAATTTCATATCAGACCTTATATTATATATATAAGTTTAATATGAACCGAACATGTTCAACATTCAAATGTCGTGCATTTCAGTTCACAGCGGAATAAAGCACATACAACTTACAGCAAGACATTCAGTTGTCAGATTAGAATTAAGATATAATATCCTAGTTTCGAATTTGTATCATTCTAAAAGTCGTACATAGTCAGTTTCTATCGAGTTTCAACCGGAGGCAGATTCCGTTTGACATAGAATCACCAATATGAAATATTTTGTCAGATGTAGACAAAATAGGAATTTTATGTTTCAAAATTCAATGTTGTTTGATTTAAAAACACTAATCTAATAGGTTTTGCCATGACAGAGATATTGTCGGGCATGTGCCTTTCATTGTGATTTTCTTTTAAATCAACCACTGCTTAGTTCAATTACACTAATTAATGAATGTCGGAAGCATTATTCATGAACAATTTTTGAGTTGAGACTGAAATCAGTTAGGCCTACCCTTGATTCCCTCCCACCTTTAAAAAAAAGGAAAATGTGTTACTAAATTTCTTGTTCACTTAAAATACGTTTCGGTGACATTACACAACCTGTCCGAGCAAAAATGAAGCAAGTTATTTTATATTTGTGACACATGAATTCCATTATCAAATACAACTACAATAATGGCCAATATTATGTACCTCAGTAGTCACTTCTCTGCAATTCCAGGGGAAGTTGGTTAACTACGCATACATCATATCGACAAGCTGGTTTAAAACAATATTACGGACCAAACGATATTATTCCCGTCTTATACATTCCTGCTAAATATTTACATAATATTAGGTGCGAGTGAAAGCGAAAAACAATACAGGAATTGTACCATGCTCATTAACTAATATATAGGTTACCTACGAATACAAAATGGAATATGAAAAAATTGATTATGAAGCCGACATTTCATGGATATTATGACTAAATGTACCCATTTTAAGACGATCAGCGTGTAATCTATGGATATAAATAACATTCATTCACTCTAACTCCAACAAAAAATATGTTCTCGGCAAAACCAGTGTGATGACACCATGCATTTTATTTAAATTAACACCTCCTATTTTCATTTAATAAGCGAATATTAATTTTTTCCCTCCAAATATAAATCTAATAATATATCCAGTCAGATTGTATGATTGTGCACTGCTTGTATGTAAAATAAAATCATTTAGGGCCAATATGCACCGTGTACATTATTGAATGTTGCCTACATATACATGTTACCTCCGAATACAACATGAAATCATGCACGAGAAACTGTTACTGAATATTTATATAAACATTAATCACCCCTATTGCGATTTAAATCAACTGTCAGAGGATGTCTTTGCGTGAATAACATAAAAACTACACTAATAGGAGTAACAAGATCGAGACAGAGGGAGGCTATATTCAATCAACTTTTAAGACAACAACAAATTATTGATGCACTTGTACGCAAACTACAGAATTTTGTGAAAAGTTACTTACAAAAGCTGAAAGATTGATACAAAAACTTCTCCGTTGCTTGCCGAACGCAGCGCACATTTCTACTTTATTCCAGTCGTTACAAGTATGTAACAACAGAGGGAAGTACCACGGTATCGTTATTTGTATTTGAAGGTAACAGTTCATAATTCAAATTTGCCTACGAATACAGTCTTTTATTGCAGATATTTCAAAAAATGTTGCCTTCAAAATGATAAAACTTAGCACACGTGTACATTGTATATATCATACTTCACTTATTCTATAGATATCATTCACTAATCTGTGTTTATATTAAAATGGCAGTGTTTTAAATAGGTATTCGGAGGTAATGCATTTTTTTTACCAAACCGATCGTTTCCGCTTTTAAAATTTCTAACAACTTTATCAAAAAATCGACTTTAATGGGGACAATGCATTTAAGTATTTAACATATTTAGGTATCCTTACAGCACAAATTACACTACCTCGGGCGAATTCTTCCCCGAAAGTGAGATTTAACAAAACATGTATTGGTAGGTAACGTCAAAACTTACCACAGCAAAACAAATCACAACAATTCAGGGGATTGATCAAAAGTAACAAAAATTACAAGAGGCATTCTTGAGATATCCACCAATCAAACAGGCAAAAAAAAATCCACTTAAGCTCGTTTTCATCTAAACGGTTATATGTCTAAAATAAAACCTTAACAACTATTTTGTAAAAAGGGTGAAAATAGCAGGTTTATTGCTCGCATACGCCCAATTGTGCATAGAAGTTAGTCATATTATATATGGCGCGAAGCGTCTCATCGAGGCGGATACGTATAACACAAAAATAAAATAGTCAAGATATAGATTATTTTATTATAGGCCTGAACATCACGTGTACACTTTTCGTTGGATTCGACCATATATGGGACCATGCCAATAACCTTATTTCTTCTAATTTAAGGCCAAAAGAATACCCCAGAGCCTAGTCAGCAGGGGGATGGGAGTTTGTCGTGGATGGTATTGATCTGGAACGACAGAAGTTCGGCAGGGTTCATACCCTATTTGGATTAGGTGATTTCATTATCCCATTTTAACTGGTTTGCATGTGTAATTTCTAACATAGACTCTAAGTTTCCTGTGGATATAATGTATGTCATGTATAATGTGTATGTGATTTGCTGTTCGTCAATTCTTAGTTGTGATTCGTATATTCTGTCTTGTGACCTCTCTGCTTCTCTACTGACTTTGGAACCTTTCTTCGTCGTATGTAAATGTACAGTTAGCTGGCTTGTGGCTTTCGTTTAGTTCTTGCTCATTTGAGGAAATAATTGGTAGTATGAGTTGTTGACAATTCTCTCTCTGTGCCTCTGGCTACTAGCGTAAGGTAGTCAAGCATTAAGCATTATGCTTTATCTCCAAGCTAAGATTACTGGATTGGTCTATAGATCTTAAAAGATACACTCCAACGCTCACAGTTTTCTGGAAACACTCCCTATTCTGACTAGAGCCCTCTATATAGGCCACTATATAGCCTAATATTAGGTTTATGTATGGTCTGCTACATTTAATGTAAACCTAGGCAAAGTCTAACTGTGTAAAAAGAAACGAGATCGTGTGAAACACCAGATTAAGAACGGCTTGAAACGGAATACATGATATGCAGCACTGTATCCAGTCAATTGTCACACGACAATATTCCAAGTTTGCATAGACATTTTAAAATTGGTAAAAACACCATCAGCCTTCACAGTGAGCTCAAAAAAATTCTTTCTATTTGTCATTGAAGAAACGATATACAAGTTCACGACGGTATATTATTACAAACTAGACTAAACTCAACCAAGTTAATATTGCTTAAAAACAAGAGTAAATTGGGACTCTGTTGCGTTATTCTTAAGAGTCCATATTTAGCATTAATTTACCCTCTATGACGGGTAGCAGTAGTTATAAAAACCCAGTGAGCAGAATTCAGATTTGCCAGTCTGATGAAGCAACCAGCGTGGTAGTGAAACGTCATTAAACAGTGAGTAACATATTTTACTTCTTTTGGATTTGTACACACATAAATCTAAATATTATGTCTACAAACAATCCAGATGAACTTATTCAAAGATACAAGTGATTTAAAATCTCATAAAACAAAACAAGCTCATCTATAGAACAACGATGATTGTAACGGCATTTTTATCAACATTTCATGATTTTAGATAGATTCTTTGTCTTTTTTATTTTATCCTTTCTCTCAAATCACATAACAAAATTGAAAATATGTTTTCATGAATGTTTTCTTACACTTTTTTAGGATTTTAAGCTAATATTTGGTAGACTTTCTCAGGAATTCTGTAGCGGGATCGCTTATTTAATAGGTGTTGGCTGTATTTTATTTATTAATTGTAAACACGTTGCAACCACCTTAAGAACTAATTGGTTAAGCTCATCTTGTATAAATTAATGCTCGCGCGCGGCGATCACATGACTCGTTTCAGCCTATCGCGCGATTTCTGTTAGCGTCGGTCAACGCCATCTTGTTGGTGATAATTCTCACGTTGAAGTAAGAAAAATGAGATAGCTGGTAAGCTGGATTTAAAACTTCAGAATCCTTCAAAAATCGGGCGAATTGGTAGGCATCCTTGCATGTAGAGTGTTACCGAGGTGTTATAAGGACTCAGTGTCGGGAAGTCATAGGCAAGACATGAAGTACAACACGCGCCGCACTGCGTCACGCGTCATATGACACGCAAAGCGCTTGGCAACACGAACGCGGGGCGGAAAAAAAGATAAACAAGGAAAAAGGAACAGACAAGAAGGACGGGGAGTGGGATAGCCACGATACCGCGAATGCGGAACTACGAAGAGTTTCTTATGAGACATTGTTAGAATTATTACTACTCGAGTCGGACCCGTGACTCATACCAGGTTTGAGATATATATATTAACCAGTGTGGCTGTGTAACGTCGTCTTACACAACCGGATTGACATTGCACCGACTTCCTGGTCTCGTCCTCCGGCGTAGAAAGACATCACTGATCATCGCCGTGCATGGATGCCAACCGTCTGGTGGAACTCTCGTCCGCCGGCTCATAAAGACCGGGATAAAGACATTCAATGATCATCGCCGTGCGTGGATGCCAACCGTCTGGCGGAACTCTAATCTTCCGGTCATCGCCGTGGGAAAGAACTCTCAGGATACAGTCAACGGAACATCAATAACATCTCGGAACCGATAAGTGCACATAACAATAATTTACCCAGTGATCACTGGCGCTGCGATCGCGTATATTGGTGTTGCCAATAATGTCATAATACATGTAATATGCCGTGGCTACGATATTAAAGTGTTGTTAATTAAGTTTGTCTATTGTGACGTATTTAATTTGAATGCAAGCTGACTCGGCTCTTGACACTCAGTAGTACGGATTTGTAGTAGGACGGACTTGTAATAGGACGGACTTGTAATAGACAATATTTCAGACGAGTTATTTGACCAAGTGACGTTTGATATTATGACCATTGACCCAATATTAGTTGTCATTGGAGTTCATGTTTTGAAGTTGTAACTTGTTGGATGTTTTAAATTGACCTGAAGTTGTAGTATTTTGGAAGTAATTAAAGGCATATTATGTGATCTTTTCCAGAGATTTTTTTTAAAAAGTAGATTTTCTTGCAGATTTACATTTTTGATCATAAATCGTACATACATTCCAAGTTACAGAGCGATACGATTACCTCAAAATTAGAGTGAATTTATGCTTTTGAAGTAATTAAGAATCGTATCGCCCTGCAACTCGGAATGTATGTACGATTTATTTTATGATCAGAAATGTAAATCCGCAAGAAAATCTGCTTTCAATTTTTTGTTCGATGTTAAGGGCGTTCCCTGGAAAGATCACATAATATACCTTTAAGGAGTTGGAGTGTTAATGACTCTTGTTGAAATCTATTTTTGTAACATTATTATCGTCGATGGAGAAAGCTTAAAAGAAACCGTGAAACTTAGAAATTGTTCGGTGCCGTTTTTTGTTCGTTAAAAGTTCAGTCACACAGCCGATTATTTGCTAGAAAACCACTTCCAGACTGCTCAAGACTGGTGGTCACGATTGGCAATTATTCGAAAATCGTGAGCAGTTTTCTTTTTTCATGTGAAGTTTCGGCAAGGTCTGACACTGTCCTGTGCACTCTTCTGCAGCTTTGTGTGGTCGGGAGCACGTGGCAAATTTGACAAAACCGCCACGATTTTTTCCCCGCAGCCTAATCGGAAAGGTCGGCATGGACACATGAGCGGTTTGGAAGCGGTAGCCGATGAGTTGTCGCGCATCGTGAGTGGCTGTGTGTAGTTGGAAAGTGGTCGGCAATGAGTCTGCTCCAAGCGGGAGAGACTGATGCAAGCGAACTTGACATCAGAAGATTAGTCGCCGACTTGGCATCAACAACTCGGCGAGCAGTCTTGACAGCAACATGTCACAACTTGTGCCGTTGTGTCAGGTCGGCGATTGATCGGGGACTGAACAAGTGGCGTCGCCTATTAAACATGCTTAATCTTGTTGATTTCATGATGCTGTCGCCTACTGGTAGGCGATTCAGCATCTCTTGTCTTGTTGAAGGCGGGGAATATCGCATACTAATCATCACTGCTCATCCCTGGACGGGATCCAAAATGTAAATTGTGCAAGTTTGAACAAAATTTCAGCCGATTTTGAAAAAATGGTGGTCTTGTATAGTTGGGTAGAGGTTGGGTCGGGAGCTGTCTTCTGTGTGACTGAACCTCTAATAATAGAAAGCGTGGATTCTATCTCCACAACGGACGCGGGCGCCGTATCATTATATGTTTCATGCTCGCGACCCGCCCTACACAAGATTCTGTTTCTATCATCAGCGTTCTGACCAGGTCACGAAAATTGTGTTCAGTTAAAGTCATGCACTTTCCATTGCTGAATAAATCATACCAAAGCAGTCACGTAATGTTATATATTAACGTGACAGACGACGCTGGCCACGAGTCTCGGACGACCCAATATGGCAACGGGAGTGCACCATTTTGAAATATTGTTAACAGTCATCGCCCGGTTAATGATGAAAAATAATTTTAAAAAATAGCATTTACAATGGAGTTGGTTAGCCAACTCCAACGGTTTTGGATTAGAAAAAAATTCTTATAATTTAATATGATGAATTTTTCAAAATGATAAGATTAACATTCGCAATTACGTGTTATTCCAAAACGAATTCAAAATTTAGGTTTCGCGTGGCCACCGTCGTCTGTAACGTGAGATCAAGTTAATGGCACCGAATCATTTACAAGTCATCGATCAAAATGGCAAGTCAAATATTAATAAGAATGAATAAATCATGCTTAAAAACAACGCAACTATAGAGGGCGACATTGTACTACCTGTGCTTGTCACAGACGACGGTGGACACGAATGGCCGTACATTTTGAATCTCCGTTGGTTTCAATGTAAAAATGAATTTTGATTATATAACCCCAGAAAATTCACACACGTTTAGACATGTTGGGACTACATTATTTCATCCTAAAACCACTGGAGTTGGATAACCAACTCCTGTGTCAGTGTTTATTTTTTACCCGTCGTTAACCGTTCTTCCCATTCGCTTGATCACGTAACCTCGTACGCATAATTGATCCTTAAAGGTATATTATGTGATCTTTCCAGGGAACGCCCTCAACATCGAAAAAAATTGAAAGCAGATTTGCTTGAAGATTTACATTTCTGATCATAAATAGCCGATTTGTTAAAGAGTCGGAAAGAGCGGTGACGTCAGTTCGTACCAGAGCATCCCGCAAGAGCTCTCAATCCGCCATTAACAAATCGGCTATCACCGACCACGTAATGGACAAAAATCATGTAATCGACTGGGAGGAGGCAGGGATCGTAGGCAGAGAGGCTAATCGATACAAACGCTGGATCAAAGAGGCAATCGCCATTAGAAAGCAAGGCAAGACAATGAACAGAAATTACTAAGATACGCAACGACTTGGACTCTGAACCTACTGCTACTGACAACCTGAACTCATCTACTATTTTGGACAATGAACATGATTTAACTTCATATTTAGATGGTTTTTCTCCTGCATCGGAAGAAGAGGTTTGTAAAATCATCAGAGCTTCGCCATCAAAATCATGTGATTCTGACCCTATTCCTACTTGGCTTTTAAAGAAACATCTTCACCAGCTTGCTCCACTTATTACACGGATTGTTAATCTTTCATTGGAATCTGCTGTTTTCCCATCTTGTTTCAAGACTGCACTTGTTACACCTCTTCTTAAGAAGCCATCGCTTGACTCTGAGATCTTAAAAAACTACCGCCCTGTCTCAAACTTGGCTTTCATCTAAAAAATAATTGAAAAAGTTGTATCATCTCGGATATCTCATCACCTCGCTTCTAACAACCTATATAAATGTCTTCAATCTGCTTATAGGAAACACCATGGAACTGAAACAGCATTACTACGTGTTCAGAATGACATTTTATGTAATATGGGAAAAAAACGTGGTACGTTTTTGGTCCTACTTGATCTATCTGCTGCCTTTGATACCATAGACCACAGCATCCTTCTGTCGCGTCTCTCATCGTTTGGTGTCAGAGATAGTGCACTTGAATGGATCCGCTCTTATTTGACTGATCGAACGCAGGCTGTAAACATCAATGGTTGTTTGTCATCATTCATTCCGCTCCTCTTCGGTGTCCCCCAAGGTTCTGTACTTGGCCCGCAATTCTTCACCATTTATTCATCTCCAATAGCGAACATTGCACGCAAACATGGTTTAGAAGTGCATATGTATGCCGATGACACACAGCTATATTTATCTTTTGACTTGGATAGTGCTTGCGATGAAATTGCCTCTCGTTCTCGAATTGAATCCTGTATCAAGGACATAAAATCGTGGATGACTGCAAATAAGTTGAAGTTGAATGATGACAAAACTGAGCTTCTCATTATTACCTCCAAATACCATCAATCAAAACCTAGCACTGATTTTCTTCAAATCGCTTCCTCCAACATTAAGGCTTCTACTAGTGCTCGTAATCTAGGAATTATGTTTGATAACACGCTGTCAATGGACAACCACATCAAAAATGTGTGCAAATCTACATATTTCCAAATAAGGAACATAAATGAAATTCGCAAAGTGCTTGATGATGATACTGCTGCTACACTTGTTCACGCCTTAGTCACATCGCGTCTTGACAATGGTAATTCTTTATTATATGGGATCACTGAACGACAACTCAATAAACTTCAACGAGCTCAGAATGCTGCTGCACGAATGCTCACAAGGACTAGAAAGTTTGATCACATTTCACCTGTTTTACAGCGTCTCCATTGGTTACCTATTCGGTACCGCATCCATTTCAAACTCCTTCTCCTCACCTGGAAAGCCCTACATGACATGGCACCTTCTTATATCAGCGATCTTCTCAATCCACATATTCCATCAAGTCGCCTCAGATCTTCGGATAAACAGTTTCTCTCAGTTCCTCGGACATATTCTTCATATGGCGACCGGGCTTTCTATGCTTGTGCACCTAAACTGTGGAACTCACTTCCTTCAGATCTTCGACTCTGTGATTCACTTGATGGTTTCAAAAAGACTTTAAAAACTCATCTGTTTAAGATTGCTTATGATTTGACTGGTTGATTTCTATGTAACTGTTTTTATATTTTAACTGTTTGTTTTATTTGTTTTGATGTTTGCGCCTCGGAATAGGTTGTCTAGATAGATGGCGCATTATAAATGCATTATTATTAGTATTATAACAGAGACGAGGGGCAATACAATCTGAGTCACGTGTTTGACGATCTACTGATTGCGGATAAATCATCTAGCATCACTGCAACTAAGCAGCCAAAATCACGTGTTGTAAACAGCAGATCGTCATCACTCCACATCAAGTGTTGATAAAGGAAACAGCTCGTTTCCGAAACGTCCACAAGTAAGTGGTTTTCCTTGGACTAGTTCACTGAATTTCATCAATCATCTCATTATAACAGTCCTGATGAACTTTATCAAGAATGTATAGGTGTTTGTTTGACTGAAAAGGGATACATGCACTGTATTGTTAAATGTTGTACAAAAATAATCAAAATAGATTCCAAAAATGATTAAGTTGGTGACTTTCCCCACCAATGTTCAAATTTGATTAATTCATCTACACAATAACACAGTAGAATGTACCCTTTATCAGACTTTGTTTATCATTTAACTTACCTGTTAAATGGTTTTGCCTCCAGAATGTAAAACGCCTATCTTGTAAATTCAGTTGGCTCTTGGTTTGCAGCAAAATGGCTCCTGATTTACCACAAATAAATTCGTGAAACAGGTGAAACCATTCTGTTCACCTGAAGTGGCACCTGATTCTAGTTGCATTTAATATGGGCCCTGGGAAACTATTATACTCCTGTCAATCATGTCTACCCTGGGGTCCATCCATATGCTCACCAGTGATATAGAAATGTCTACACTGAAAAATAAATTGGTGTTACAGCGACGCCTTCTTGGAGTCAACTGTAAATGACACTTACAAAGGCGTTATTTTGACTCCAAAATTGGTGTAATCGTCAATGATATGGGTTTGCACATAATTTACGGTGACACCGTTAAGTGTCCGACGGACACCTTTCAGTGATCATTTAGTGATTTACACCAAAACTGGTGTCAGATTAATTGAAATAACTCCAAGGGCGTCAATAGTTGGCGGGAAAGCTCACGGTTTTTAGAGGCGTCGAAGCAGCATGACACCAATTGGTGTAATTCTGACACCAATTGGTGTAATTCTGACACCAATTGGTGTAATTCTGACACCAATTGGTGTAATTCTGACACCAATTGGTGTAATTCTGACACCAACTGGTGTAATTCTGACACCAATTGGTGTAATTCTGACACCAAATTGGTGTAATTCTGACACCAATTGGTGTAATTCTGACACCAATTGGTGTAATTCTGACACCAAATTGGGCGTCTATCAACATATCAACGCATGCGTTTTCTCGTCGCCATTTTGTTTGCATGTTACGAGCAAGACTGGTAAGTACCGATCTGCTCCATTTCCAGACATTTTTGATAATAATTATGATACAATTAGCGTAATGTAAGCCTTGTTCATGTTGTTTAATATTGCGCCAACTAACTGATGAAATGAATTACAATTTCATAGTCAGAGACTAGCATTTTGTTGGACTGTGTGTCAGTGCATGGACCTACTAGTACTATGTGTGTGTTCGTCATGCATGCATACGATGATATGTGCAACATTACATACATGTAGCACGATTTATCTGGCTCAGTGGTCATCTTTTTCATACGGACGTCTTACATTACGCTAATTGTATCATAATTATTATCGAAAATGTCTGGAAATGGAGCAGATCGGTACTTACCAGTCTTACCGGCTCGTAACATGCAAACAAAATGGCGACGAGAAAACGGCTCCTAAACATGTGCTATCTCAATATGACTCTTAAGAGAGTTGGGGTGTAATGACATTTTTCGAAAATGGGTCCTCAGGTAACCACCTAAAGGTGTCAAAATGAATATGACACCCAAAGGTGTCATATTTGACACCCAATATGGTGTCAATTTGACACCCATAATGGTGTCAATTTGACACCTTTAGGGTGTCAAACTCAATATGACACTTAAGAGAGTCAATATTACACCCCATTTGGGGTGTAATGGCATTTTCGAAAATGGGTCCTCAGGTAACCACCCAAAGGTGTCAAAATGAATATGACACCCATAGGTGTCATATTTTACACCCATAATGGTGTCAATTTGACACCTTTAGGTGGCCAACTGAGGACCCATTTTTTGACGCTTGTTTTAGTGTCAAAATGACACCAAATTATTTTTCAGTGTACATATCCATATACCTGAAAAACCCACCGTTCAGTGACATTAAAGGCAATACTTCTAAAGACACCGTCAAAATATGGACCCAACAAAGTTCAGGGTCTCATGCCTCCACGTACAATACCACCACTTGAAACAATGTGTGGAGTGCAGAGGTAGAGGTTGGCCAATACTGACGGGTGATGCGACGGGACAGTAGCTGGTGTTGGTATGCAGGTGATGACGGGTGAATCGATGTGACAGAAGATCGGTGGTATTGTGAGTCAATGGGACAGGTGATCGATGGTAGTAGGCCGTTGATGACGGTGGAGTATACGGGACAGATGGTGGGTGGTAGCAGGCCGTTGATGACGGGTGAGCAGAGGGGCCGAGTGGTTGGTGGAAGTATGCCGATACTGACGGGTGATGCGACGGGACAGGTAGCTGTTGGTATGCAGGTGATGACGGGTGAGTCGATTGGGTAGGTGATCGTTGGTAGTAGGCCGTTTATGACGGTGGAGTATACGGGGCAGGTGATGGGTGGTAGTAGGCCATTGATGACGGATGAGCAGGGGGCCGAGTGCTTGGTGGTAGTATGCCGATGATGACTGGTGAGCAGAGGTACCAAGTAGCTGGTAATGGTATGCCGTCGATGACGGGTGAGCAGAGGCGCCGAGTGGTTGGTAGGGGTATGTCGATACTGAGGGGTGAAGCGACGGGACAGTTAGCTGGTGTTGGTATGCAGGTGATGAAGGGTGGGTCGATGGGGCAGGTGATCAGTGGTAGTAGGCCGGTTGTGAGTCGATGGGGCAGGTGATCGGTGGTAGTATGCCGTTTATGACGGTGGAGTATAATACGGGGCAGGTGATGGGTGGTAGTAGGCCATTGATGACGGATGAGCAGGGGCCAAGTGTTTGTGGTAGTATGCCGATGATGATGGGTGAGCAGAGATACCAAGTAGCTGGTGATGGTATGCCGTCGATGACCGGTAAGCAGAGGCGCCGAGTGGTTGGTAGTGGTATGCCGATACTGACGGATGATTCGACGGGACAGGTAGCTGGTGTTGGTATGATGGTGATTACGGGTGAGTCGATTGGGCAAGTGATCGGTGATAGTAGGCCGGTGATGACGGTAGAGTCGATGGGACAGGTGATCGGTGGTAGTAGGCCGGTGATGATGGGTGAGTCTATGGGACATGTGATCGGTGGTAGTAGGCAGTTTATGACGGAGGAGTATACGGGACAGGTGATGGGTGGTAGTATGCCGTTGATGACGGGTGTGAGCAGAGGCGCCGAGTGGTTGATAGTGGTTAGTAGGGGTATGTCGATACTGAGGGGTGAAGCGACGGGACAGGTAGCTGGTGTTAGTATGCAGGTGATGACGGGTGAGTCGATGGGACAGGTGATCGGTGGTATTAGGCCGGTTATGACGGGTGAGTCGATGGGAGGTGATCGGTGGTAGTAGGCCTTTTATGACGGTGGAGTATACGGGGCAGGTGATGGGTGGTATGCCGATGATGACGGGTGAGCAGAAGTACCAGTAGCTGGTGATGGTATGCCATCGATGACGGGTGAGCAGAGGCGCCGAGTGGTTGGTAGTGGTATGCCGATACTGACGGATGATTCGACGGGACAGGTAGCTGGTGTTGGTATGATGGTGATTACGGGTGAGTCGATTGGGCAGGTGATCGGTGATAGTAGGCCGGTGGTGACGGTAGAGTCGATGGGACAGGTGATCGGTGGTAGTAGGCCGGTGATGATGGGTGAGTCTATGGGACATGTAATCGGTGGTAGTAGGCAGTTTATGACGGAGGAGTATACGGGACAGGTGATGGGTGGTAGTATGCCGTTGATGACGGGTGTGAGCAGAGGCGCCGAGTGGTTGATAGTAGTATGCCGATACAACCGGGTGATACGACGGGACAGGTAGCTGGTGTTGGTATGCAGGTGATGACGGGTAAGTCGATGGGGCAGGTGATCGGTGGTAGTAGGCCGGTTATGACGGGTGAGTCGATGGGACAGGTGATCGGTGGTAGTAGGGCGTTTAAGACGGCGGAGTATACGGGGCAGGAGATGGGTGGTAGTAGACCGTTGATGAGCGGGGGAGCATATTAGATTGAACATGAGAGAGAGGTTGTTGGTGGCCGTAGGCCGTTGATGTCGGAGGTAGAACAGACGCGGATGAAGGGTGGTCGGTAGTGGTGCGCCGTCGATGTGCACTATTACAGGGTTGATGGTTGGTAGTGGTTCGCCACCGAGGACAGTAGGGCAGACAGGGGAAGTAGATAGGGAGAGTAAGCCGGTGATTGGGAAGAAGGCGGAGACACGGGGTGTTCATGGTTGTGGCAGTAGTGAGAGCTACAGTGGATATACAAGCGGTGAAACCGTGTATTTGAGCAGTGTGGAGACTAGTCATGCCAGTAGCAAGGTTGGTGATGGCTTGTTGGTCTCAGAAAAAACGTTAGGCTGACGGGCGGTTCAAGTCGTGTTGGCTATGCTGATAGCGAGTGGAGTCACTGTAGTGATGATTCTGGGATAGGATCACATGTCACAGACACGGAGTTGGGTACCGTGGGTGATTATGAGGAGGGGGATGGACAGTTTTGATATAGTTGGAAGATTTCAGACGGAGAGGAACGATTTGATGCGGAGGGAAATTTTGACAGAGCAACGTCTGAGTGAGGTGGGAATAAGGAGGCAGCTGGATTTGAAGGGATGTGACTGGCGGGAAGGTGATTTAGTACATTTTGAGACGGAACTATTTCGCAGGACGTTGGTTGATGATGATGGCAAAGGAGTTTGGACCTCGGGAGGATCCGGAGAATTGGTATGCCGAACTCCAGCTGCGAGAACAAGGGCAGAGTGAGAGTTATAATGACTTAGCCCAGGATATAAAGAGATTGACGTTTCTGAGATGCCAGATTCTTCGAAACGAGAGAGAGAGAGAGAGAGAGAGATAGAGCAGCTCGTCGGTATTTTGGCAGAGCTATCTCAGACCTAGAGCACATACATAAGTTGTGACCCATGCCCTCTATCGCCCATTCTGGATGTGTCCAAGAAATTGGATTGACCCCAATGTTATATAACTACTTACCAACGACATAACAACGAGTGTCAGCCAGAGTTCACCTCTATGTTAATGAGTTGCGCACAGAGTTATTGATTCTGTAAGATTCTGTCAATACTAAACTTAGATAGTGCCTATACATGCTATAGAAGGTTGTTTGGCTGCATTCAAACCAAGTATGTCGCCTGTTAATTCCCTCATTATGTCGCAAGAATGTTGCCATAAATGTCTCCTAAAGCACAGCGATATATGCCTCCTAGATCACAACTCAGGACAATAAATTAGCCCGAAACATTGTAAACACAACTGTTTGCAGGCGGGAAGCATCCATTTTTTTGGCCGCCAGGGCATAACAATAGCCTAATTAAAAATAAGTAGTTTTTCGCTAATTGTCATGAAGTCGCACACCGTCGCACATAATGTTGAACTTGAACGCCGGTAAAATACTTTTAGCTACAGTTTGCGGCATACATGTTGACCGTATGACACCGTACGGCTGAACAATAAATACATTTGTAATCGTCTTCGGAAATAAACTCTTGAGGGCAACCATGATGCTATAAAACTGAACTGGATCTCCACATCCCTATATATCGCCGACATTTAATAGGTTTAAAAAAGATCGTGGTTAAATAGTGAATACGGGAAGGATTTACTCTACATATAACCACCGCAATGAACTGTGGATGATATTGTGACGAACGCGAAAATGAAATACCATTGTGCGATCGATTTCGGATTGTGCCCGTTAGTGGACAAAAGGACCATTAACACCAAGGACATAGTTAGTTGAATTTATTCATCCACAACATTTGTTTAGCACAATCAGGGCATTGACCATATACAATTATGTCATTGTGCCCTATGTTACTTTAGTAAGGTCACGTCACGTACCAATGTTCATACACAGAGTGAACAAAGTTTGAGGAGGACAAATAAAACGAATCCGCGAAATTCAACAGACTTATGCATAACGTGTAAAGCAATAGGCGACTGGTCTCTATAATAGAATTTAAATAACAATCATGTTAAAGATCGCAATGTGATTAGTGCTTTAATCATGGATCATCCCTTCTGTACCTACTATTCCTATGGTACATGCCATATTATAATGCAGTAATGAAAGAATGCATGGAAAAGTACATGTACCTATAAGATTACTATATATGAGACTGTACATTGCTGTACATCCCTAACTAAAGGTCAAATCTAAAGGTACCCTATACCTTTTTAAAACTTTTTTAACACGTTATTTGGCTGGTAAATACCACATATTTGTATTATTATTATTATTATATTTGATATCAATGGAAAGCTTGAAACACATTTTATCAGCTACAATTACTTATTCTGTGATTAAAACTACTCTCTTTGAGAAATGCCATCTGCAAGGACGAAGTTTCACGTATTTCGCATGACATCGGTGTTCCCCACCTTACTGACTGGCCTTTTAAAAGGTATGCTATCCCCAAAGTATGCCAGCCGGTAGCCTTAGTCCCACTCTTCAAAGTGTTATGCATTTTATGGATGAAATGTCCGGCATTTTTTCATAAAAAGGCCACCAAGAAAGTGTATGTTTTCCCATAGCGTTACACTCAAATTACCCGGATGTGGCAATCAACGGCAAAATTATTACCATTTCTCGACTACTGAGGGCAGTGCGTATAAGTATAGTAAAAACATAGGGGGGGGGGGTAGGGGGGGGGGGGGGGTGGGGTACCGCGCCATTTTGTCCCGAAGCAATGGTCATGACGTCATATTTTGGTCGATTTTCTGAACTTTTGTATTGGATTTACGTGCAAAATATATGCCCTTGGCAGCATACTTTCCCGGGTGTGTGGGTGCACTTTAAATTTCAGATGTTCTAAAATGGACGGATATCTAATCAATTTGATAACAAAACACGATCCACACACCCCAGAATTGCAAAAAAAGCATACTTTTTTATGCCTTTGAACAGAGTGGCGGCCGGGATTGTAGCATTTAACACAGTGCATTAACCCATGACCAATGATATAAATAAATTATTTGCGATGAAGTTTTCCAATTAGCACGGTTAGTGTAATGGAAAGGAACTCGACATAGGAGCGAAAGGTTGTGGGTTCGAGCCCCATTAGGAGCACTTTTTGTTTTATATGCTGGATTTGCTTATAGCATCATCTGTATGCTTGCCCACGTGGACACCACACTGCTGGCGTTTACCGTATCTAGTTACGCCATTTTTTTCTCTCGAAAATGTCAAAAAAATTACCGTTCTTTTAAAAATAAGAATTATAATCAAATTACAAACACATTTTGTGCGAGAACAACACACACATTTGGCAAAAATGGCACAATAAAAATCCGTTCGTTATAAATAAATGGACATGGTTAAATGATAAAACTATCACAATTACAGTCGTGGATCTCTGTGGCGTGCGTAGGTTGGCCACGTCGTTGCCAATCGGCAATCATGAGTTCGAATATTCCTTTTGTTTTTCTATTTTTTAAACTTGATGGTAGATTAATGTAACATTATTGTTAAGTCAATTTTTATCAATTATAAATGCCGCCCATGCGTTTATAGTTTTCTTTTTATTTATTTATCTATCATAAATGTATCCTTGATTTATTTAACTTTGTATCTAAACAATTAAAATGCGTAAACAATTATATTATTGCCCGATAAATAGAGTGATTTAACTTGAGTTCAGTTTGATAATATGATAGCAAAACTTGTTGTAAAACCATTTTACCAGTCGTGTCCAACAATTTCTCCTTTGCACACTTTGGTTACATTCAGAGATGTCACTTTAATAGCTTGTTATAGCTAGGCTCAATTATAAGCAAGTTTGCGACCGGGTTTGCGACCTCTATGATTTTAGGCTGGTAACACATTCCCACAGTGCATTTCGTTAAAACAGTGTAAATTATTTTTCCACGATACGTATCACGTGATAACCACGATCGATTTTGCAAAATATTGCAAAATGACGCGGTACCCCAGCCCCCTAGGGGGGGGGGGGGGGGGGGGGGGGGGTGGGGTACCGCGCCATTTTGTCTCGAAGCAATGGTCATGACGTCATATTTTGGTCGATTTTCTGAACTTTTGTATTGGATTTACGTGCAAAATATATGCCCTTGGCAGCATACTTTCCCGGGTGTGTGGGTGCACTTTAAATTTCAGATGTTCTAAAATGGACGGATATCTAACCAATTTGATAAAAAAACACGATCCACACACCCCAGAATTGCAAAAAAAGCATAAAATAAGTCCACTTTTTTGTGCCTTTGAACAGAGTGGCGGCCGGGATTGTAGAATTTAACACAGTGCATTAACCCATGACCCATGATATAAATAAATTATTTGCGTTAAATTTTTTCAATTAGCACGGTTAGTGTAATGGAAAGGAAGTCGCTTGAGGAGCGAGAGGTTGTGGGTTCGAGTCCCATTAAGAGCACTTTTTGTTTTATATGCTGGATTTGCTTAGCATCATCTGTATGCTTGCCCACGCGGACACCACACTGCTGGCGTTTACCGTATCAGGGTTACGCCATTTTTTTCTCTCGAAAATGTCAAAAAAAATTACCGTTCTTTTAAAAATAAGAATTATAATCAAATTACAAACACATTTTGTGCGAGAGCAACACACACATTTGGCAAAAATGGCACAATAAAAATCCGTTCGTTATAAATAAATGGACATGGTTAAATAATAAAACTATCACAAATACAGTCGTGGATCTCTGTGGCGTGCGTAGGTTGGCCATGTCGTTGGCAATCGGAAATCACGGGTTCGAATATTCCCATTATTTTATCTATTTTTTAAACTTAATGGTATATTAATGTAACATCATTGTTATGTCAATTGTTATCAATTATAAATGCCGCCCATGCGTTTATAGTTTTCTTTTTATTTATTTATCTATCATAAATGTATCCTTGATTTATTTAACTTTGTCTAAACAATTAAAATGCGTAAACAATTATATTATTGCTCG
The DNA here is from genome assembly GCA_035610835.1 of Ophiura sarsii. Lineage (NCBI taxonomy): Eukaryota > Metazoa > Echinodermata > Ophiuroidea > Amphilepidida > Ophiuridae > Ophiura > Ophiura sarsii. Next base: position 51,888,845 of record CM069444.1, read on the forward strand.
ATATAGAGTGATTTAACTTGAGTTCAGTTTGATAATATGATAGCAAAACTTGTTGTAAAACCATTTTACCAGTGTGTCCAACAATTTCACACTTTGGTAATACATTCAGAGATGTCACTTTTAGCTTGTTATAGCTAGGCTCAATATAAGCAAGTTCGCGACCGGGTTTGCGACCTCTATAATTTTAGGCTGGTAACACAATCCCACAGTGCATTTCTTAAAAACAGTGTACATTATTTTTCCACGATACGTATCACGTGATAACCACGATCGATTTCGCAAAATATTGCAAAATGGCGCGGTACCCCAGCCCCCCCCCCCCCCCCCTAGTAAAAACATAAGATCGTAATCTATGCGAGAGATGCGGAAGAAGGTGCATTCGTTTTTCCCTTCGCACCCTAGAGGAAATGTTGGATCGAGTTGAGCGAAGTAGTGCGTTTGAGAAGATGGAACACCGGAGAGGACAGAAAAAGACGAAGGAGGGTGATGTGGAAGTAGAGCGGCTAGTGAAAGCCCGAGATGTGTGTCGGTGGGTAGTCGTGCGGGCCATAGTATATATCAAAAAATTGAGTTTAGTGAATGATCTTAAGTTAAGTACCCAAACTTTGTTGGGGATTGTGAAGGCTTGTCCGTCCCCCATGAGGCGCCTGTGCCTTCGACGGGGGTGTTAGAAGCAAAAGGTGGAGGTTAAGGGTCCGGCTGTAATCACTGGCGAGAATAGTAGTAGAATGGGGAAAGGCGTTACGTGGTCACATGTGGTGAAGGAAGGATCAACGGCACGGGTGAGCAGCGGGGTGAGCAGTGTCCAGGAGGGGCGATATTGGTCAGAATGGAGGAGGTCAGAATAGTTTGGAGAGGTGTCAGCCGGTGAGTGGATGGCAATCTGATTATAATCGTTGTCGTTATTGTAAGTAGTCGGGGCATTTGAAACAGGAATGCCCGGCTTTACGAGCCAAACATGAGATGTTGGCCGCTAAGAGGGCGACGTGGGTTAGGGGGTCAGAAATAAGAAGCGGTTAGAATGGCGCAAGAGAGGAAGTGGGAGTAAGGTCAAGATGAGAAGGACGAGCGTCAGAAGAGAGGGCAGGAGGCGCGTCGGAAGAGAGTGCAGAATCTTTGGGCGGACGAGGCGCGTCGGAATATGTGGTCGTGTGCCACGAATTGGAACCCCGTATTTTGAGGAGGTGTGACATTTTTACACTGTTAATGATGTTTATATTATCACCGTTTCTATATTTATCGTCATAAAATAACCAATTTGGTGTCATTACAAAGCACAATAAATATTCTTTCCATACCATCCACAAAATAATGTCTTAATTATTTCAGTTTTAATTGGGAGCAAATAATTGATCAACGGGTGCTTCGGGAGGAGGGGGAGGAACCGGAGGAGGAGAATTGAGGAGCCATTCCCATACACACACACACAGCGCCAATCTCTAGACAAGCTATGAAATACTTCATTCACTTCACTTATTGATTATCAATATACATGCTAGGTGGAATGTCAGAGAGATTGGGCTGTGAGGAGTAAACAGGAGTGTTGGGTAGGAGGAGGAATCGCACAAGATGATAAGCTAATCTCACAGACACGCAATGAAATACTTCATTCACATCACTCATTGACGATACATGCTAGATATAATGTCAGCGAGATTGGCTGTTGTGTACCGATTAGTAGTATACCGACTGATTTATTTATACTGATAAAACTTACACTTGTGCATAATATCTTAAAATAAATTAACCACTTCATGGAGTGAAACAGTATAAATATTGTGACACCATGTACGTGTGGTATGTTTACTTTGCTATAACCAGACAGATGACAGCATACAAATTACAAGGTATGCATGCACGCTCTACTGCATGCATGTCGAGTGAGTTCAAAAAGCCCGCGTTGTGCATGCGCGCAATCTTGAAATTTAGAATTTGTGACATCTTTATCAATTTTGACAGATTTACGGCGCGGAAGGGGTGGGGGCTTAAGTCCATCGGTGTCATTGTTAATAGTCTGTTGATCATTGTCGGACAAAAGTACTTACATTGCATCTTGCACAATAACGGATACCGAATACTAATTGATTTTACCCATGCTCAAACATTTATATGTCAGTAAAATGAAGAAAATAGATTGTTTTCAAAAATAAGCGCTCCGTTAGATCGCATGTGCTTTATTTTGTAACACCCTGTATATGATGTTATTGGCCATATTAAATTTAGTATGTATATCAAAAAAGGCAACATTTCTAATTGTAACATGATCATTTCATGTGTCTGTTATTTCATTTCATTATCATTGCTTTCATCAAAATAAAATCAAAAAGTGAAGAAACGCGTGGATTGAGGACTCGATCATACATGTGCATTTCGCTTGTTACACCCTGTATAATATGGTAATTATTGGTCATATGTTTGTGTTTGGTGCAATATTATTACACAACGTCAATTTAAAATTGAATATGACACTAAATTATGATAACGGTTAACTTTATTTCAGAAATACGTTTTCTCATACTTATATTGTTACAAATTTTGACCACCCTGTATAAGGTATCCTTCATATTTAAAGACAAAGGTGGCAATTTTTTTCTTTGTAATACTAGTGTATACGTTTGAATTATGCAGCTTAATAAATAATGATTTTATCTTCAAGGTATGTAAATGACCAGTGAAAACTTTGTATTTTTAGTGCATTTCTTGATGTTTGCACCCTATATATTATCTACCCACCCTGTATAATGACCTTGATATTGTCTTTGTGAGATTTGAAAATTTGTATGCTTTCAGGAAATGTATACTTTCCTTATACTCCTATGTATAGTTTTAATGCTAAAAATGTTTTAAGCAAAATCCATGTAATTTTTCCATTTTTAACATATGTCACACAAAGGGGTCCCAACTCAAGGCACACGACCAGGTAGAGAATTAGGATGGAAGATTTAGAGGATCAGAGTCAGTGTTCAAAAGGGTTAAATCTACCTACAATACTTTTAAAGTGCCTTTAGCATCATATTCTACATAATTGTTTGTACTCAATGTCTGTGCTTGTCGGTCTTAAAACATCATTAAACATTCACTGGGTAGCAAGGGCGTCCCCAGACCCTTTTCATTGGGGGGGTGTAAAGGTCATCAATTGCCGACAAAGTCATTTGTGCCGACACTAAAAAATTTCGGCACGCTTCGCTCGCCGAAATTCATACACGCATATTTTAGTATGGACTGTATGGTCAGGGGCGTCAATCCGTTTTCAGACATGGGAGGGGGGACACAAATTTGATAATGATAATTGAAATGTTAAAATAAAGCAGCGCAGAGCCAAGGGCGTATCCAGGACTGTTTTGACGGGGGCCACAAATCCTCAAGCTATCTTGTTAATCTTATATATTGAAACGTTGAAACGAATACAAGCACGCAAAAATTGTGATTTTAAAGGTACAGTATGTCGCCTTTAAATGTCCTCCACATAATATTTAGAATATTTGTTTTTGGTTTGAGGGCCATTATAATGTTTAAACCTGCAGAAAATATGCGCGCTGAGCGCGCAATTTTTTTCAGTTTTTGAACTAAAATGGTAATGGACAACTGTTCTGAAGCTTTCTTGTTAAGGTTAAATAATGAAACATTGAAACTAATACACGCGAAGCGCGAAAAAATTGGCATTTCTTACACTTAAATGGTCAAGTATGACGTTTTTGACGGTTTGATATTGCATAGTTACATACATATCAAGTCCATATCAAAATCGTATGGTTGTATCCAAATCATATGCGGGCGCAGAGCGCGCACATTTTTTTTCAGTTCTTGAACTAAAATGGTCATTGAAAACTGGTTGAAGCATTCTGATACTATAAATTAAGCTTAGATAATGAAACGTTGAAACTAAATACGCGTGAAGCGCGCAAAATGTTGCATTTCTAACACTTAAAGGGTCCAGTATAACGTTTTTAACGTCCCCCATATAATATTTGGTTTGGTTCGAGACCATTATTAATACCTGCAGAAAATATGCGCGCTGAGCGTGCAAATTTTTTCAGTTTTTGAACTAAAATGGTAATGGACAACTGTCCTGAAACTTTCTTGTTACGGTTAAATAATGAAACATTGAAACTAATACGCGCGAAGCGCGAAAAAAATGGCATTTCTTACACTTAAATGGTCAAGTATGACGTTTTTGACGGTTTGATATTGCATAGTTACATACATATCAAGTCCATTTCCAAATCGTATGGTTGTATCCAAATCATATGCGGTCCAGTATAACGTCCAGGGTCCAGTATAACGTTTTTAACGTCCCCCATATAATATTTGGTTTGGTTCGAGACCATTATTAATACCTGCAGAAAATATGCGCGCTGAGCGTGCAAATTTTTCCAGTTTTTGAACTAAAATGGTAATGGACAACTGTCCTGAAACTTTCTTGTTAAGGTTAAATAATGAAACATTGAAACTAATACGCGCGAAGCGCGAAAAAATTGGCATTTCTTACACTTAAATGGTCAAGTATGACGTTTTTGACGGTTTGATATTGCATAGTTACATACATATCAAGTCCATTTCCAAATCGTATGGTTGTATCCAAATCATATGCGCGCAGAGCGCGCACATTTTTGTTCCAGTTTTTGAACTAAAATGGTCATTGAAAACTGGTTGAAGCATTCTGATACTATAAATTAAGCTTAAATAATGAAACATTGAAACTAATACGCGTGAAGCGCGCAAAATGTTGCATTTCTAACACTTAAAGGGTCCAGTATAACGTTTTTAACGTCCCCCATATAATATTTGGTTTGGTTCGAGACCATTATAATGTTGATACCTGTAGAAAGAATGCGCGCAAAGCGCAAAAAGAATATTTCCATGTTTAAGCTAAAATGGTCATGGAAAACTTTCCTGAAGCCATCTTGTTCAGCTTGACTAATGAAACATTGAAACTAATACGCGCGAAGGGCGCAACATTTGGCAGTTCTAACATTTAAGGGTCCAGTATGACATTTTAACGTCCCCGGCCCCATATTTATAATATTTGGTTTGGTTCGAGATCCATTATATTGTTGAAACCTGTAGAAAAAAAATGCAGTTTTTAAACTAAAATGGTCATGTTTACGTTTAACTTGTTTAGTTGAATATTATGCTAACAAAACATGGTCAAATGTTCAATATAGGCATGATAGGCCTACAGTCTGTATGTCCGACATCGACATAATAGACCTATACCATTACGTGAGATATCGATTGTGCCCCTGGTGTACACACAAATTCTGGTCTCAAGCAAATAACGACAGTTGTGCTTATTGTCTTAATTATAATGATAATTTGCATTGTTCAAGTCGAAGTTAGGACAGAGTCTACTTATAAGCTCTTACTAGTTTCAATATTTCACTGTTACATTGCATTGACACCTAAACGTTGAATTTGGACTTACTTTTGCGATAGACTGATAGTGGGCTTGCAGAGTCTACAATTAGTACAATGAGTGCAATTGGCCTACATCAACTTACATAATCATAGGCAAATTATTTAATATCTCGTAACCTATGTGCCAACATGATTGGCCATTGGCGACATTATTGACTTGGGTTTGCATTGACAACGGCAATGATAGGCCTAGTTAGTATAATTAAAGAGCAATACAGGTCCCACACATTGCCCATTAGGCCTAGTCTATTATAGGCCTATACTCTGCCGACACAATGTTTTGCTAGGTGTCTTGACAATAAGCAAAACAAAGACTTGGGCCTAGGCTGTTCACGTGCGCCGACACAAAATCTCATAAAAATGGACTCGTTCACAGTGCCTACAAATTCATACCTCCATTGCCTTTGTTCATTTTTGATTTATGTTAACATAGCATATGCCGACACAACATTATCATTTGCGCATACGATGTCATAGGGCTTTCTTTCGTTCTTCCCTTTCCCTTTCATTCTTTCCTCTTTCCTTTCTCTTTCTTTCTTTCTTTCTTTCTTTCCTCTTTCCTTTTCCTTTCTTTTTTCTTTCTTTCTCCCTTTTCTTCCTCCTTCCTTTGATTTGCCCACAGCACCATGATTTTGCCGACAGATTTGATGAATGGGGGTGTCACACAGTGGCGTAGCCAGAGGGGGGCGATCGCCCCCCCCCCCCCCTCCCCCAATATTGACGTCGTGGCGGTTGAGATTGGCACTGTTGGTTCATTTGACCAGAGGAATCATGGAATTATGATGGTCACTGAAAGTACACTGATGAAAAATGTTCGCGCGCTACGCGCGCATATAACTCCCATAAATGCAATATTCTTTGGTACAAGCTTGTTTGCAGCCAAAAGGTACCCCAATCGTGCCAAAAATAGGTGTAAAATTCGCGCGCTACGCGCGCATTACTTCATTCATACTCATTTTGTCGGTTCATTTATATCTCTCGCCCCCCCCCCCCCAATATAAAGAACCTAGCTACGCCACTGGATGATCATGCAAGGCATTATCGAAGGGAAGAGAAAGAAAGACAGACATCGTTCCCGGTGGATTGATAAACTGATTACTGGACACCCTCTCCGTGATTGTTACTCCTTTGCTGAAGATCGTTATGTATGGCGTTGTATGTGTAAGGTCGCGAGCTGTCAGTCATGACAGGACCGAACCAACCAACCAACCAACCAACCAACCAACCAACCAACCAACCAACCAACCAATCAACCAACCAACTATTACGAAGCTTTCACGAAATGATACCAATAAAGCTTCGTAAACTATAGTGACTAAAAGTAAAACATTATTAAAAATATTATATATGCTGTATTCTTTGTAAATAACATGTTGATGTCTATACATATGATTTCTTTAATATTCATCTATAGCGCTATATTCCACATCATTTTCTCTATTCAAAATATCTGTGTATGTCGGTCTTAAACATCATTCAACATTTACAGAGTACCAAAATAACTAAAACATTATATTCTGTGTAAATAACATTTTTATATCTACAAATGAATTCTTAAATCTTCATATCACACTTTAGTTCATTAGCATCATATTCTACATTATTTTCTCTACAAACTGACTTTCATTCTATTCATTTGTTATGAGAATCCTTGATCACTTAATCCCGCAACTAATCCAAACTAATCCAATTGAATAGAAATCCTAATGATTTTCTTATTGAAATCCGAGATAAATACACACCTGTCTCAGATCCAAATATAAAATCTTAATCCGACGGCACATATAGGGGAGAGCGGGTGTGTTCGCTCTATTATTTTCGTTTGAAGAGTTCTAGAGACACCGAATGGACCTATTGATATTATGCGAAAGATTGATATCTTGGCTACATACGACCATGATCTCAGTACTCTATAGGCCTTACTGTAAAAGCAGTAAATGATAAAGACAGTTATCTCAAAAAGGCGAACTCGCCCTACGCCAGGGCAGGTTCGCACATAGGCCGGGGCAATTTCGCCCTAGGCTCACAATTAGGCTAGACAACGTACCATAATATTCAATACATATCGATTCTTCGTCATTTTATTCCAAAATAAAATTTAGAGGTTCAAAATATAGGGGGTGCGCTTTTGCGGAACGTACTCGTTCAGAATTTAAAAATAATATAAAAAAATCACATTTTGAAATATTCTCCTCTTATATTAGTGTTACTCCATTCCTGATAACTATTTTTATAACTACAATTATCCTGTAAGAGGAAAATTGCAGTTTTGAAATTATGCAAAATCGTAACTATATAAATCCCTAACTTGCCCCATCATCATAGGGCGTATGTGTCCGATATAGCGCAAAATGTGCATTGCCCTATTCCACGGATGTCCCACATACATTGATGGGTTGTTAACTGCAACATACATTACATTCAATCCCATACCTACTTAATGATAATTTACATTAAAACCTGCTCTACGAATATCTTTGGGGGAAAATCAATATGAAAATGGAAGAAAATTCACCTTTGTGAGGCAAAACTGGTTTTTGGATGATAAGTTGACAAACATGTTACGGTGAAATGCCACGTTAATGTGGGAAGCTTGCTTACTACTTTAAATCTATTGTGTGCTTGCCAAATTCAACCAGTGGCCGCAAAGATAAGAATCATGTGGTGGGCGAACCTGCCCATAGCCTGGCGTACACTCCCCGCTCTCCCCTACTTGATTCAATATTTGTACAACATTAAAACATTATCATACATGTTCATGATACTAGAGTGAATGCAACTCTGTATTACGCGTAATTCACTCCATACAATGTCTGCATATAATGAACAGTCAGAATGTCATTGCATGTTCATACGATACAATAGTACATTTAGATTGGTATAAATTATGCGTAATTCAATCAGTTCAAAGTCTGCATATGAAAATACTTCAATCATCCAATAAAACTTCATACACCAAACAAAATATGTAAGTTCCCCCCTAGCATATACTAGAATATTTCCAAAAAATATTTGATGGATTTAAATAATTTTCAGCTAGAAAGTTGCACCTAATTGGTAGAAACATTTTGATACCAAATTTGTTGGCCTTGAGACAATGCAACGATAAGAAATTGTGCCATTTATCAATTTTTATACAGAACAAAGTGGCACTTAATCTCACTGGCTATGGCTGGTTTTTTCCATAAATTAACCAACATTTTCTTGGTGGATTTTCGTGCACAGACATGGGAATCTACCAAACAATTACGTGTGGCATCATTTCATGAAAATCAATAAGCAGATCATAATCTTGTGCACCAAGACACATGCACAGACATGGGAATCTACCAAACAATTATGTGTGGCATCATTTCAAGAAAATCAATAAGCAGATCATAATCTTGTGCACTAAGACACGGTAGCATTTATTGTTTAAAACGTTTGTTAATTTTATGGAAAAAACCAGCCATAGCCAGTGAGATTTAGTGCCACTTTTTTCTGTTTACAAACTGATAAATGGTACAATTTCTTATCGTTGCATTGTCTCAAGGCCAACAAATTTGGTATCAAAATGTGCCTAACAACTGGGCGCATCTCTCTAGTTGAAAATTATTTAAATCCATCAAATATTGTTGGAAATATTCTAGTTTATGCTAGGGGGAACTTACATATTTTGTTGGGTTTATAAGTAGGCCTACTGGTAACTACCAAATTGTATTCTATGTAAATTACATCATTTGATGTTGGTTTATGGTATTAAAATAGCTTCAAACTTTATTTATATATGATGGTATGGTACTTTTAGGGAGTGTTCATAAATACTTTGGTGGGAAGGGGGGTTGGAAAACTTCCATCAATGTTTGGTACACCATCCAAACTTTTAAATTATTTGTTGATTCCCCTTAAGCGTCAATTCTTTTGACACTCCTACCCCCCCCCCCCCTTTCTGTCCGAGTACCCAGGCAGTAGCGGGACACTATGCCCCTATTAAGCACCAAATTTGTTTTGCCCCCGCCCCCCCCCCCCCCCCCCACCCACCCCCCTATGGGGACCAATGGGTTTTCTCTTGATCTCTTCCACCTTCTAACCAAGGTATTAAAATTAAGGAACATATTTGTTTTGCACCCTCTTTTCGGGGACCAAGTTTTTTTCTCATTCCCCCTTCTCCATATTTTTCAAACCCCAACCCCCACCAAGGTATTTCGGACACACTCTTTTATTCTGCATAAAATACTCTGTTTTATATCACTCTAAATATGATAACGCCTGTCTGTAGGCATTGGTCTTTTGAGCTCTTCCTTAAGACGCTGCCAAAACAATCTCTGTCCATAGCCATCATGTGCTGGCCATTTGAGACATCGTACTTTGCAGAATAACTTTCTTAAAATCAAAGTTGTCTTATTATTTGGAATATCTTCTAAGATGATAAGGATCAATACGTTGCGGCCTTCTTCCAGTAACCTTTGATGAGCCATACTTAGCTGGAAGTAGCTTGGTTTGTCTTCAATGAAACGAGGAGTCAGAATTATCAGAGTTTTACGGCTTCTTTGGATACACATGGAGACTGCATTCATTAGCAGACGACCTGCGGGGACGTCTCTATATCTTAAACAAAGTCTAAAGCGTTCGTCTCCTTCCTCGACATTCTGTAACAGCTCCCCGTCTACCCAGTCTTCATCCTCCTCGTGGTACGCGACGTAAGCATCAAATCGAGGGATTCCATCCTCAATCTCATCATCATCATCTAAACCATAATCGTTATCAAGGTAATGTAGATAACGTTTTCTTCTAGTACACAGTAGGAACAATTGATACTGAATATGCCAACGATATCGTATCACACTTATGGCCATCAGTATTGCTACGAAGGCACACCCAATACTGACAGAGAGGTAGAGTTCGAGTGGAAATCTGCAGTCTAAATCTATCTCTGTGAGGCTTAATCCTTTTGTTGAATCCGGAGTCAAACATTGGTATAGTCCATACTTAAAATCGCCATCATCCGCTGCAATAAGACACATGTCATCATCTTGAAGTATCCACTTTCTGAATGCATCAGAAGTACAAGCACATTCAAATGGGTTATTTCTTAGGTCTAGGAATTCCATGAATGGAGAATTTGATCTAGATGAGATAACGTCAGAGACAGCAGTGATTCTGTTCCCACTCAGTATCAATGTGTTTATCTTTGCGAGATACTGAAGATTGTCCACCGATTTGAGTTCATTGTTTTCTAAATTAAGGTACGTTAGATTTCTCAAGAACATCGCATCTTCCTTGTCGATATCTTTGATTTGGTTGGAACTCAAGTCTAAAGTTGTCAAATTGGGAACGTCGAACATCACCATCACCTGTTTTATAGATGAACGGTCTTGTATCCCTCCGAAGGTGTGTTGCAGATATAGGGATTTCACACGAGGCCAATGTGCAGCACCGAGGAAGATAATTCCCGTATATGATAGATCTACATCTACAAGTTGAGGACATGGTTGAGCGTAAAGGCCTATATAACAATTGGATCCACTTAAGTCTATCTCGTACAAATAAGGTGAGTTCTCACAAAAATTGTAGAAAAATAAAATATCACCATAATCATTATTTCTCATATGCACCTTTCTCAAATTTGGAAAAGAAGCATATGGAAAGCCACTAAAAGCTCTGTTATCTGAAAGATCTAACTCAGTGATCGAAGAAAGCGAAAATAGTTGATCAGGCAATCTATCTATTTGATCTTGTATAAGTTTCAAACGTTTGAGATTGCTAAATACCTGCAATGCATTTGCGGTAAAAACATCAAAATTGGTGTCCAATGACAACTCTTGTAAATTCTCTAAACCATTGAAGGTTTTCCTGGATAATGTTACAACGGATATGGTTTGATCAAAAGATTCACTAGTTAAACGCAGTTTGCGAAGATTAGTAAACCAGACAAATGGTGACCCTTCAATCTGAAATCTGTTGCTAGTCATATCCAGATTGCGCAATGACGAGCTCCATTTTGACCACTCTGAGAAAGTGGTTGAGTCTATAACAAATTCAGAGTCATGACAGTAGGTGTAGATAGTCAGGTTCTCTAGTGTAGAATTTCCTGAGCTCAAACTGGGAATTGCATCTGTGCAGTTAACATTACTAACCATATGTAAATTTAGGCTAGTTAGATTATTCAGATATTCATATGATGAACTGCAGGGGTTGCCAGATTGGGTTTGGTGACGCAGAGTCTTCGAGGGTATATTTTGGAAACATTTGTTAGTTATACAACAAGGAGCGTATGCTATCAACTCGAAGGTATGTAGTGATCTTAGTGAGCATCCTCCCGTAGCAGACCAAAAGTCATCGAAAGAGGGAGCCATCGAATATTCATTCTGAAAAAACAGATGAAGCTCTGCTAGCTTCTCTAATCCAGTGAATAAATCTTCGCTGATGTCAGCCAGGCTGATAGTGAGAACATTAAGGGATTTAAGTCCTATGAATGGTGTGCCATAGACAACCAGGGGATCGGGAGGGTATTCGCCCCGCCTCTCCAAATTAAGAGTGTTGAGACTCTCAAGTCCGTTAAAGGTATCATTGTTAATACTGTCTATAAAATTCAATTCACCAAGATAAAGTTCCTGTAGAGATGCAAGATCTTGGAATGGAGAGCCTGTGATGTTCTCTAGTCCGGTATCTGATAAATCAAGAATTGTCAGCTTATACAGGCCACGGAATGCGTCGTCTAATAGGAGGGCTATGTTGTTATTTGACAAATCTAGAATTTTCAGCTTAAAGAGGTCACTGAATACATTGTCTGGTAGGTATGACAGTTTGTTATAACTCAAATCTAGCTTCTCCAGAGAACTATGCTGTTGTAATGGTGGTATGCTGACCAGATTTCTGTAACTGCAATCCAAACTTGTACGATTGTAAAGTTTACAAGATAAGCTTTCTGATGGGTAGACATACTTAGAAGAAGTTGTGACTGTGCCACATGATAAAATCTGACACACGCTTAATACGCTGGTGATAAGAAGTAAGGCTCCAATCATGATGAAACACAGATGTAATTCAATGTCAAACAAAGTTAAATCCGATCATTTGGAACAGAGTGCTCGATACTAAAAAGTAGAGTGTAATATAATCCATTTGCACTACAGTACTGTTTCGTGCAACCAATATGGCTGCATTCCTCAGGTGTAATGAGTAGTTGTTGTTGAGTACTATATTGGGTGGTAGAGCATGGCATTGTATTCAGTAAGATCATTGAAGTACAATAATTATTTCATGGTGAGATTATTTGTATTTTTTGCGACCGTACACTGTACGCGCCCATCGGGTTAATACACCTATCAATTGCAAGCCAATCCCCTGGGGACCTGGGACATGGCATGGACCATGCAGGACTGTACGCGAATGTACAAAAACATACGTACGCTTGGGAACACAAATGTACTCCCCGGGCAGGGCATAGCTATGTAGCTAGAGATGCGATGCGCTTGACGGAATAAGCCTAATCACACATACTCTCTAAATGTAAAATACTGGTTTTTCACTCTTTCAAGGAGTTCAACGCAGGACAACACGTTTTTGAGTGGAAAAACACCATAAAAGGAGTGAAAGGGGATTTTATATGACAATGTTCCACTCTATTGAGAGTGAAAAATTAACATTCACACTCATTTTAGAGTGGAAATGTCCCACTCTAAAACGGGTTGCCCTGCGTTTCACTCCCTTCACTCCTTTTCGAGTGAATTTCCACTCTTTCCACTCGTTTTACATTTAGAGAGTAGGGAACACATAGAAATACATTCCGTTATGGTTGCAGACAGAAATTAAGCATCCCCTGGCCCTGTAGCTCGGCGTACACTTTGTCCCTACTAAGAATGGTGCCCACCTTGCGGGAACCGTACACAAATTTACCGGGGACGTCACATCTGCAATTTGTACGTCCAGGCCCTAGTCCTCGCTATTCCCGGTCCCCCGGGGCCGGCCTTGCAATTGATAAGTGCATATTCAATTGTAATCAGTGGTTTGTAATTGAATGTTTGTCACGTGTGAACTGTGATCGCTGGAGCTGATTATAACCTTTTTGTGCTAGCTATCACGATAGCTAGCTCTTATAGCCTGAATTCAGAATCAATATAGCAAGTACGCGTTATTTATAATGACTTCGAGTCACTTGGTTCAGGAAACCGTGACCAAATCGGTATAATTATCAAACGGGTCCAGCCAAATGACACTCTCATACGGGTATATTGGTTGAACGAGAAGTGTGACGCTTGGATGCTATTGTGTATTGCATCAGGGTCGCTTACAAGCGCCGCCGAATCCATCTGTGTCCATGGCTTTGATTGGACGAGAGATGTGTTTAGTTGTTTAGCGCCCGGGGTGAAATTTTGAGATGTTATCCGCAGTTGTTTGCCTAGCCTGTGTAAAGTATATTTACTCCGATAGGTAAACAAAGCGATAAATATCCACTAGCTTGTGGCAATGTAAGTATTTCTAAAGAAATGGAGGGGGAAGCAATTTAAGCAAACTGTTATTAAGGACTGAGAATTTTAGGCAAATATAGAATAGATTAACGCTGTCCATGCGCGCGGTTATGCACACGCAAAATACAATTCACAAAATGTTTCACAAACGTATTTAATTTATTTATATATTTCGAATCACCATGAGAAATTAATTAACATAAGTACAAACACGTCTAGTATTAGGTCAGTTATTCTTGAGATAAGACTTTGAAAGTTTAGAAAAGGTTTTTGCAAAATCTTTCTTATATGGCAAAACCAGGGAGGTGTAATAGGTAATGTCACTCTGGTAAAACTAGCCGCATAGAAAGTGTTAAGGAAAGGCCCAGGAAAGGCTAGAAAATGGTTGACTTAATACATGATTAAGAATTCCTATTTATTATTATTATTCATTAGCTGTCCACACTGTATTAAAATACAAGTCTCACTCATAAATTTAAGGTTAGGATTGCTATCGCGCTTGAAGCAAACAAACTGATGAATAAATCATCAAATTTCAAAATATATAATGCAGTTCTCATAAAATTAACTTATATAATTACTAGGTAATAAATACACTCTCAAAATAATGGGGGGAGGGGGGCTCAAGGAAGTAACCTTAGGAATTTTGTGAGTGCTGTAATTATTGAACTATGACTCAAATGTCTATAAAAGTACATTAGGAACACACCATTAGATACTCAGGGGGTGTGGGGGGGGGGGGGGGGGGGCATGGAAGTTTTAAAAAAAACCACTTTGCCCACTATCCAAGAAAAAACAACAACTTTGCCCACCAACCAGGAAAAGAAAAAAAGATGACTCACCCAACTCACCCAACTCAATGTAAAGAAAAACAGTAAAACCTAAAAAAAAACCACTGTGCCGCCTTTGCTAAAAACATTTTTAAAAATAATAATAATTTCGCCTACTTCGGTGGCCAAAAAAAAAATCCGATCGACCCCAACTTCCATGCCCCCTCCCCTGAAAATCAAATGGTGCGTCCCTTATGTCTGTTATTCTGTTATTCAACGAAAGCCGTTTAAAAACTATTGTACTTTTTAATTCACTATTGAGCAAATATACCTCTGACAATCTGTGTTGATTTTTACAACACTTATACCAATAAAGCCTATGGAGAGGGTGGTTCTAAAATGTTTACTCTCGTGTTTGCCAAAGATGGAGATATCGATTATAACTGCACAAACAAATCATACTGGTAGTTAATTTCCATTCTTTGGGTAGGCTTAATTAAATAAATACAAAATTGGCGGTCGTTTTTGAAGTCAATTGATTTCATGGACTGTTTGCGACATGTGGGCGTAGCCAGGAGGCTTGTCATCCCGGGGGCACGAGAGTGGCGTGGGGTCCAGGGCCCACATTACATAAGGGCCCCGGTAGGTCCTGGGACAAAGCCTCTGCTGCAGGTGATTAGGATTGGTATTGATTCCCCACGACGAGAAACGCCATGAAATTGGAGATAAGTATATAAAACCCTTTAACTCCCCTGAATTGTTAATTGCACCCCCCCCCCCCCCCCCCCCCCCGAATGACCCTTGGTGCTGGGTTACCTGTAGCTACGCCGCCAATGAATGCACACAACAAGATCAAATGACCGTTTCATTTCTTCCAAATTTCTTTTTAATTCACGAATTGGGCAGAGCTCCAAACTGAGAAATAGCCCAAACCCTAATTGGAGGTGATTCTTGTAAATAATTAATTTTCAGAGTGTTTATAATATTAATGTGAAAGTTTCAGATTAAAAATTCGAACCAAAAAATAAAAAATACAAAAATACAAATAAAAGTACATCGTTAGTACATTATAAGTAGGCCTACATCTTTAAAGGATGATATCTCAGTTTGGAGTTTTCATAAAGACTAACTGAAAAATTATATAACTCCGCTTAAAAAAAGAGTACCATTGTTAAGCGGAAGATCTCTACTACAATAATCAAATACAAGCTCAATTTTGATATCTTGCCTAATTGTGTCTGATTTTCACATATTACGGACAACTACTGCAAATTTGTCTTCATATTCATTACTTGATATCATGCCCAAATTTGCCAATACGTCCACTGCCTGCTCCTGTGCCAATCTCTGATTAATTACCCAATTACATGTCATTATTCTACCAAATGCTTTCCTAAAAAATATCAAAGTCTTTCATTTGTACTAGCACTTCCCCTTTAAAGGGTTTTTTATTATTATCTTGGCAGAGAACAGGTCAAGCCCAACATAGCAGTGTTATTACTGTGTCCTGAAAGAGACCAGTATTAAGTTTGGCTTGCATTATTTTCATCAATGATACGACAGCTATATATTACAAGCCCTCGAATGCAATGGCTCTTATGGGTACCAAAGGGCATATGAACTTTGCGGTTAAATACGATACGAGATTGTTAGGAGAGTATACCAAATGGATGATCACGTGACTGTGCATTTTGGTGGAGGTACCACACGGAACAGGTCGTAGCGTAGCGCACACAGACATGAAAGAACCCCATTCGCTGTGAAAGGAATACAATACATGTATAACATGTACATAACATGTATGTACCGTTTCGTAGCGTGTATTTTCGTGGTCTTGTCAGAATGGTCCGGGAGAATGGTTTCACAATATTTGACAGATTGCCTCAATGGAAATGGCTAAATTTTGTCTCATTTTGAAGAGGAATGTATATTTATTCGTAAAAGTGAAATGTTTTTGTCAAAATAGTGTATTTACCTGTTAATTCTTCGCCCGATGAAATCTTGAATTGATAGCATCAAAAAGAACAAGGTCTTCTAAAAAACTGGGTGGACAAGTGTTTTTAGTGTCAAAAGGATGAGAAGACTTGGAATGGATCTGTTGCATTTTTTGTGGAAGTCGGCAAGAGGATCACTAGTGTGTTGTTTCTGGAAGGAAATCACCGAGACGTTATGCGAGTGATATGTGGTGAAGTTTATGGAGAGAAAAAAAATTGAAAGAAAATAAAGTGCTCCAGCTCAGCTGAGTCGAACGACGTAATTTATGACACATTTTGTAAAAATAACATTAAATAAAGTGCTCAATCGTACCCCCAAAAAAAGTCTCGTTAATAAACCAAACTATTGATATTGTAATTAATTAATATAATGGAACATCAAAAAGTACCTATGTATTATACAAAAAAAAAGTGGCTCCACGCGGATTTGACCCGGGTTTCCCGCGTGGCAGGTAACGATATGAACCACTGCACTACTCACTCTCATTACTTTCAATATAGTTAAAATGAATATACATAATTCAGACTCTCACTCGAAAATTAAATGTGACATTTATTTATTATTTAAAGCTACATTGTCAATTAGAACACCATTTTATTTACGGTAATAGACACATTTAATATAATATAAAATAAAAATATTAATTTCGCACTGAATAACTGAATTTGGAGATATTTTCTGGTTTATTACGACCCAACTGGTCTCACTCAGGTTCAAATTAAAAGTGACATTTATTTATTATTTAAAGCTACATTGTCGATTAGAACACCATTTTATTTACGGTAATAGACACATTTAATATAATATAAAATAAAAATATTAATTTCGCACTGAATAACTGAATTTGGAGATATTTTCGGTTTTATTACGACCCAACTGGTCTCTATGGTGGCCAAGTTAACTTGTCCACCAAAAAAATCGAGAGTAATTATCACATTGTTACGTGATGGCAGAAAAAATATCGTGCACAAGAAATAACACCAATGTGTTATCCTTTCTCAGTGTAAGGTTAAACAATCTTAAATTCAAATAAGTTAGTGAAGAACACGGCGTTTTATAGACCCATATATTCTGCGAAGCTTCCAAAATGGCCATTTTAAAACCCGACACATCGGGGCACACATCGGCACATGCTTTTAATGTTTTTGCAGTGTTGCTTGCTCTGAGCTTGTTATTTTTGTAATACATCGGACCGAAATTCACAGAGTATGTGGATATACCCGTGAATTTTGATAATTCCTAACAATGATTTAAAACGATGATACACTTTAGTACATTTACGGTTTACCGTGCTTCCGTGCGAACGAAAACCGGTTCCTTTACCGGATATTTCCATCATGTTTGATGCCAAATTTGGAGTGCAAATTTGTCACTCGGAACAAATAACACATTTCTGTAAATCCGAAATTATAAGCTTATTTAGTTCTCTCAAGGAGTTATTATATTGGTTCTCTGCACGAAAATGTGAAATATTCTGTCCAAAATCTACAACTATGCCCTGGCTGGGCAGGTTATGTTATTGTTCTGGGGGCACTGCACTAAATAAACCACCCGTTGGATTACGTGTAAATTAGGGCTAAAAGAGGCCGGGCTTGACCCACAAATATCAAAAAGAGACTGGACCCACAAATATCAATTCAAAATTTGACAAATGAGCCCAAATACCATTATTTGGTTAAATAATTCATTTTTTTGGGTACATATGAGATCGATAATACAAAAAAGTCAAGCCGCAATCAATTTGACGAAGAAAAAAAATCGTTCACATAGAAATCATAAGGATTTTTTTTTAGATTCTAGGCCTGACCGACAAATATCAACATTTGAAAAATGAGCCCAAATACCATTATTTGGGTAAAAATTAAAAATAATTCTTTATTTTTGATACATATGGGATCGATGATACAAAAAAGTCGAGCCGCAATTAATTTTACGACAAAAAAGTCGTTCGCATAGAAATCATAAGTTGTTTTTTTTTAATTCTTGGCCTGACCGACAAATGTCAAAATTTGAAAAATAAGCCCAAATACCATGATTTGGTTAATAATTCCTTTTTTTGGGGTACGTTTGAGATCGATGATACAAAAAAGTCAAACCACAATCAATTTGACGACAAAAAAGTTGTTCGCATAGAAATCATAAGGATTTTTTTTTAAATTCTAGGCTTGACCGACAAATATCAACATTCGAAAAATGAGCCCAAATACCATTATTTGGTTAAATAATTCAATTATTTTTTGGTAAGTATGAGATCGATGATACAAAAAAGTCAAGCCTTAATCAATTTGACGACAAATAAGTCGTTCGCATAGAAATTATAAAGATTTTTTTTCAATTCTAGGCCTGACCGACAAATGTCAAAATTTAAAAAAAAATTCTTTATTTTTGATACGCATGAGATTGATAATACAAAAAAATCAAGGCGCAATCAATTTGATGACAAACAAGTCGTTCGCATAGAAATCATAAGAATTCTGTTTTAAATTCTAGGCTTGACCGACCAATTTGAAAATGAGCCCAAATACAATTATTTGGTTAAATAATTCTTTTTTTTGGGTACGTATGAGATCGATGACACAAAAAAGTCAAGCCACAATCAATTTGATGACAAAAAAGTTGTTCGCATAGAAATCATAAGGATTTTTTTTTTAATTCTAGGCTTGACCGACAAATATCAACATTTGAAAAATGAGCCCAAATACCATTATTTGGTCAAATAATTCAATTTTCTTTGGGTACGTATGGGATTGGTGATACAAAAAAGTCAAGCCACAATTAATTTGACGACAAAAAGTCGTTCGCAAAGAAATCATAAGGATTTTTTTTTAAATTCTTGGCCTGACCGACAAATGTCAAAATTTGAAAAATGAGCCCAAATAGCATTATTTGGTTAAATAATTCAATTATTTTTTGGTAAGTATGAGATCGATGATACAAAAAAGTCAAGCCTTAATTAATTTGACGACAAATTAGTCGTTCGCATAGAAATTATAAAGATTTTTTTTCAATTCTAGGCCTGACCGACAAATGTCAAAATTTAAAAAAAAATTCTTTATTTTTGATACGCATGAGATTGATAATACAAAAAAATCAAGGCGCAATCAATTTGATGACAAACAAGTCGTTCGCATAGAAATCATAAGAATTCTGTTTTAAATTCTAGGCTTGACCGACCAATTTGAAAATGAGCCCAAATACAATTATTTGGTTAAATAATTCTTTTTTTTGGGTACGTATGAGATCGATGACACAAAAAAGTCAAACCACAATCAATTTGATGACAAAAAAGTTGTTCGCATAGAAATCATTTTTTTTTAAATTCTAGGCTTGATCGACAAATATCAACATTTGAAAAATGAGCCCAAATACCATTATTTGGTCAAATAATTCAATTTTCTTTGGGTACGTATGGGATTGGTGATACAAAAAAGTCAAGCCGCAATTAATTTGACGACAAAAAAGTCGTTCGCAAAGAAATCATAAGGATTTTTTTTTTAATTCTTGGCCTGACCGACAAATGTCAAAATTTGAAAAATGAGCCCAAACAGCATTATTTGGTAAAATACATTTTTTTTGATACGTATGAGATCGATGATACAACAAATTCAAGTCGCAATCAATTTGATGACAAAAAAGTTGTTTGCATAGAAATTATCAGGATTTTTTAAAAATTTTGGGCCTGACCGACAAATGTCAAAATTTGACAAATGGACGCAAATATCATTATGTGATTAATGAGCCCAAATACCATTATTTGGTTAAAAATAATTCAATTTTTTGTTGGTACATATGAGATCGATAATACAAAAAGGTCAAGCCGCAATAAATTTGACGACAAAAAAGTCGTTCGCATAGAAATCATAACAAAATCTTTATTTTTTTAATTCTAGGCCTAACCGACAAATGTCAAAATTTAAAAAAAAAAATCTTTATTTTTGATACGCATGAGATCGATGATACAAAAAAGTCAAGTCGCAATCAAATTGACGACAAACAAGTCGTTGGCATAGAAATCATAAGGATTTTTTTTAAATTCTAGGCTTGACCGACAAATATCAAAATTTGAAAAAAATGAGGCCAAATACCATTATTTGGTTAAATAATTCATTTTTTGGGGGTACGTATGAGATCGATGATACAAAAAAGTCAAGCCGCAATCAATTTGACGACAAAAAAGTTGTTCGCATAGCAATCATAAGGTTTTTTTTAAATTTTGGGGCCTGGGCCTGACCGACAAATGTCAAAATTTGAAAAATGGACTCAAATATTAGTTTGTGATTAATGAGCCCAAATAGCATTAATATTTGGTTAAATAATTCATTTTTTTAAAAAGAGCCGATCGTTTCTATGTGCGAGTCGATAATATAACAGTAAAATTCGTGACGACCTTTACAAGCATTTAACCAGTTCACCTTGTTATACACGGTCAATAAATCCATTGAGGGACCAATCAATCTATATAATAATACGCTACTCTCTGTCTGTTTGTTTGTCTGTTTGTCTGTGTGTCTGTTTGTCTGTGCGCGCTTTTTCGTCGCCTTCCCGGGGTCGGGCGGCGTTCAAACTCGGTGGGTGGGTGCAGCTCGGTCCCCACAGGGGTCTTTTTTTGTTAGAAGAGTCGTATGGTGCTTAAACTCGGTGGGCGGGTGTGGCTTGAAACTGGCTAAAACTATAAACCCCGAGAACCGCCAAAGCCGAGAACCGCCAAAGCCGAGAACCGCTCTAGTTTTAGTTGTTTTTGTGGGAGAATGTTTCCGTGCGTTTATTTCTATTTACTCTTCGATACCAGATTGTATTCCACTGCTGTTCAAGTTACAACCTCATTTCAAGGGACTAGACTAATTAGAAGTAGACACGACTCTCAGTTGTAACATTTACAATCATTGATAATCATCTTTTATTTGAATTACATGTATCATCTTTAAGTTTCGTTTACAAATAATCATTTACAAAGCTCTATTCGGTACGCACGGGAGGGAATCTCCTCCCACGCTTACCAGCGCTGCTAGGCCTAATACTAATCGATACAAATTACGAGTTACACTGTGTAACAATAAGGTTTGTTACAGGGTGTTCCTTTAGTATAGCTTACCCGAAATCTCTTCTCCACCGTAAATGTCACGGTATGTAATTTAAAATTATTTTACAACGGATTATGGCACTGAACTTTGAAGGTTGTATTAACACTTTCCGCGCGGCAGGCGGCTGCAGACGACATCCCAAAATTTCACAAAATGTTTAAAAAATGTCAAAATTATTGAATTTCATTAACATATTCAGAATCGCCATGAGAAATGCATTGACATAAGTACAAACATGCCTAGTATTGGGTCAGTAATCCTTGAGATAGGCTTTGAAAATTGTGAAAGGTTTCTGAAAAATCTGTTTTGTGTATGGTAAAAATAATAGCCGCGTGGAAAGTGTTAATACCCAACAAGATTTGTATTGCATTGCTCCTCCTGAGACAATCAAATTATGTTGGTTTACTCTGGTTCTAGATTCAGTAGACGGTGGACACAATAAAAACAGGTTTGATATCCTCATACCAGAATCCAGACAGACTCATCATATATCGTGATCTTCAGAAGATAGTTAAAACACTAACATGTTTTGCTACCTTAGTATAGCATGTAGTTGTACTAAAATGTTGTATTGCTAAAAATAATACATTTTGCTATCTTCGATAGATGCTAATAATATGTCTTGATATCTTTATCAGATAACACTGCAACAGACATGGTAATAGTATACGGTATCTTGCTATATTCAGCAGATAGCAGATACACTAATAATACATATTGCTATCTTCAGTAAATAGCAGACACACTAACAATACATCTTGCTATCTTCATTAGACAGCAGAAACATTAATAATACATTTTGCTGTCTTCAGTAGATAGCAGAAACACGTAATAATACATCTTGCAATCTTCAGTAGATAGTAGACACACTAATCATACATCTTGCTGTCTTCAGTGGATAACAGACACACGAATAATACTATATCTTGCTATATTCAGTATAGATAGCAGATACACTATATAATACATATTGCTATCTTCAGTAGATAACAGACACATTAATAATACATCTTGCTATCTTCAGTAGATAGCATATACACTAATAATACATCTTGCTATCTTCAGTAAATAACAGAAACACGAATAATAATATATCTTGCTATATTCAGTGGATAGCAGACACATTAATACTACATCTTGCTATCTTCAGTAGATAGCACATACACTAATAACATATCTTGCTATCTTCAGTAGATAGCAGATACACTAATAATACATCTTGAGGCTATCTTCAGTAGACAGCAGACACATTAGTAATACATCTTGCTATCTTCAGGAGATAGCAGATACACTAATAATACATCTCACTATCTTCAGTAGATAACAGATACACTAATAATACATCTTGCTATCTTCAGTAGATAACAGAAACACGAATAATAATATATCTTGCTATATTCAGTAGATAGCAGATACACTAATAACACATCTTGAGGCTATCTTCAGTAGACAGCAGACACATTAGTAATACATCTTGCTATCTTCAGTAGATAGCAGATACACTAATAATACATCTTGCTATCTTCAGTAGATAGCACATACACTAATAATATATCTTGCTATCTTCAGTAGATAGCAGATACACTAATAATACATCTTGAGGCTATCTTCAGTAGACAGCAGACACATTAGTAATACATCTTGCTATCTTCAGTAGATAGCAGATACACTAATAATATATCTTGCTATCTTCAGTAGATAGCAGATACACTAATAATACATCTTGCTATCTTCAGTAGATAGCAGATACACTAATAATACATCTTGAGGCTATCTTCAGTAGACAGCAGACACATTAGTAATATATCTTCCTATCTTCAGTAGATAGAAGACACATTAGTAATACATCTTGCTATCTTCAGTAGATAGCAGATACACTAATAATACATCTTGCTATCTTCAGTAGACAGAAGACACATTAATAATACATATTGCTATCTTCAGTAGATAGCAGATACACTAATAATACATTTTGCTATCTTCAGTAGATAGTAGACACACTAATCATACATCTTGCTGTCTTCAGTGGATAACAGACACACGAATAATACTATATCTTGCTATATTCAGTATAGATAGCAGATACACTATATAATACATATTGCTATCTTCAGTAGATAACAGACACATTAATAATACATCTTGCTATCTTCAGTAGATAGCATATACACTAATAATACATCTTGCTATCTTCAGTAAATAACAGAAACACGAATAATAATATATCTTGCTATATTCAGTGGATAGCAGACACATTAATACTACATCTTGCTATCTTCAGTAGATAGCACATACACTAATAACATATCTTGCTATCTTCAGTAGATAGCAGATACACTAATAATACATCTTGAGGCTATCTTCAGTAGACAGCAGACACATTAGTAATACATCTTGCTATCTTCAGTAGATAGCAGATACGCTAATAATACATCTTACTATCTTCAGTAGATAACAGATACACTAATAATACATCTTGCTATCTTCAGTAGATAACAGAAACACGAATAATAATATATCTTGCTATATTCAGTAGATAGCAGATACACTAATAATACATCTTGAGGCTATCTTCAGTAGACAGCAGACACATTAGTAATACATCTTGCTATCTTCAGTAGATAGCAGATACACTAATAATACATCTTGCTATCTTCAGTAGATAGCACATACACTAATAATATATCTTGCTATCTTCAGTAGATAGCAGATACACTAATAATACATCTTGAGGCTATCTTCAGTAGACAGCAGACACATTAGTAATACATCTTGCTATCTTCAGTAGATAGCAGATACACTAATAATATATCTTGCTATCTTCAGTAGATAGCAGATACACTAATAATACATCTTGCTATCTTCAGTAGATAGCAGATACACTAATAATACATCTTGAGGCTATCTTCAGTAGACAGCAGACACATTAGTAATACATCTTCCTATCTTCAGTAGATAGAAGACACATTAGTAATACATCTTGCTATCTTCAGTAGATAGCAGATACACTAATATAACATCTTGCTATCTTCAGTAGATAACAGAAACACGAATAATAATATATCTTGCTATATTCAGTAGATAGCAGATATACTAATAATACATATTGCTATCTTCAGTAGACAGAAGACACATTAATAATACATATTGCTATCTTCAGTAGATAGCAGATACACTAATAATACATTTTGCTATCTTCAGTAGATAGAAGACACATTAATAATACATATTGCTATCTTCAGTAGATAGCAGATACACTAATAATACATCTTGCCATCTTCAGTAGACAGAAGACACATTAATAATACATCTTGCTATCTTCAGTAGATAGCAGATACACTAATAATACATCTTGAGGCTATCTTCAGTAGACAGCAGACACATTAGTAATACATCTTGCTATCTTCAGTAGATAGCAGATACACTAATAATACATCTTGCTATCTTCAGTGGATAGCAGATACACTAATAATACATCTTGCTATCTTCAGTAGACAGAAGACACATTAATAATGCATCTTGCTATCTTCAGTAGATAGCAGATACACTAATAACATATCTTGCTATCTTCAGTAGATAGCAGATACACTAATAATACATCTTGAGGCTATCTTCAGTAGACAGCAGACACATTAGTAATACATCTTGCTATCTTCAGTAGATAGCAGATACACTAATGATACATCTTACTATCTTCAGTAGATAACAGATACACTAATAATACATCTTGCTATCTTCAGTAGATAACAGAAACACGAATAATAATATATCTTGCTATATTCAGTAGATAGCAGATACACTAATAATACATCTTGAGGCTATCTTCAGTAGACAGCAGACACATTAGTAATACATCTTGCTATCTTCAGTAGATAGCAGATACACTAATAATACATCTTGCTATCTTCAATAGATAGCACATACACTAATAATATATCTTGCTATCTTCAGTAGATAGCAGATACACTTATAATACATCTTGAGGCTATCTTCAGTAGACAGCAGACACATTAGTAATACATCTTCCTATCTTCAGTAGATAGAAGACACATTAGTAATACATCTTGCTATCTTCAGTAGATAGCAGATACACTAATAATACATTTTGCTATCTTCAGTAGATAGAAGACACATTAATAATACATATTGCTATCTTCAGTAGATAGCAGATACACTAATAATACATCTTGCTATCTTCAGTAGACAGAAGACACATTAATAATACATCTTGCTATCTTCAGTAGATAGCAGATACACTAATAATACATCTTGAGGCTATCTTCAGTAGACAGCAGACACATTAGTAATACATCTTGCTATCTTCAGTAGATAGCAGATACACTAATAATACATCTTGCTATCTTCAGTGGATAGCAGATACACTAATAATACATCTTGCTATCTTCAGTAGACAGAAGACACATTAATAATGCATCTTGCTATCTTCAGTAGATAGCAGATACACTAATAATACATCTTGCTATCTTCAGTAGACAGCAGACACATTAGTAATACAGCTTACTATCTTCAGTAGATAGCAGATACACTAATAATACATCTTGCTATCTTCAGTGGATAGCAGATACACTAATAATACATCTTGCTATCTTCAGTAGATAACAGACACATTAATAATACTTTGAGGCTATCTTCAGTAGACAACAGACACATTAGTAATATATCTTGCTATCTTCAGTGGATAGCTGATACACTAATAATACATCTTGCTATCTTCAGTAGACAGAAGACACATTAATAATGCATCTTGCTATCTTCAGTAGATAGCAGATACACTAATAATACATCTTGCTATCTTCAGTAGACAGCAGACACATTAGTAATACAGCTTGCTATCTTCAGTAGATAGCAGATACACTAATAATACATCTTGCTATCTTCAGTGGATAGCAGATACACTAATAATACATCTTGCTATCTTCAGTAGATAACAGACACATTAATAATACTTTGAGGCTATCTTCAGTAGACCGCAGACACATTAGTAATATATCTTGCTATCTTCAGTGGATAGCAGATACACTAATAATACATCTTGCTATCTTCAGTAGACAGAAGACACATTAATAATACATCTTGCTATCTTCAGTAGATAGCAGACACATTAATAATACATCTTGCTATCTTCAGTGGATAGCAGATACACTATAATAATACATATTGCTATCTTCAGTAGACAGAAGACACATTAATAATACATCTTGCTATCTTTAGTAGATAGTAGATACACCAATAATACATCTTGCTATCTTCAGTAGATAGCAGATACACTAATAATACATATTGCTATCTTCAGTAGACAGAAGAAACATTAATAATACATCTTGCTATCTTCAGTAGATAGCAGATACATTAATAATACATCTTGCTATCTTCAGAAGATAACAGACACACGAATAATACATGGAGTGTAACATCAGTTAAATAAGTCTGTATGCATGATCTTAACTACAGAGTACAGAATACAGTATTTCAAAGATGACGAAAAACAACGGACCTAAATCTCATTGATTTTGATGATGAAAAAATTAATGAACTTTGGGCATTGATGGGTACTAATCATTTTGGGACAGCCTGTCCGTATACAGGGATTGACGGTTTATCATTTTGCCTAATTGGGTCTATTTCATTTCAGGTTGTTTAATCAAATATATAGTGAATCAATGCATTTGGAAATTGACGCCCAATCCAAGTTTCATTTCTTAGTGTTACCAAACTGCTATGAAATACAGGTATTACATACATGGCGATTTGCTTTGAATGGAAACACAAGAAGTCAACAACTAATTGTAAAGAATAACTTGCACTGAGCTAGCCAAATAGCTGCCATAGGATTTGTGTATAACATTGTTCCAATATGACATCATTATCCAACCTTCACATAAGATCGATCGATCTTTATTCAATTAATTCACACCAGTTTGTCCGAGTCTATATATATATATTCATTTCAGGCTAACTCAACTTGTATCTAGCTTTGCTCGAACCTCGCGTGGATTTGAATTTCGCTCAGCCATAATAGATTCGGCTCATGCTCATAGGTCAACATATTTACTACATATATTTCGGCCGCTTAATAAATACTAGACAATAAATACTAGACAGTTGTGCTCGTTCTTCTGGTACCCACGTAAACACAGCCCCTGTCTATCTAGAGGGGAAGTATACAAAAATCCGTATGTACGTTATAAAATAATTGGAATTTTAAATTCATGTAAGAAAATCGTGTCCAGCAGCATCTGAACCAAAATAACCTGATCCCGCCATATCGTGGCCATTCTACAAATACTTATTGTATTGTGGTGTATGTGATAACAAGATGTTTGATATCGAGAGGGCGAAAGTGTTGCCTGTAGTATGAAAGAGTATGGTATGTGGGGGCAGGTATAGAAGCGAGTCGGCATGTAAGATTTAAAACAACCAAAATTGCCAGTTAAAAAACTATTGATTATTATAACGTTAGATATAAAGACAGAAACAAGAAATGGGACATCATACGGTATTGGTCTCACAATTTCACCAATTAAGGTTAGATATATTTACCTTTGTACGCTTAAACATGAAGCAGATATGTTTCCTAAATTTCAGTAATATTAAAGCTCTCCAATTTGTTGGACCCATTAGTACCCATTAGTTTTTTGGGACAAAATAACTACGCGATTATTGCTCGATAATTAGTTTCCAACATACATGTATAACATGTATAATGCACAATGCTGTGCTTGCTGGACACCTCATTTTAATATCTTACCTTTATTATAAATACCTGTCTCTCAAACCTATCACACAATGGACAGTTTTTCTAGTATTCTGCATGTGCATCACAGTTTATCAGTTTGTCCCTTTCGTGGAAGAATGACTGAGACCATGACTGTACGTCAAGATGACAGAGCCCCCCCCCCCCCCCCCCCCCCCCCATGCCAAACATTTTGTTGGGTCCATATCGTGTAGTGGTTCTAGGTTCTAAGAAGAGACCATATAAGAGTGTTGCCGTCAATGTTGCGATTTACAGAATGGCATCTGTAAAGTGGACACTTCGATGATTACATCGGTAGTTGGTGGAAGGGGAAGGGACCAGACGGTCATCGATGATGCACTAACATTTCTTGTTAATTGGGCAGACAATGGTGGCCAGATATTTAATAGTCCATAGCGACACTGCGTACGACGAAGTTGATTTTTGTGTGTACACGGATTGACGGTTTATCATTTTGCCCAATTGGGTCTATTGCATTTCAGGTTGTTCAAAGGTGTATCTTCCGATCACTTTTATTTGGCTATGATTTTTGTTTCACATCATGATATTTTGATATAGAAGAATTCCCATATTTTTATCTTGTCTGTTAAATCTTAGGGGTCAACAATGTTCCATTAAGATATCATAGGCTATAATGTGGTGAATTACTGCCAAAGCTGGTTCACCACCAGCCAGTTTGTGTACTACTCAATGGGCAACATTATTGTGACCTTGGGCTTCTTAAATTAGAGCCATTGGAGTTATGCAACTCAAACTTTGGAATATGACAATTTTAATGATGACTTTTCATGTAAAATAGAAAACATCAAGTTGAAAATCGGGCCATTAATCAGCACATCTACCTTTAATAAAATGTTTATTGAATCAATGCATTTGGAAATTGACGCCCAACCCAAGTTTCTTTTCTTAGTGTTACCCACTGCCATGAAATACAGGTATTACATACATGGCGATTTGCTTTGAATGGGAACACAAGAAGTCAACAACTTAATGAAAAGAATAACTTGCACTGCGTTAGCAAAATATCTGCCATGTGATTTTTGTACATAACATTATTCCAATATGACATAATTATCCAATCTCCACAACAGATCGATCGATCTTTATTCAATTAATTCACACCAGTTTGTTCGAGTCTATGTATTCCATTTCACTTACTCAGCTTGTATCCTGTGCTTGATCCTCTCGTCGATTTGAGTTTCGCTCAGCCATAATATATTCTGCTCATGCTTATAGGTCAACATATTTACTACATATATTTCGGCCGCTTAAGACTCTGACAACAAATACTAAACATTTGTGCTCGTTCTTCTGGTTCCCACGTAAACACAGCTCCTGTCTAGAGGGGAAAAAATCTGTATGTACGTTATAAAATAATTGGAATTTTAAATTCATGTAAGAAAATCGTGTCCAGCAGCATCTGAACCAAAATAACCTGATCCCGCCATCTCGTGGCCATTCCACAAAGACTTACTTTATTGTGGTGTATGTGATAACAAGATGTTTGATATCGAGAGGGCGCAAGTGTTGCTTGTAGTATGAAAGAATGGTTTGTGAGGGGCAGGTAGAAGCGAGTCGGCATGTTAGATTTAAAACAACCATAATTGTCAGTTCAAACATGATTGATTATTATAACGTTAGATATAAAGACAGACACAAGAAATTGGACATCAGATTGGTCTTACAATTTCACCAATTAAGATCACATTACATTCATACACTTAACATGAAGCAGCTATGTTTCCTAAATTTCAGTTATAAACTTTCTAGTTTTTGGACCCAGTAGTTTTTGGGACAAAATAACTACGCGATTTGGGCTCGATAACTAGTTTTCTAACAATAATGCACAATGCTGTGCTTGCTGGACACCTCATTTCAATATTTTACCTTTCATGCCTTTATTATTAATACCGTCTCATAAACCTATCACACAATATGGACAGTATTTCTGCAGGTGCACACAGTTTACCAGCCAGTTGGTTCCTTTCGTGGAAGAATGACTGAGACCATGGCTGGACGTCAGCCCCCCCCCCCCCCCCCCCCCCCCCCCGTGCCAGCCATACTATGTTGGGTCCATATTTGACGGTGTCTATAGAAGCATAATAATAATAATAATAATAATAATTAGTATCTATAGAAGCATAATAATAATAATAATAATAATAATTAGTATTTATATAGCGCCTTTCCAAAGTGATCAAAGCGCTGTAATTTCGCTGCTGGTGAATCATCAGAATCAGGTCGCATCAACTAGGGTGCTGCCAATTTCTAGCGCAAATATATCCGCACTTAGATTGTAACATCCACCATTTTTCAATGCAGCTACCCAAATACCATTGGGTCAAGGAAGTTTTTTGATAACCGAAACAACTAATCACAGATTTTGAAAGCAGGAGGAAACCGGAGATCCCGGAGAAAAACCTGCGAGAGCGTGTATGGATCGTGATAAACCAAATGCACATAAAGCCCGACCGAGCACAGATTTCGAACCCGGGATTCATTGGTGCAAAGCGAGGGTATCTACCGCTGCGCCAACAAGCATTGCCGTCAATGTCACTGAATGTTGCGATTGTCATGTATAGGATATGTGGACATTTCGATATCACTGGTGGGTGGGCATATGGGTAGACATGGTTCATATTCAGTGCAACCAGACTCAGGTGCCACTTAGTGAACAGGTTGCACCTGTTTCACGAGATTTGTTGTGGTTAATCAGGAGCCATTTTGCTGCGAACCAAGAGCCAATTGACTTTAAAAGTTACGCCTTTCCTCCTATTAATACTGGATACGATCAAATGATGACGACGCATCGTCATCACTTGATGATCTTATCACAAAACATTCATCTTGTCGTCACTCCCGCGGATAAGTGTATTCGTGATACGTATTGTGCGAGAAGTTGCACATAATGTGCAGGTGCATCTTCTTCACTTCTACAATTACATAGTATGCAAGACAGCAGCAAAGCTGCTCCAATAATCATGTAATTAGTCATGTTAGTTGTGATTGTGAATGAAGAACAAGCATAAAGCTGCATAACAAATTAGTGGTAGAATTGACGCTACTGTAAACATCTAAAGCATGTAGCAGATGACTTTCAGATACTGTACTACATACTACATACTGTTATACTGTACACAGCGCCCTATATCAGGCATTAACTGTACAATGCCCCTGGAAACCTAGGGACATGAGGTTTTTTTGTGTAGGCCGACACAAACCGGGATGATCCCCTACTCTTAACGAAGGAGTCTGTGACTTTTTAACGTGCTCGGATTTTGCTCTTCCGATGCACGAGACCACCATTTCTACGTGACTTCCGAACCACGAGGCAATTGAGACTAAGTACCTTGCCTAAGGATACAAACATGTTGGCCGTAGCTGGGCTCGAACTCACAACCTTATTGTAAGACCTGCGACCTATCCTAATTCGTGGACACTCTGCAACATCTGGTGTGTTTCAATGTCTGGTGGTATGATGGCTGATATGATGGCTGATATGATGGCTGATATGATGGCTGATATGATGGCTGGTATGATGGCTGATATGATGGCTGATATGATGGCTGATATGATGGCTGATATGATGGCTGATATGATGGCTGATATGATGGCTGATGTGTCATCTTTTTAAGTTCACGTCAGTTTATGATGGTGCATACATGGGAATGGAAAATGCCAATTGACATGGTATCAGAGACGTGGTATCAGAGCCACATATAACTTATAGGTCAAGAAATGCGTATGTGTTGTTTCGAAAGAAATTGGAAAAAATCAATATACACACCCGTTAATGTTGATGTGTGAATAATAGCTCGACACCGTAGTTGGAGTGCTATTGTGAGCATATCAACATTTGCGCAGGTGTATTGATTTTTCTAATTTTTCGAGTTCGAGAAACAATACATACACGTACACATGCATTGACCTAATTCATACATGACCACCGACATTTACTGCAGGTGATTTGAAACATATTAAAGGTAAGTGTTGTTCCGATAGCTGGCCCGATTTTCAACTTTATGTTTTCTATTCTACATGAAGGATCATCCTTAAAATAGTTGTATTCCAAAGTTTGCGTATCTCCAATGGTTCTCATTCTTATTGTAGAAGCACGAGGTGACATAAGATTTGCCCATTGAGTAATACACATAACTGACCGGGTGGTTAATCACCTTTGGCAGTATTCACTGCATATGGAACATTATCTTGCGCCAAACATTTTACAGAAATAATGAGATGGGGTTTCTTCTGATATCAAAATAATGTTAATGGACAAATATACATAAGCTAAAGTGATCGGAACATCCACATTCAACGTGTTTTTATTTATTATTATGATGACAATACAAATCAAAATTTAAAATTGTGTGCATAGCCTTCTTTTAAAGGTAGATGACCCGATCACATTTTCGTAACACAGAATTATTTCAAACATACGGAGATGTTCATATCATATGAAAGCTCGTATTTTTCTCATCATCATACTGAAATTTGACGGCCTAAATCGGTATAATTACGGAGAAATCGATGAAATAACGTCGAATTACCGCGAATGGTGGTAACCACCGATATAGTTTGTGTACTTCTCAATGGGTACAGTTCACAGCATCTTGTGCGTCTAAAATAAGAACCATTAGAGCTATGCAACTCAAACTTTGGAACACGATTTTTTTAAGGATGACCTTTCATGTAGAATAGAAAACTTCAAGTTGAAAATCGGAACATCTACCTTTAATCTCGTTAATAATAAATAAAAACACGTTAATATGTTTCATATCACCCACAGTAAAAATCGGTGAACCCGTGCTGCGTGAACAACCAATCAAAACAAAGCGAGTGGTGCGCGTATGTACGGCGCGCACGACGGAGTGCAATGGGCCCACGTCACTTGAGGTTGAGCTCGCGTACCTCACCCCAAAACGGTGCAATGGTTATCCGTTGTGCTCACTACGTCATTTCGACCTCAAGGCTCTGATTGGTTGGTGCTCAAACGTGAGAACTGAAAAACTCATGAGCTTTTCCACGCACCATCACGCCCCACTGCGTCGGTGGTTACAGCGCAGCGCGAGCACTGCATTAGTGGCACAGCGTGATGATCGTAAAAAGGCTTCAGTTTAAATTTGACCAATCAGGTGCTTTGGTGTTGTTGGTTGGCAGTATTTTGTTAGCTCAAACATGCGTGCGCAGCCTGATCGAAGTGCGCCCACGTATGTCGAACTGTGGCCGGGAGATTATGTACCGTAGGTCCATTAGACCACAGGCCGAGCACTAACGGACTTCGTGAACTGTGTCATCTGTGGGTATTTGACTTTGTTTTCACGCAACGTGTTAACGCACATAAATACGGGCGCCCGAGATGCGTCTCTTTTTGATGGCGCGTATCAGTTGTGTTGCTGAATATTTGCAATTCGGCGCAGCCTCCACCCCTCATAGACTAACTACAACGGAAAACGCATGGCACAACATGTGTGTATAAATAGTATTACAAGTTATGAGGATAGCAACCTATAGAATTAATCAAGTTAGCATGGTTATACCTGGTTTAAGTTGTTTTGTGCATAATATAAACATGATAAACCTGAGAGTGTATTTGAATATCCATGATATGCATGGTCAAATACAAAACGATGATGTTCCCAAATCTGCGTAATCTCGATGTTTCAATTAAGAAATAAAGACATTCGAAATACCACATGTTATCAGAACTAACTTATTCAAACCCAACACCGTTTGAGTTGACAAATCACAGTTCATTGAAAGTAAAATTTTGTTGACGTTGATAACCATCAACAAGTGTATTTTCGAATCGTACACCGTTTTTATATCAATGTCGTATCCAGTGTTGCCACACCAAAATATATCTGGCTCCCATGCAACTGCCATCGTCTACCCAAAACAGGAACATTTTCGCATTTTGCATTTCTACACGCGTGCGGACTCAGTTACGGGCAAATTATTGATAACTGTGGTAGTGGTATAGTGCTATTCTAATTCACCGGTCGATGGCCAGGTGGTTGGATAGTCGGCCTGCCGCATTGTTCCGATGAGTCAATACGGCACACACGTTTTACCTGTCATACTCTCCCCCGTACTCTCCCCGTGTTGAAAAAAAATGTGAAAATCAAACTTGACCTTACATTTGGGATTGTAACTTCCTCAATAATCAATCATTATTAGCGCGCGTGCAACATCTCAAAATTTAAAAAGGAGAAACTTCTCAACAACTTTATAAAATAATATGTTTTAGGAGTTATACTTTTAAAGTTATAAGCACATTTATTATTTGGTCAGTTATACTTATCTTGATGACTGTAATAACGAAATGTATAGCCCCTTACTAGGTTTATAATGTAGAATGAGCTCAAAGCATAAAGGAACGCAAGTGCATCATAATCATTGGTGATGCTTCGGTCCCTTCTAGACCACTCGATCGGCCCATCGAATGTCAACTTTGCAGATTCCATCTGCAAATCGTAACATGGAAGGCAACACTCCTATGAATTACTACCAGATATGGAATGAACAAAGTATGGTTGATATGGGGGCTGGCACCTAGACGCACAGTGAGCATGGTGAATCTCAGCACGTGCATCAGTCATTCCATGGAAGAATACTAACTTATACTTCCATGCATGGGAAGTCTTTCACGAAAAGTACCAATTGTTACACTGTGAGCACCGCACCTGCAGACCACAGATGTCCTTAATCTGTATGCAGACCAGGGGCGTAACAGACAGGGATGCAAATAGTGCGGGAGCGGGGAGCACCGCTCCCAGGAAATAACAGCTAAAATTGAGGAAATCATGCCATTGTCAAAAAACCAATAAAAAGGAGGAAAAAGGAGGAAGGAAAGAGGAAAAAGAGGGAAGAGGGAAGAGGAAAAAGAGGGAAGAGGAAAAAGAAGAGGGGAAAAGGAGAGAAAAGAGAAAGAGGGAAAAGAAGGGAAATAGAAAAGAGAGGACAAGATGACGAATAGGGCAGGGCAAAGCTAGATTCAATTTGAAGTGAGGCAGTGAAGCCACAAACTGACGCATGTGGATGGAATGTATCATACAGGAAATCTCAAGACCTTCGGGGAACATTTACATTAATGTCATCAGGGCAGGCAGTCAATGAAAAATAGTGAAAAGAAGTCGAGTCGTGAAGGTGGATCTGAGGAAAGTTATACAACGAGGGTTCCGAACCATAGGAAATTCAATTTATCAATGCAGTACTAAAAATTGAAGGAAGAGCTGTTGAGAACGACCTAGAAAACCTTGAGGAAATATTGGATCAATGAGATATAAAGAAAAACCATAAGCACCAAACAAGTTGGAAAGTAGTATAGTTTGAGGAAATGGAATCATCAACATCAAGAGGAATAAGCAGTAACATGAATTTGATAACCAACGCTAAAGATAATTCTTGTTGTGAAGGAGACATAAACAGTTATTTGTATCACAACATGCTCTGTGGGCCAGGGTGTCAGTCGGGATATTGATTTGTAATTACAAAACCATTTTTAAAATAACACTCATCATAGTTATAAAGAACTCACAACCCAATGCAATTACATATAGTTTTAAGTTTGACATTCAATTCCATGTTATTTCTGAATTCATAATATTTTTGAACAAAGAGCATGAACGAATACAAAGGTCTACATTTATGGTGCCATTGTTACGGTTTGATTGAGGAAATCTTGAACCTTAGGACCATGCTCCTGAGGAGGAAATGACTTTTTGCACCCCTGAAACCTATAGAAGAAAAAAATTTCAGTTATGAACTATACCTCCTTCTCTTCCTCCTTCTCCTCTCCCTTCTTCTTCTTCTCTTCCTCTTTTTTTACTCTTTTGTCAATGGAGGGGGGGGGGGGGGGGGGGGGGGGGGGAGGTCATGGCCTGCTGCCCCCTGGATACGCCACTGGTCATTGGTAAACTTAAGTATGGCTCATACCTTGATCTTGTTGAACTTATGCATTAACCGTTCTTCAGTGCAGCGATAAGTAATGGCAAACTGAAGTATATTTGAAATAAATGCATGGGTAATTAAACATTAATGTTAAACATAAATGACAAAAAAAATCATAGTTTTTCTTCTTCTTTGATGTCTCCCTTGTGACCTGAATCATCATAAAATGCTTGTAAAAATGCTAAAAATCAAACCATTTTTAGCATTTTTACAAGCATTTTATGATTTTAGTACTGTCGGTCCACGGTGAAACTGTGCCAAACCCGTTTTATGACATACTTGGTTAAACATATTATTCAAAGCAAATGAAATACTATCATACTATAAAATTGCTTCTGGTGGCCGATATATGACCTATTTTTACTGAAAAATCTACTGAAGTTAGAATTCATGTTCTCAAAGTGAACCCACAATAATAGTTTGAAAGTATTTTTGAAGTTAAAAAAAAGTTCCAAAAGCGATTCATTTTCCAAATAATGTTTATACATTTGGTATAGTGGGATATGATATTCTTAACAGGCACAATGGCGAATGGAATGAACCCGCCATCATGGCCATCTTGTCATAGATCAATCTAAATGTGATTTCTACTTGATTAGACGAGAGAAAACACAAATTGGACATTTCCATTCGACCGTCAATTGAATACGGCTTTGGTATTATATTAATCTGTTTGGTATGGTAATTGACCTCTACGCGACGGTTGGATGGTCTGATATTTGGTTTAATTATGATAATTTAGATGGTGACGTATAGTGGACGCAGACAATCACGGACAAATGCACATTGACCTTTAATTTGAATTACTAGTAGACAAGTGAAACCCGAAGTGAAACCCAACGGTATAAACTAGACGGGTCATAACGGACTCTGTGGATAATTTGTGCTATAATAACGAAAATTCCCACCCTTGTTCGATTAATTAAGCAGCGAAGGGGTAAAATAACCACCTTGCGGGCCACCTATCCAATGAAACTTCTATATTTCTCACCGAAGTATTAATTCCCTCAACCCTAACCCCATGTATTAAACGCAACATAAATTGGATCATTTTACTGATTTCCCTCCCCCAAAAGGCCTTTAAAAATGCCCTCTTTATCGCCTTACTATACAGATAGTACTGTTTGCCTAGTCTGCTAATTTTTTTTGTGGCTAGATCTATATGAAAAAATACTGCGAGTCACGACTTGCGAATCCCCCTGGCAGGGGGGTGCGGTATTGTAACTTTTTGGTATTATCCTCGAGAATATATAATTAGTTAGAATATTAAGCTATATATTAGGTTTAGATAATTAACCTATTAAGATATTTTGGATATATGGATAATGAGGTTTGGATATTAAGCTATGCTAACTTTTTAGCTATTTCAATAATTAGATATGGATATTAAGCTATAGCTATTTTAGATATTTGGATAATGAGTTTTGGATATTAAGCCATTTATCTATTTGACAATTATATTTGGATATTATTATTAAGCTATTTAGCTATTTTAGATATTTGGATATTATTAAGGATATTTCAGATTAGATATTTAAGATAATTTGAAAATTGGTTTATTAAAGGCATATTATGTGATCTTTTCCAGAGAGCGCCCTCTATTCATTATTTTTTTTAGAAAGTAGATTTTCTTGCAGATTTACATTTCCGATCATAAATCATACATACATTCCAAGTTACAGAGCGATGCGATTCCTAATTACCTCAAAATCATGGTTTTAGAGTGAATTTAGAGTGAAAAATATAAACTGTCGGAATTCCGACAGTTTATTTTCACTCTAAAACCATGATTTTGAAGTAATTAAGAATCGTATCGCCCTGTAACTTGGAATGTGTGCATGATTTATGATCAGAAATGTAAATCTGCAAGAAAATCTGCTTTCTAGTTTTTTTTCGATGTTGAGGGCGTTCCCTGGAAAGATCACATAATATACCTTTAAGCTACTAAAAAGCTATTCAGATATTCAGATATTAAATTTGGATATAAAATCGTAAATATCTAAATAGCTTTAAAAGCTATAGATATTTAAGATATTTTGAACATTAGGCTATTCAGATATTTAGATACAAGGGGGATAAACGAATTTTTATTTCTGTTGTTATTGAAGGTTTATCAATGGTTTCACCCATCCACTCACCAGAAGGATGAAAGGGGACCCTGTGGGAACTCTCTGATTTCCCAGTCGAGAGTATTAGTCCCAAACAGAGGGAAGAAAATGTCCCGGTTGTATATTACAATTTCACAGATACAGGGAACATGGTACTAG
This sequence comes from Ophiura sarsii, assembly GCA_035610835.1. Classification (NCBI taxonomy): domain Eukaryota; kingdom Metazoa; phylum Echinodermata; class Ophiuroidea; order Amphilepidida; family Ophiuridae; genus Ophiura; species Ophiura sarsii. The sequence continues at coordinate 51,927,554 of CM069444.1, forward strand.
GGTCTAAAATTTACCACAATGTGTGTTTGCTTGAGCTTAAAACATTGACTTCACAATTAATTCATCACCATTTTTCGGATCGGATATTTAATATGATGGCACAAAATTTCATGTCATCTTATGTGACCATGTCTACGTTTTTCTCCATCAGATATGCATGATTATTAGCCTCTCATTTCCAATTGACTCAACATATTAATCCCGATATAATTTCATAACCATGAATTCGATATGATTATGAACTAATTAGCGTATATTTAGTATAAGCCAATTGTAAAACCACATTCTAATACGTAACATACACCAAAGTACTAGTCGTCCCCCTCGCTCATTACGCTTAGCAACTAATCACAAAGCAGCTTTCAAGAAGCCCTCCCATCACTGTGTCAACAGTTCCTCACGGTCACGTTCATTGGCTGCCGATGACATCACCAATTCTCGGGGAATAAACGGGGAATTCCCTTCGTCTCCCCGGGTATTCATTAAAGGTTAAAGGTCACTGAACACGCTACTACGACCATTTGAACTAGACGTACAGGTTTTCGCTTTTAAAAATAGAATAATGCAATTATCATTATTTTGGTTACCATTGAGAGTTAGAGAATTTGTGAGCATAGTAAACACTAGACATGCATATCTTTTTATTTTTGGTGAGAGGACGAGTGACCCTATTATTTATTAGACTGATCCATAAATTTGTTGAGTTTTCTCATCTGATAAACTGCACTGTCAATGTCAAGTGGCTTGTGGATGGATAGATATTTTGGCGGCATTTACTACGCGTTATCTTCGTGATGTAGCAGACTACACAGAGCGGTATCATCACTTTCATGTTTGTTTTTGTTTGGATATGTTATGCAATATGGTGGAGGAACCAGGTGCGAAATTTAGACAGCTGCGCAAGGAATGTGATGTTTTATTGGAGCTTCTGTTCTGTTTATATTGTAAATATAAAGGATTTGTAAGTGGCATTCGCGGGGAAAAGTTTGATATCGCGTGGAATATTAAGCGTACGGTTCACAGTCGATTGGAACTAATTTTAGAGGTAAGTGCCATAATTGTTTTTGAATTCCATCACAAATATTAATTGAAGATGTTTTGATTTGCCATAACCATAAAGTAATATGTTGTATCGATTACGACTCTAAGGTGGGATCATTACAATTTGCGATGTAAATTTAAGATTGTATGACTTTCTAGATAGGCCTACAAGAGAAAAAATTTGTTACACACGTTTTATGCAAATTATCTATGAGAACCATTAACATTTTAAAATAAATATGTATGACCTAAAATTGACGTTTTTATGATCTATACTTATTACTAGCCATCGTGCTATTATCACCTATCAGAAGAGTTAGCCTGCCTATACCATTATTTAAAAACATATATTTTGTTTTACCGTACACGTGAGCTCTTATACTTCCGCTCAAATGGTATCGGATATGATATAAGTAAGAATTAACTCGTATTAGACGGCGGCGGCGGACATGCATACATATTTAAACGTTACGGTTAAATGATGCGTACGAGGTTGGCTATGTTAATCACTACGGGAAAATAAAATAAACCATCACCTACTCTGGTATTGAAAGAAATTAAATAATTTAGTTTAACATATGTGATATATTTTGGAGTTATTTTGATCAAAATCCACATTTTTAAGATATAATAATAAACCATAACGGATTCAAGGTAAATGCAAATCTCGTTCAGTAGATTAATCTTGCACCTATCTCGTCCGGCACCTTCTGGGCATAAAAGGGCGCATACCATTATCTAAATCATACAAAATCACTTCGTGGAATCGCAGGTAATATAAAGTTCCACTCGGAAGAATCTATATTACAAATTTCGAGAATTGTGGTGTGTGCTTTCGCAAATTTCGGTAATTGATTCATTTTTTGCGTGAATGTGATCATGATGATAGCATGTTATTAATTAAAAGATGAAAGACAATGTCCTGTGTGTTGCTATAAAAACTGAAAGTGGTTGTAAATGTTAGTGGCGGCACCAGAATCAAACTGTTGGGGGTGGGGGGTACAGGAAAAATCGGGGGGGGGGGGGGGGGGGGGGGGGGCAAGAAACCGCGTTCTAAATCAGAGATTTCAGACCAATTTTAAACTAATTTAAAGTAATTTTGACATTAAAATTCACCATTTTCGACTGTTTGGGGACAAAATGGGGGTAGGGCCTGACTTGACTGGGGGGCCACTGGGGTCAAAGGTCGCGACTTGGGGTGGGGGGATTTGCACTCATGCCCCTGTAGTGCCGCCACTGGTAAATGCTCATTATCGGCCATGGTGTGAATAATCTAGGTCGGGGCTGTCAGACGCAGGATCAGGAACGAGCTGAAAAGTGAAAATAGCGGAATAGCGGTGCATCACGTCGTTCGTAATAGTTTTTATTTTAAAAACGTAACACCTATAAATATTGACCATGTTGGCGTTTTTATTAAATGAAAAATTAATATAATTATGAACCTCAAGAATTTTAGACATTGAAAAATATTGGCACTTATGGTAGAAAAATTAAGCGTAGTTTTATCTCTATTTTAGTACTGCGTGCAGACCCATGGAACATTTAGTGCTCCAATTTGGCGAGTAGGTTATGAACAGGTTTAGTGGTGTTGGGCCTTACTCTTTGCAACATGTGTAAGATGAATCTTTTGGATGTTGGGTATCGTTAAATCCATTAATCATAAGCCTATCTGTTCCGATATTGAACACATTTTGTAAATGTAGTGGGTATATGTACAATTGTGTAACAATTATAGTATACAGGGTGTCACAATACAGTATGATGATGATAACGAACGTTATATAGTTTGGAGCTAGGAAAGAGTTAGTATCACCGGGGTCGACGCTGAAGTTTTGAGCTCTTAACATTTTTGAGAAGTGAAGTTTCAACGATCGATGACCATCGAGGGTTAACCAACGATTGATATAAAATGTGTCAATCCTCGATGCTCACCGCCTGACATTTGCCTGGCATGACTGGTCGCTGATCGCATTCACCGATATGGAATGTAGTTAGACTAGTGGCGTAGCCAAGTTTTTCATATTGGGGTGGGGTGGGGCAAGAAATAAAAGTGAACCGATAGTAGGCCGTCAACTTTTGAGGATTGCCGCTGAGTGAGAGACTCTAGGGACGCGGGGGAGGTGCGTGGCGTTCCACAAACCGGCACGAAAAATCGAGCTTGATATCGCCCCCCCCCCCCCCCCGCCCCCGCCATCCCCGCCCCTCTGGCTAAGCCACTGTAGTTACTAGTTAGACGAGTCAAGATGTATTTTGTCAGCTCTAGTGCGCTTGTGAAAGCCGAGAATGCCCAAGCACTGTGTGGCCTCTTGTTTAAGGACGGCTGAAAAAAAGGCAAATGGCCAGGAGGACTGAATAATTTTGTCAATTGTATTCATTTTGACTTTCAGCAATTGCGATAGCAATAGCGCTTCAAAAAGTAGATGCAATAGCGCTACAAAAAGTTCACACAAAGTGGGACTAACTAGTAAGCCTAGGCGTGGAAGCCAATTGTCACTACGCGAACGACTTTTTGTATGTCGGCCTGTCTCAAGATAGCGACTATAGCGTTCTTCTTGTATTGCGATGTTATAGTTAGTTCTGTAGAGGAGCTAGTTTTTCTGATCCCTGGTCATCTATGAAGATAGGCCCACGGGAGGCAGCAGTCAATTTACAGACATGTGTAAGGCTTACGCACGCACTTTCGGACCCATGGGGAATTTGGGGAGAGAGAACGCACACAAAGTAGGGTCTCTTTGGTAAGACCATGCCTAGATGTCCCAGACAGGGGGGAGGGGGGGGGGGGGGGGGGGGGTCATTGGCCGAACCATTTGTAACGCGCAAAGCCTTAAAGAATTTTTTGTGTGATAAATTTGCCAATTCCAAAAAGGACGGTGGGTCTAAGACCCTTTTGGGAATTGGAAAATTTATCACACAAAAGTCTTTGGGTCACACATTTGCCAAGTTTTCATAAAGATCTTTGAGTGCTCTCACTCGCATTCGAAAAAAATGGATTCATTGGGCGTGAGCAATGCTGAAAAGGGAGGTTTTTTAAACATACGCGTAACACCATAAATGGAATTGCCTGCCGGACCTCGGCAATAAAATACACATACTCTAAATGTGAAAGAGTGAAAAACCACTCTAAAAGAGTGAAATTCCCCTCTTACAAAAAGCTAGCTAGAGGTGCAGTCGAACAACCCGGTCGCTAAAATCATGGGCTATTCCAGAAAATAGGTGCACATCCTCTAAAGGGGTAATTTTTCAATTCGGAAAATTCCTTGATTTCCAAGAGCAACTTTCAAACAAATCTGTATTTCCGGTTCAAATTGATCTAATCATGCTAATATAAATCTGGATTTCAAAACCCCTCCTCTATAGCGAATCGTTTATATAGGATGCAGATTTTTCGGAAATCGTTTCCACACGTATCATGCCTACTGTTGAACTCAACATTGGAGATAGTTCCATAAAACCGACAACAAGTGTGCGTAATTTAGGCGTTCTCTATGTCAGTCTATATTGGCAATCTCCGTCGTTATATAAGCTTCCATCTCCGCAAAAAACAAGTTTTCAAGAAACAACTGAAGACTCACCTGTTTCCTACTTAATTATTCTTTCTGTATACATGTCGTTCTAGTTTTTATTGGTACATTTTGTTTTGTTTGTTGATTGTACCTTTTTGTTTTACAATTCCGGATTTCCCATGCTTTCGTGGGGAAAAGTCTGGCTTTCCAATGCTTCGGGGTACACACCACCAAATAACATTTTGCATTTTGGCAATACCCGGCAGTGTTTGAAATTAAGATAGACCCCATCTTAAATCTAAATTTAACGATCCTAGAAAAGGTAAAAAGGGCTGTAAATGGACCTAAATGTTTCATAATTTGGAATTTGTCGGTTATTTCCTCCACACTAGGACCAAAATCTCTAGCTTTTCATTCATGAATGGTATCATTTTACACGATTTCACTGTTTCCCCCAATTTAGAGCTAACACCACTTATCTCAGGATGCAGCCTGTCGTACCTGACAGGTATCATTGGCCCGAAGCGAAAAAAAATTGCCGGTTACCCCCACAAAAGTGATTGTTTTTAAGCAGGAGACATCTAGATCTTCAATAAAAAACAATGATTTGAATGAACTTGTTTGCTCTAAAGGTGAGAAAAATTCACACGAACTTGACCTCTTAACCATACAAAGCAATAGGGAACTGATTTGGTGGTGTGAAACCATATGGGGACAGTGTATATGCCCAGCTGGTGTAGGCCTACCCATATTTGCTGGAATAGCCCAATGCTGAGGAATTAAGTCACCTGCAGCGATTATGGAAGTTGAGCACGGCGAAGGCCCCGAAATCTGTAGCGATTGGTCCGACTTTCCACATGTTGCTACCGAAAGTTTTGAATGACAAGCTGAATGACGTTAAACTCATTTTCGTCATCAGGAGCAGAGCCAGGTTGTGGAAGTATATAAAGTAGGGATGGGGGCCGAAAATCGACAATTTATCAACAAAAGACCATTATTTTTCCTCACGTTAGTCTTAGGCCTATACTTGCCAAATACTTTATGATCTAACAGTCCACCAATTTTAGAAACCTCACAATCGATTGGTAACAGACCACCGGAACACAAGGGCTCGGAAAGCCCTTCCCAGTCGCTCCGGCTACGGCACTTTCGGGAACTACGCAAATCGCTGGGCGTTGCTAAATAGAACGGTTAAATAGGTTAATTAAATAATGTTAAGTCATAGAATTCGATACAAAGTCAACGTCATCGTTTTATTTACACTTAAACCCTGCTCATGACAAACTTTCGATTTGAATATAGTTCACTTTTTCTCACCTTTCTCTGCTATACGATAAGGTGAAAAGTTGACAAAGCATGCAGCTTCTCATGCAGGCTTTAATGTTCTACCTGGCAAGGAATATCATCATCATCGTGCTCTCAAACTCTTAACACTTTCCACGCGGCAGGTGTTTGCAGACGACGTTCCAAACTTTCACAAAATGTTACAATTGAATTTCATTACCATATTTGGAATCACCATGAGAAATACATTGAAAAAAGTACAAACACGACTAATCTTGGTTCAGCAATACTTGAGATAGACTTCGAAAATTGGGAAAGGTTTCTGAAAAATCTGTTTTATATGGTAAAACTATTAGCCGCGTTTATTTAGGGTGTTAAAATACAAACATACCGGTTACTTATAGCTGATGAAGCTGACAAAAAAACACGTTGTGGGTGGAATCATCGCGTCTTATTGCGATTTGTGAATCATTCGAATGGCAACAATCCTATAACATACCAATCCTGCATGGAAAGCACATTGTAGTGAAATGGCCATACCTTTTATACAGTTTGGATTTTGTTGCCGTAAGTTGACTCCAAACCCTCAAAAATTGATACGTTGTGACATTTTTTTATTTGTTATACTTTTAGACATGTTTAAGTAGATTTGTGTATTGCGCTGTTGTAATCATGGTAATAGGGGAGAATTAAAAGACTTGGGTTATGGAATACGTTATGCGATTTTCTTGTGGCCACTCACCGTGAGTTAGGAATAATTGAGGGCTCACGTAAAATACCTTTTTTGGCAGACGACGGTGGACGCGGGCGTATTCACGAATATTCAGGTTAAAATATGCGAACGAGGTTACGTGATCAAGTGGATGGGACGAACGCTTAACAATGGATTAAATTCAAAAAATGATACGACACTGGAGTTGGTTATCCAACTCCAGCGGTTTTAGGATGAAATAATTTAGTTCCAACGTGTGATGAATTTTATGGGGTATATTTCAGATAAAAATATAGCCTCACTTCAAAGACGGCTCGTTTAAATGCCCATTTCAATTAGTCTCGTTTTTAACACAGGTTGCCCTCCGCCCTGTATGTTTTTCAGAGCACTCTCATGTCCATTTTGACTACAGTATTCAATGCTCATTTCGTCATGATGTATGTTTACCAAAATTTCCTACATGGATATGACTTCAAGCAAATTGTATGTCGCCTGAAGTCTATATACTAGTTTATGGGGAACTTATAAATGTCTAGGTAAAATTATTCTAATATCAAGTTATATGAACAGAGGGGTTTTTTAAAAATAGAAAACGAATTTTCGACCCAATTTTTGACCGGATAATACTTATATATGTCTTAGCCACGCCGGCTATGGGCGACCGCACTGGCTTTGGCTTCTAGTCCACCGGGCAAAATAAGGTTCTTTGAGAAAAGAAATATCAAATCACGGTGAAATAATGGAAGAAGGCCTCGCTACTTCTATATGGTACAGTACAATTGATGTGGTTTTTGCAACCGTAAATGTAACGCATCCGTGCTTACTGCTTATATTATTCAGAATACCGTTAGAACGCGAATCGCTAACTTTTGTTTCATACGACTATACAGTGACACTCGTCGCACCCAACCTAGTCGTGAACTCAAGAGACAAATGTTGATTATCTGTAATGTTATAGTTTGTCTGCCGTGATTCTTTATTTAAAGAATAAGAGAATATTTCGTCATATGTGTCATAAGAGAACCTGCATTTTTATATCATATAACCCTTTGGCGTCAATGGCGAAATAAATATAGCCATGCCATGATACACCTCTGAGCGCACCCCTTACATACCAATTCTCTTTTTGCGTAAAGGTAGTAAGTTCCGTGAAAAAGAAGCCGGTTTTGTAATAGTTTACGGTTCTTTGGGACTTAGCTGTGCCTGATGATAGAATGTTAATTGAAAGAATCCTTTGGTATACACTTTGTTTTTAAAATATGAAAATGTAGACAGAAAATAATGCGTGATAAACTTAACATTTCTTGATTGGTCGGAAGCGGTGAGATGGTGCGAGTAGCGGTGGCGTTGTATAAATGATGATTTCGTAAAATCTTAGGAAGACGTATAACACTTTGTGACGATTGCATCAAAGATAAAGAGTAAAGAGATAAATATGCCAAATGGGTGCCAAGGGCAAAATATTATGCCGTTTTATCCCTAGTAATCAAATGGGACATCTATCTCCCGTTGTTAAACATGTATATTGAGCCCAATGGGTTGGTGATCCGAGGAGGTGTGCGTTCTTAATTCAATTTACTCTAAATTTTGAAAGCGATCTTAGTGTTCAATCACCGACTCTTTAATACCCGTAAACTGCTCTACAATTACAGCTAGTATTCAACGCCCTGACACGAAGTTGTCTCCCAATATGCTGACATTGTTATGCAGCGCACAGTGGTTCCTCTCGAGAAGTTGAGAGATGCAGGATTGGTCGTCAGTATATAGTAATGGCCTTATTATAGTGTGTCATCTTTGATTTCGGTCATTTCCATTAGTCGGTTGTACATTGATGGCCTCGTTGGTGTGCGTTCATCGACGTCATGTTGTCGTACTCGTACGTTGACAATGAAATGCTTCAACATGTTCAATTCGCCCAATGATATCTTTACGCGATGTAACGACCACAACCCATTTTAATATCTATCATGAGACAGCTACTATAACTATACAGCTACTAAACTGCTGACTGCGTAATTTACTAATTGCTGCATATAAACTCGCGCGACTACTCGAGGCGCTGGCGTATACACAAACAATAGAAAGAGAACATGTAAACTCGCTGAGAAAGACGAAAGATACATTACGCGTGCGTAAATGCTGCGCACGCCTGTAAAGTTACGTCACTGTCCAGAGGAAGAGAAGTAGATAATGGCCGCACATTCAGATATTTCCTCGAAAATGGAAGTATATAGCTTTTCGCATACAAAATCATGAACATTGTCTAATTGGCCTATGTTTATCAATCATGTCAACGGCGGTGATGCCGAGCAATGGAACGCACGAAATGTCTAACCAAAATGTGCAGACGAGCCACCTTTGTCGTGTAAATTAACGTGTTGCACAAAATCTTGTTTCCTTGATTGCGGAGTATTCCGTATACTACCCAGTGTATATTATCATGTTTACGCTTAATATGTTATTAATGACTGCGTACCTTGGTAGCATGCAGACTGCGTATATTAGAAGCAAGATACAATATGGTAGACTTTCGAAGTAACTGTGAAGAATCTAAAACGTTCACTTGGAACTAGGAAGTTCACGAGGGGTGTAGCCATTAGGGAAGTTCCGAGATCCTAAGTAGAATGTTACGATTCTTTACAGTTTAATATACGTACAAATCGATTGATTAAAATCATCCTGATTCATAACCATTGTTTAACCGTCATAATTCAAGGGCACTGACAGGATACTATAATTGTTTTTTTTGTTAGTTTCGTTGTATGGCATTTTTACATGCTTCCCTTTTAAAAAAATGACTATAGTCTATTTGGCCATCACGAGACAGTGACGTAACTGCGTTTTCTACTAATTGCAGCACATAACGCGGGCGACTACTCGAGGCGCTAGCGTATACACACGAGCGTTGAAAGACGGAATATACATTATTTATACGCGTGCGTAAAAGCTGCGCCTGTTAAGTTACGTCGCTGTCCGAATGGAAGCCAATAGAGTATAATAGTCTGGTCAAATCACACCCTAGCGTACCACTCACACGTCTTGTAACTACCGCGTTGTACAAATACGCATTAGCATGATTAGCCCTACGTCATGTATACGTCTGTAGCATATACTATAATTCGCGGTTCGTAGGTTGGGGCTTGGTTGGGCGGTTCTCGGGTTGGGGGTTCATTGAAATTCAGTATATCACAGGTGCCATGTGCACCCCACGTGTACCCCATACTCATACTATATCCATGTTATTCAGTAATGTGTTATTAGGCCTAGGGTTAGGGTTTTATGGGGTCTTTTAGTTTTAGAGTCGGCCAGAGGAGGGGTCTATCGTCATGATCATCTGTGCCCGGTCTTGACAACTGTATGTCGACATGCATTGATTATTCCTCCGTAGGCATGCCTAAACGTATCATGCCATGTATTTAAACCACGCATGTTTGCGCACAGACGCGACTATAGCCTAAAGTGATGTTCACGCGGTGGCAGACGACGGTGGACACGAACGGCCGTTAATTTTGAATTTCCGTTGGTTTCAATGTAACAATGGATTTTGATTATATGACCCCATAAAATTCATCACACGTTAGAACTAAATTATTTCATCCTAAAACCACTGTGTTGGCTAACCATCCACAGCGGCCGTGTCATCATTTTTTGAATTTAAACCGTTGTTAAGCGTTCGTCCCATTCACTTAATCACGTAACCTCGTTCGCATATTTTTACCTGAATATTCGTGAATACGCCCGTGTCCAGGCGTCGTCTGCGCGGCCGTGGTTATTCTGCACTCCGTTAAAACATAATACTACCGTTGATTTTACATTATTGATACAATCAGTGAAATGACGGCGGCATAAAAATGGAACGCATTCTGCGTGTAAATGTGTCAGCGGCTGTTGCTGCTGATAGCCATTGTCAGTTTTTGGTTACACTAAAATATTACCATTTTAAAAAGATGAGTAAAGATTTACGGATAAGGCGACGGAAAGAAAAACCCTGTTCCCACTGTTTTGCTATTCCCCAAATTGTTGTTTTGCTTTTTTTAAAACATTTTAAAATTGTTTTCAAATGTTGAAATTGCCTGAAAATTAACCAAAATAACTGTTATCGAGCTCGATTTTTTGCGCGCCGGTTGTGGGATACTACTTTCCCGACCTCCTACCTGCAGGTTTGTTTGCTAGATACTACAGGGTTTTTCTCGTTGCCTAATGGAGTTTTCCAATCAATGTCGTTATGGATGAAATGGATTTCCCTGCCATGCCCAAAGCAAACTCGCTAAGAAAAAGTAGGCGTGTGGTTTCGCCAAAATGTGATTATTTGTTTTGGAAAAGTTGCACGGACCAGCCCAGTTGCCGTTTGTCGTGCGTGGGGGTGCGTGCGTGCAGGGTCAGTTCGCTTTTCAGCTCTGCTTTTTACCATTCCAGTCCAAAATAGAATCACAACCGGTGTCTATATATCCGGAAGTTCGTTTTCGGACCTTTTATATGGTTTGACGCCACATGAAGGGGTATGACTGGTTTCAAGTATAATAATAAAATACCCTTCTCGCCCTATGTGATATTAAACTTCATTCCGTCGCGTAAAATGTAATACATACAGCGTAAAAGGTATACAGGCTAAATGAAATATCACACAATTGTTCCTAGTTTGGAGCGGAGAGGGAGCTAAATAATTTGTACCGCATAGAAATGCTTTTTCACTGCGTATAAATCGTGAATTATTTTATTTTATTCTATTTAATACAAATACAACTTAATGAATAACCCTCGTATTATATCAAAGAGTCTATAATGTCTAGTTTGGTATAACCTAACGATTTGCGACACTTGCGACCCGACACTGTGCGCAGACGACGATGGCCACGCGATTTCATTGTTCCAATATGGCAACGGGAGTACAGTGCGCCATTTTGAAATATTTTTAACAGTCATCGCTCGGTTAACGATCAGTGGCGTATCCAGGGGGCCCAGCAGGCCATGGCCCCTATTGAAAAAATAATTTTAAAAAAAAGGAGGAAGAGGAGAAGGAAGAAGGAGGAAGAGGAGAAGGAGAAAGAGGAGAAGGAGGAAGAGGAAGAGAAGGAGGTAGGAGGAGGAGGAAGGGTAGGGACATAATTATGCGGCGCAAATGGGGGTGGGGGGGTGGGGGGGGGGTTACGGGGTCACGTCCCCATCACTTTTTAATGTGAGGGACGTTAAAAACGTTATATACTAGACCTTTTTAGTGTTAAAAATGCCAGTTTTTGCGCGCTTTGCACGTATTAGTTTCAAGCTTAACAAGAAGGCTTCAGGAACGTTTTTTCTGGACCATTTAAGTTCAAAAACTGGGGTGTTTTTTTGCTCGATTCGCGCTCACTTTTTCAACAGGTTTCAACATTATACTGGGTCTCAAAACACACCCAATATTCTAAATATTATGTGGGGGACGTTCAAAACGTTATACTGGACCAAAAGTGTTAGAAATGTCAATTTGTGCGTAATAGCGTGCATTAGTTTGAATGCTTCATTATTCAGGCTTAACAAGATGGCATTGCAGGACAGTTTCCCATGACCATTTTAGTTCAAAAACTGAAAAATGTTGCGCTCTCTGCGCGCATATTTTCAACAGGTTTTAACATAATAATGGCCCTCAAACCATGTCAAATATTCTAAATATTATGTTGGGGACTGCGTACTTCGCGCATTAGTTTTAATGTTTCGTTATACAAGCTTGACAAGATGGCTTCAGGAGTCAGGAAAGTTTTCCATGACCATTTTAGTTTAAAAAGTCAAAAATATTTTAGGCAGGTTTTAACATTATAATTGGACCAGGTTTTACAGGTTTTAACATTATTAAGATATTGTGATCCTCAAACCACACCAAAAATTCTAAATATTATGTGGGGGACTTTATTATCATACTGGACCATTAGTGTTAGAAATGCACGTATTACTTTCAATATTTCATTATTTAAGCTTAACAAGATCGCTTCAGGACAGTTTTTCATGACCATTTTAGTTCAAAAACTCAAAATTTTGCGCGCTCCGCGCGCGCATGTTTTCTATAGGTTTTAATATTATATAATGGCCCCCACACCTAGTCTAAATGTTATGGGGGATATAAAAACGTCATACTGTATCTTTTTAGTGTTAAAATCACAATTTTTGCACGCTTCGTGCGTATACGGTTCAAAGTTTCAATATTTAAGATCAACAAGAGGGCGTCGGGTGTTTTTGCCCCCCCCCCCCCCCATCAAAACAGTCCTGGATACGCCATTGTTAACGATGAAAATATGTTTACAATGGAGTTGGTTAGCCATCTCCAACGGTTTTGGATTGGAAAATAATTCTTCTAATTATGATGAATTTTTCAAAATGATACTTACGTGTTATTCCAATACGAATTCAAAATTTAGGATTCGCGTGTCTATCGTAGTTTGACTGTGCGAGTTACATGGCGAGTTATCGGAATAGCGCCATCATACGTTACGACATGATTAATATTAATGGTGAACACTTGCGTTATGTACATGTAGGACAGATATGGAACTTAAAGGTAGGTGTTCCGATTTCTGGCCCGATTTTCAACTTGATGTTTCCTATTCTACATGAAGGGTCAACCTTAAAATAGTCATATTCCAAAGTCTGAGTTGCATAACTCTATGGTTCTTATTTTAGAGGCAGAAGGTGACATGAAATTTGCCCATTGAGTAGTAGTACACAAACTAGCCGGGTGGTTAACCACCGTTGGCAGTAATTCACTGGATTTTGGCCTATAACGTCTGAATGGAACATATCTTGTGCCTTTTTTACCGAAATAATGAGAAAAATAGGGGTTCGCTTTTTAGATCAAAATACCGTATGTTGATGTGAAGAAAAAAATAAAGTGATCGGAACATACACCTTTAAAAGAAAGTAGGTAAATGAAGGCAATACATTTGCTGTAACTGTAGGTGGCAAGTGTAAGCAGTGCTATCAGCAGTGGATAGAAAGCGAGCAGACGATATGCAATGCTATCAGCAGAAGATAGCAAGTGAATGCAATGCTATCAGCAGGAGATAGCAAGTGAATGCAATGCTATCAGCAGGAGATAGCAAGTGAATGCAATGCTATCAGCAGGAGATAGCAAGTGAATGCAATGCTATCAGCAGGAGATAGCAAGTGAATGCAATGCTATCAGCAGGAGATAGCAAGTAAAGACAGTACCATCAGCAGCAGATGGCAACGCTATCAGCAGTAGATAGCAAGTGAACAGTGGTAGCGCCAAGGGGAGCACGCCCCCATATTTGTATCCCCCCCCCCACTCCTCCCCTCCCCGCCCAAAAAAAGGGTTAAGATTTGACCATTTTAGCATTAAAAAAGAGTTAAGATTTGACCATTTTAGCATAAAATAGAAGCGCGCATTTTCTTACCAAATTAGGTTAAACTATACCAAATTTGATAATTTTAACATAAAACAGATACATATTTTGCGTGCAAATGAGCATTTTCATACCAAATTAGTTAGAATTAGACAAAATTCTTTTATTCATGACCTCCTAAAAATAAATCTTGCCCCTTTAGCCCCCCCCCCCCCCCCCCCCCAATTATGATGCTGGTGCCGCCACTGCAAGTGAAGACAGTGCTATCAGCAGAAGATAGCAAGTGAAGGCGATGCTATCAGCAGTATATAGCAAGTGAAGGCGATGCTATCAGCAGAAGATAGCAAGTGAAGGCGATGCTATCAGCAGAAGATAGCAAGTGAATGCAATGCTATCAGCAGAAGATAGCAAGTGAAGGCGATGCTATCAGCAGTATATAGCAAGTGAAGGCGATGCTATCAGCAGTATATAGCAAGTGACGACAGTGCTATCAGCAGTAGATAGCAAGACAGTGCTATCAGCAGCAGATAGCAAGTGGAGGCAATGCTTTCAGCAGTAGATAGCAAATGAAGACAATGCTATCAGCAGTAGTAAGCAAGAGAATACAATGCTATCAGGAGTATAGATAAAGAAAATACTATCAGCATGATGTGAAAGAAACCGTACCATAGTATCAGATATATAGCAATGAGTAAATCGCCTTTCCGTTAGTGCCAGTGTTGAGCCTTCAAGTCCGGCACTCGCGTCAATTTGTCTAGGACACGACACGGTCTCGACTCAGACTCGATTTCCACTGACTCGAACTGCGATAACTCGGACTCAAAGCTGAGTCCACCCAACTCATAGTACTAGATGAGGACATCGAAAGTAAGCAGCTCAGCATTAAATCTAAAACACACCTTTTTGATGATTTATATATTTTAAACCATGCCCACTGCAAAAGAAAATGAGATAGCGCCACCATTCTGATCTAACGACTGGCGTCCGATACGAGAAAACACTATCTGGAATTGCACGCAATCGTATTTGAAAAAACACGACGACTGGCTAATCATCGGAAAACGTCAAAATATTACTTTAAAAAGTTTATCATCTCCTTCGGTTTTATCATGTTTATCATTAATCATTTTGTTTTAATACGACCATAACATGTTGTATTCATCAAATAACCGCGATTTACGTTACACGTTAAATCTTGTACATTGTTGAAGCGGTGGTATATTAGGAGGCACTGTCTTATGTAGATTCCAGTAGATTGCACTCACATGCCTCCCCCCCCCCCCCAGTGGCGTAACCAGAGGGGTGGGGGTGGGGTGGGGCGAGGGGGCGATCGGTTCATTTGACAAGAGGAATTATGATGGTCAAGAGTACATAGATGAAAAATAATTGTAAAGTCGAAAATGTTCGCATTACTTGACTTCCAACAATCTTGTCGGTTTACTTTCATTTCTTTCCCCCCAATACCAATAACCTAGTTACGCCACTGTGCCCCCCCCCCCCCCCCCCCCCCCCCCCCCCCCCCCTTGGGGAAGAGTGCGAATTTGAACATGAATTGGACTTTCAACTGAAAAACTGCATTTGTGTTTGCGTTTGCGAATTCCGGTTTGGCCACTTTTGAACATGAATTAGACTTTCAACTGAAAAACTGCATTTGTGATTCCATGATGATTATAGGATATGTCAATGTATAGTTTAAAATACCTCTAAAATTCAAATATTCTGTGGTTTGTCATGAATAATATGGATGAAAATATGTTTTTCAGCTCAAAGTAAACTTTTAATATTTAGTAGGTAGGCTAGCCCGCGAACATTTCCCAGCATCGCCCAGCCGGGGCTGGGCTTGCCCAGCGAACATTTCCCCCAGCATCAAGATGAACGGGGTTTTCGGGCATCCCCAGCTGGGCGGTGCTGAGGCCCCGGGGACAAACCGCGATGGCCCCAGCTGGGATTTCGTGGGCTGAAGAGGGCAAATCACGGGCGTTACAAATCTGCCCAGCATCGCCCAGCTGGGGCCCGCGATGAATTGTTGGCTGGGTTATTATTGATTTTATTGATAATGTTACATAACACACATCACGCAAATGACAATTCTCATGAAAGAGGTTTTTACACATGAAAAGTGATCCAAAATGGATAGAAAGGAATGCTTATGACACATAAAAGATTGCTGAACATGATTATTAGTAGGCCCTACTACACGTCTAATTTCTATATTTTTCATGGCTAAACAAATCATGTTTCCCCTGGGACACTTTTGTGTTTGTTTGACACGCCCTGTACATTCCCAAATTTAATATTGCATAAATCTCTGTAACTTCCGTTTTAAAAAACTGCCGTTTTTTTATTATCACAATCAAGATTTCTTTGAATGATTAAATACTGGTCAAGTTCAAAGTCTATAATCTAGATTAACATTTATCCTGAAGTTCCCGGTGTGAATGCTGAAATAATAGTTGAAAAATAATGTAACGGTGCAGAGTGTAATGTATAAAGTTCTACCATCCACACAGCAATATCACATTGATTGTACCTTGGCACACCTGTTTCATGTTTTTGGAGGATGTTACATTAATGATCGGTGTTGCAATGGATTATACATGGCTTATTAAGTTGTGTACTACGCGCTATTCATATAGAACCCATCGAAAACCTATTGAATTTATGAAAACTGATGATATTTTCATAGAGAGCAAATTGAAGCCTTCTTTACATTGATTTTGAAGCCTGCTTTACATTATTTTGCTGGTGTATTTTGTACGATAATTAAAAAAGACTACGCTATTATATGTCGTAAGGACATCCGTGATAATAAAGCCTGGACGGACCTGCAGCACACAAGGGACCTGGTTCAAATCCTTGATCAGGCATTGACGTTCACACTCCGAGTCGGAGAGCTTCTCTTCTTGCATCCATGTACTATCCCGAGTCCGGGGTTTTGTCTCGCCAGTTTGTGTATATTATGAGGTCATACTGGCCAGCACAATCCCAGACTCTGGATATGTGATACTATATGATGTCATGTCAGCACCACCTACCGTCGAATCCGCTGGGGATACATGATTTGGTAGATAAGTTGCATTTCCAGGAATACTCGACTTGGGATTCCCAACCACATACCAGAAGTATTCGTCATATTGACTGTCGATTGAGTGCATCTAATTATCGTTGATGTCGGAAGTTACAGTTCAAATCAACCACGTGACGTGGAACCATGTGGGTGTTGGAATCACTCGTCGTTCGAAGATGGATATCTACATCCATATACATACGAAACTAGATGAGCATATGAGCATATATAATCAATAATAAAGACTCGGGTGAACTGACGTGAATGAAATTAATTAATTAATGTTAAATCAACCAAGCACCCGTAACAACCAACCAAGCGATCAAATTAAATCAAACCGACCAACCAACCTATACAAACAAACAAACGGTACACAAACCAATACCCTACGATCCACCATCCCCTTCCCATCATCAAATCAACAACCAAACCACCAACAGCTAAGATAACCCTACAAACTATTCCTTACCACAACCAACCGATTACCGTAACTCCAACCGGCAACCCATCCCGCCACCCCAACCACTGTAAAAATTGGCTGAGCTCCGCGCGCATTTTGCCACACCCAAATATTAAGTCTTTCTTTCAGTTTCTTTCTTTATCCCCGTATGCCCAAAAAAATATCTTAATGCAGGCGCCACAACTGGAAAACACCTAACCTTCCACCAACTCCCACCCTTCCAACCACCAAGTGACCAACCAACCTCCCAATATGTAAAACAGTTTTAATGACGTGTTTCTATATGTTCACCCAAACACATAAACGGTTTTTTGTTGTTGAAAAGGAATGGTATGTTTTGAATTTGGACGAATCCTTTCAGAAACCCACATCATTTGCTCAGAATACACGGGAGAATACAAAGAAAACATATCAATAACCATGGGAACGGCGGTAACGGATATGTTCTTTGTGTACTTATATAATGTATGTTGTTCTTTGTTTGCTGAGCTGTGGTAGGCCTATGTTTTTTAAAGGACTTATCCAACGTATCATATGTTAAAAGTGCATTATGGGTTGCTCTAAGTATCGAAACATATCATTTGGGTTTTCCAGTTCCAGACCCGCCCATTCACCAATATTTTAAAGATGACTATACAGGGTGTCCCTAAAAAAGGGTGCTCGTGTTCCACGTCATTGATCTCATTGATTACACTGTATTTGGCTGTAAACTTTATATAATCTGAAAGAAAATGTAGTTGGCTTTCACATGCTGTTAATTTTATTGTAATCGCATTTTTCCTTTTTCCAATCCAACGATATGCTTGATCAATCACGGACACTTAAAAACGGGTTGTGCCACTTTTAAGGAAAAAATATGCTTGTGGAAAGAGTCATAAAGCTCATTTAACAACCAGTATTTACTATTTGATGATCATATGAGCTTCAAGATGACTAGATCACCTTCCGAATGCAGTTTTTTGATTTGCTTTATCCAATCAAAAATATGCTTGATTACTAAAAATTAAATTTGTGCCATTTTTATGAAGAAATGCTTCAAAGCATAAAACATAACAGCAATGTTTTACACATGGATGATTTCGTTTTAAAAAATGGCACAAATTTGATTTTGTTTTTTCATGGTCAGATAAGCATATCTTTGGATAGGCTCAAGATAAATCGACAAAATAAACGGCCTATGAAAGATTATTTAGTTATCTTGATGCTCATACAAATATTAAATCCAAATACGAAATGTTTAATGGTGAAAATGAAATGACACACTCCACAAAAGCGTCGTTTTCTAAAAGTGGCACAAGACCGATTTTGAGTACTCGTTGTTGATCAAATCTGTAAATTGAGAAAAGTAATACAATCAAATGAACGGCATTTGAAAGCCGACTAAATTTTTCTTTCAGATTATATAAAATGTACAGCCAAACACTGTGTAATCAATGAGGGCAATGATGTTTAACATGTGCACCCTTTTTGTAGGGATACCCTGCATTCATGATAGTACGGTATTTATTTGATCTATTGCTCGGTTATCGAAAAACCAAGTGCCAATAAAATCAATATCACCAACATGAAAGTTGCAAAGGCAGAGTAAAAAATGTGTAAAGCCGAGTAACAGATTAAAAGTCAAAAAATGCCTCATGTAAGGCCTCAGTTTATTTAAATACAAGCAAAATGTGTGCATTTTCTGTGTCTAAAATATAGGATACATTGGTGTTGTTACATGTAGTCCCTCAAAGTGAATTAATTCGAATTTCGGGAAATCCTGAAAGGTCATGAAGGTTGTTACTTAAATTAAATTTGATCCCAACATCCAAACTAGACTTGAAACCTTTTCAGTTATCGTTTAAATTAATTTTCCTTTGTCAGAAGAAAGTGTGTGATTTGTTTCAATTTAGTCTGAACAAATTCCATGCAACCAAAAATAGAATAAATATGGGTATTCATACTTTGTTTAAGACTTAGGGGGACAGGATCTGAGATAAGCATTAAAGGTATATTATGTGATTTCTTTCAGAGGACGCCCTCAATCCTCGAACAAAATTGGAAGCAGATTTTCTTGCAGATTTTCATTTCTGATCATAAATCGTACCTACTATCGAAGTTACGGGGCGATACGATGCTTAATTACCACAAAATCATGGTTTTAGAGTGAAAATAAACTGTCAGGTTATTGACTGACAATTTATTTTTTACTCGCTCTGTAACTTGGAATATATTTACGATTTAAGATCAGAAATGTAAATCTGCAAGAAAATCTGCTTCCATTTTTTCGAGGATTGAGGGCGTCCCCTAGAAGAGATCACATAATATACCTTTAAGCGAGCAAATGTGTTCCCTGTTATTTGATCGCAAAAATTAACATTAAAATGTTAAAAGCATTATAACTTAAAATGCTATATAAACACTCAAATCTTAACACTTTCCACGCGGCTATTATTATTAATAGTATTAGTTTAAAATATTAAAAACACTCCAATCTTAAAATATTGAAATATTAAAAACACTCAAATATTAACACTTTCCACGCGGCTATTATTATTAATAGTATTAGTTTAAAATATTAAAAACACTCCAATCTTAAAATATTGAAATATTAAAAACACTCAAATCTTAACACTTTCCACACGGTTATTAGTTTTACCCTATACAAAACGGATCTTTCAGAAATATCTCCCAAATTTTGAAGTCTTATCTCAAGAATTACTGAACTAATACTAGGCATGTTTGTACTTATTTGAATGCATTTCTCACAGTGACTCCAAATATAGTGAAGAAATTTAATAATTTTGACATTTTTGAAACATTTTGTGACATTTTGGAACTGTCGTCTGCAGTCGCCTGCTGCGTGGAAAGTGTTAAGAACAAGGTGTCAAATTGCGGAGGGTAAATGCTGGTTTAGTGTATAATTATATTTTACTTAGATTTTTGATACAGATTATACTGATTATAAATTAATCAACATCTGGTCCGGAAACTTTTGTGTTAGGTGTATATCGCCTGCATTATTTTTGTCCTGTTATACTCTCTAAATGTAAAAGAGTGGTTTTCCACGCTTTCAAGGAGTGAAACGCAGGACACAACACGTTTTTGAGTGGAAAAACACTCTAAAAGGAATGAAAGGGGATTTTATATGACAATTTTCCACTCTATTGAGAGTGAAAATTTAACTTTCACACTCATTTTAGAGTGGACATTTTCTAAAACGGGTTGTCCTGCGTTTCACTCCCTTCACTCCTTTTCGAGTGAATTTCCACTTTTTCCACTCGTTTTACATTTAGAGAGTACAATAGCGAATACCAGCTATAACAATCGAATTTCATATCTGTTGCAACAGCATGTGTGTAATTTGGTTGACTCCATCATGTTTAAAATGATCTGTTTTGAAAGTAAGAAATAATGACCAACAAGAGGTTGTTTCGAAGGGGAAGTGACGTTTGTTGGGGTTTTGGATTTCCCCAATGTTCATTTCAACAACCGTACACTTACCATGCTTTTACAGTCAGTCAAACAACCCACAAATGGGGATTACCCATTTTGAGATATGTACAATGGATTCTTTTAAAAGCTATTATAGAACCATTTAAAAAAAAATTGTCTCAGATAAAACGCCATTCTGATTTATCGGTGTTGTACATTGAAGAAGTGGTAATCGCATTTCATGATGAAATGATATTATTCTTAAAACTTGTCCATCTAGTACCCTGAAGGAGCCGCACCTTGTATACTAAATGACAGTATTGTGTCTTTTAAAGCTTTTAGCGTACCCATTGTAAAATACACTGCGTGCCACTCCTTCCAGGAAGGACCACGTGTCTGCATCATGTAAAAATAATATCCTCAAAACAAAGGGAAAACATACAAAATTATGGCCATTAAGGTAGACGAGCATCCGTAGAGACCACCAGATCAAAAAATGGTGAGATCCAGATAGAGGTGTTCCGAGAAAAAAGGAAGTTTTACAAAAATACAGGTGTTTAATAAACTATTTATATCATGATTGTAACCTGAATGGTTCGGATATTGGTTTGAAAAGAGCAGGAATCCTACATTTTTTCAAGTGATGACGCGGTGACGCGGGGACCGAGAGGTAGGTTGTAATCGTATAGCTTGGAATCGAACTTCTATTTTTGAAAACACGAAGTAGTGAATATGCTATTCTTCGCCATATTTAGGCCTGGGACTAATATACCTTACGTATGTTTGTCTCAGTTTAGGCGTATGCTAAATTGATAGGATCGATGTTTTTAATATCGCCATAATAAAATGTAGTATTTTGCTCATTGAAAAAATGTGATTTTGAAATCTTTGTATAAAATACAATTAGGCCTACAGTAACTTTTTCATTTGGATTTTTATACCGATGAAAGTTTACACACCAACAGTTTTCTTGGACCGATCTCACCTTTGACACAAGTAACATATCGACATGTTTGAAAATTGATCAATAAATGATTACAATGTTAATGCCGATTACAATGCAAGGTTTTTCCATCACTTTATTCAGAAGGAAAAAAAAGTGTCAAAGAATTTATTTTTACACAGAAAACGGTCCTAAAAAGTCATACCTTTGATCAGAATAAATGAAATACTTCATTGCTATGGAGTAGGCCAGTCATAGGGTATTATGGGTTATTTCAGGTCCAAGATCATGTTTTGGACTTAAATGTTTTATTTTTTATTTTGGGAACCCGGCCGGGTACCTAATTTGGACCCCTAATTGTCCCAATCCATCCCAGTATTTTCAATAGGCCCTATACAAACAAACAATTCAAAGAAACAATACAGGGCTAAACTATCTGCTTCAATCTGAAATATTTATCCATGCCACCAAACTTTGTCTTTTTAATATCACAATTAAGCTAAATTAACCAACCTCAGTGTATTCCAGTGTGATTTGGGCATTCTTTGTCATCTAAAAAATTAAAATAAAAAAAATCGATCTACTGACCCAAAGAAATTTGAGGTGAAAGGGCAATCCAACCTTTTTTGTAGGTCTTAAAAAGCATGAAAAGGGTAAGCAGATATAAAAAGGTTTTGCAACAAATGGAAAGGGTTTAAATTGAATCAAACGTTTGATAGATTTATATATGAATGAATGTATTTTTTGATAATAATTAATCTTTCCCTCGTGATGGTCGAGAAAGGAAAATATTATTTTCTCGACCGGTATTTGAACCCGGGACTTCCCAGACGGATATGCATACATGAATTACATTTTTACTACGTGTATTACGAGTATATATTTGTCTGATTTTATCTTTTGTATTGACATTTTTGTCTATAAACTTTCGTAATATTTGAATTGAATGAATGTGATATGTTGATTTATTGTTCCAAATAAATATGTTAACAATGTTTACATATCTTACAACTTCTGTATCCATAATAGATATTGTTTTAATAATGCTGTTGTAATTCTAATGGTAAGTGGTGTAGTCTCAAATATATTTGCCCTTCATGGTATTCCCTTTAAAAGGGGCAATGATAGAGATCCTCCATTCCGAGAATAGGCCATACACTCTCAGAAATGTAAGAACCTTTTTTTGTCCTCTATTTAGAACCCTTAATGGTTCTTGAGTAGCACCAACATTGGTTCTTCAGACACCTTACAGAACCTTTTTTGGTCTCTTTAGAACCTTTATTGGTTCTGAAAATGGTTCTCAAATTTTCAAGAACCTTTTTCGAAGGTTCAAGAGGAGGGTGCCTCATAGAACCTTCATAAAAGGTTCTTCAAAAATTAAGAAACCTTTGGAGAACCTTTTATGGTTCTATAGAGACTAAAAATGGTTCTGCAAGTTGTCTTAAGAACCAATTTTGGTTCCATTCAAGAACCATTAAGGGTTCTAAATAGAGGACAGATTTAGAACCTTTTTTTTCTGAGAGTGTAGGACGTTCCTCTGTATCTTTCACTCTTCGTGGGGGAACCCAAATTTATTACCAACAGATGGCAAATACATACCTAAAAACTAAGCACTTTTTGGACGCTCGTGCCATAGTCTAGAAGGGATTCCTCAGTTTTATTCAGAAGTTATTTTTTCACACACGGTGCCCCCAAGACATAAGAAGAGTTATGGATTAATTTTAAAAAAAGATGCAGAAGAAACTATAGAAGTTAGCATTATGTGTAAACATGGTTAATAATAACTCTTCCTAAGTTTATTTAAGATTGATCTTAACGTTTATGCAATATAGTGCTCTGAAATTATAGAGCATACACTTTCATTGATTTTTTATTTTATTGTATGAATCCATGTACAAATGTCCAGTTCATCTATCGCCACATATGGCTACCCAAAGTCTAGCATGAATAACCTACAAGACCACCGTAGACCTATGTTTGGATATGTTTATGATGTATTTATTTGCGTCGGAAAAGTTGGCATCGTGGTCGTCACTGAACATAACGGAACGGTACCACAAGGATCGGGAATTGGCCGCGGCGGGTATTTAGTATGGATAGTATGGGCTTTCACTGCGTGCATTTCGGTGAAATATGACAAATTCGTAATGCCCTGTGAAATCCCAAACCGTATCATACAGAATCAACTAAGACTGCGTTGCTTTCCAGTAAGTTTATGGTGCAAGTTTCTACCAGAATGAAAGCGTCCGTGGATATTCTCCCCACTGGAACTTCACATGAACAATGATGAAGGATACTCACCTCCCGACTCATCTACTACGGTGGACATTATTGCTGCTTCATATATGTATTTCAAAAGTTACGCAGATCTGATGCTATTATTATAGTCTGCAGTTATATGAACTCAATCAATAGTAAAGCTCGGGAGTTCTTACTCGAATGATAATCAAGAAACAATGGCATACGCTGGATAAGAAAGAAGGCAAAAACAACAAATTGTTGTCTTGGCGTAACATTTGCCATTGGAAATTAGGTAGGGCAGGGTGGATTTCCCCCCTGTATAAATATTTTGAGTTGTATATAATAGGCTACTATAAATTACTAAATTTGATCTCACAGAGTCAAATAAATTACACAAACCAACTCAAGGTTTTGATGAGGAGAGCCACTACAGATCTTCTTCTTTTTTCTTCAAAATTTCTTCTGCAAAAAAAAGAAAGTCAGGGTCGGGAGGTAAATTAGGGTCGGGCGGATAACGCCGATATAACAATTGTTGTTGTCTACTGTTGTTTATATTAAGTTGTTCATGTATGTATATTCGTGTTGCCTGCCTTGCTTTAAAGGATTACTTTTAAGATTTGAATATGTGGGAAACACTTTATTTAAAGATAATGTTGGTGGTCACAGGTCACTAAAACTAAAGGTATATCAAATAAGATGGGGCCCGTTTCAAAAATCCTTAAAATCGTGATACGTGTCTCTATTTTAAATAGAAGTTGTCTAAAACAAATAACATTTTTGGTATCATATTAAGGACAATTTATCCAGCTACCGAATAAAAAAAGATTAAAGCCACATGTTTAGCAACAGTGAAGTTATCAATCTAAACGTCGAGTGAGTCAAGGGTGGGGCCGGTGGATGTAACGCCTATAGGTTTCTACACAAAATAGCAGAAAACTAGAACTTTTGAAATTGATGCCATTTTAAAAGTATACATAGGAAAGTTTTCAAACTTCTCATGTGCCTGCTACTATGAATAATAATATTGAATTGTTATCTAGACATTCTCTACTAGAATATGATGTTCAATTCAGGGAGTGTTTTAATGTAAAAAATACAGTTTTATTCACTTTATTGATTAAACAATGGCCAAATCGCAGTCTCTCTTTTTCATTTGTGTGACTCTTCGGTCTTTTTCTACCCTGGGTAGTAAAACATTTAACTAAAAAAGGCAGAAGTGTTTCTTCACAGAATTGTTCATAGATTTATGAAAAATTCGCTATTTAGACCTATTTTGGACCACCCTGTATTTAAAATAAAAGGAACTTTAACGATATTCATGTATAGTTCATTTTGATAACCATTTTCTTTTAAATTAAATAGTCCATGCTAACTTAATTTCATAGAATATTATATACAAAACCTTCATTTTATGCATAATTTCATCATAATTTTAGACACCCTGTACTTTTCCTGTGTACATTTTGGGCAAGTGATTCTTAGCAAATTTGGTAGCACCTTCTGCGGTTGTTCTGATTTTGGTGACTATCTTCCAGCTAAACCCTAATTGTACAAAATATCAAAATATTTTGTGAGGAGCAAAAACGATCAACTTTTTTATGTTCCACCCTGTAAAAAAATTACACACCCTGTATAATTTGATTCTTTTTTGCAAAAACGAAAAACCTTGAATCATAAGCTTTCCAACAATATATAGTTTGTGGGTCTTTAGGTATGTAAAACTTAAGTTTTGTCCCGTTTAATCAGAATTGGTGCATTTCTCAACATTATTAGAAGTTAAACATTTTTTGGACCAGTTTGTGACTTCTGACCCGGTGCATATACATTGGGTATATAAAGACCACACCAACTTATTGAAAAGAGTTTCTGAGACAAAGCCAATCAACAGTGATCAAATATGTATCATCAAAACTATAGTGGACAGAGACGTTGGGCAGTGAGGTTTCACCGTTACAGACTGTCGAAGGCAGCTTCGATCGGGGGAAACATATTATGGCCTATAGGCTACGTGCGACTAGGAAACACCCGGGCTAGTCTATTTTTATATAGTTTATGACTGACGAAAGTTGTAGCAACAAGTTAAATTAAAATTGCAGGTATTCATTTCTACTTGAATTTACTGAGTCATATCTACCACTACCAGTTTCGTAGGAAGTCAGTGTTGATATTGGAATTCCAATATTTTGAAAGGTCATCGAGATCATCCGATTGAAAAAGAAAGTTACTTGGTTATTTGCGATCAATTTTTACATATATTCTAAGGTCATCTTGTGTCATTAATATTAGGATTTCTCTAAATCTTAAATTCGGGTTATTTCCTGCTCAGTTGCCATGTAGGGCCTTGGTTAATTCTTAAAGAAAACACCCGGTTAAAAGAAAACTTCAAATGCGTTCAAGATCTACGAAACGACCGTCCCAGTGTGTTTAACAGTTGAGCAAAGTCTCTATCTTGAAAACATGGACTCGTTCAAAGTCTGTAACATACATACATACACACAAATATATGGTTACATCTGCCCACAATCTCTGTTTGGGGGTATAGTTTTGAAATATTGACAATGTGCAGGGGCGGAGCCAGAGACTGAGTTTACCGTGGGTCCAGGGGGTCGTCTGAGATGGGATGTGCCCCCCTCAGACTTGTAGAAACTGTTTCTATTTTCGAACTCATTTGGTGCGATCTGGTGTATACATGACCAAAGTTGACGAAAGCCACCTCTTCATTTCCAATAAATATTTTGTTTTTATCAATGCACTAAAAGAAGTTGACCATAACTGATTTCGAACAGGAGGGTGCCCCCCTCAGAATTGGATTTTTACAATTTGCGAACCCATTTGGTGCGATTTGGTGTGTGTACTTTTGACCATTATTTTATTGAAAAGCAATCACTTTCCCCCGTTTCTTCTCTTTTTTTCTTTCTTTGCGACGCGCCTGTATAGGCCTATACAGTCATCACAATAAGTAACTGACCAGGTAATAAACATGCTGATAACTCTTAAAGTATATTTCCTACATAAACATATTTAATTATAAAGTTGTTGAGAAATTTCTCTTCTTGATTTTGAGATATTACACGCTAAGAATGGTTGATTAATGAGGAAGTTACGATCCCAAACGTTAGGACAAGTCTGATTTTCATTTTAACATTTTCTTTTCAACACGGGAGAGTATGACAGGTAAAGCGTGTGTGCCGTATTGATCAACAGTAACAATGCCACCGGCCGACTATCCAACAACCAGTCCATTGACGGGTTAATTGGCACTACCACTACCAGTAAACAATAATTTGCCGGTCTGAGTCCCCCCCCCCCCGTGTTGAAAATGAAAATGTGAAAATGAAAATCAGACTTGACAGTACATTTGGGATTGTAACTTCCTTAATAATCAGCCATTCTTAGCGTGTAATATCTCGAATTATCAGCACATTTATTACCTGGTCAGTTACTTATTGTGATGACTGTATATCACGACATACAAAGGCTCTTTCTCCCTTTCTCGCCCCCTTTCCTTTCCTCTCCCCCTCTCTCTTCCCGATTTTTTTACCGGGGGGGGGGGGGGGGGGGGGGGGGCTCGTCCCCTCCGCCCCTGGATCCGCGCCTGATGTGGTCTTTTCATTCCTTTTCCTCCTCTGCCATCGCTTGGTCCAAGATGTCCTCGAAAATGCTTAGAAAATCACACTAGTGGGGGAGTTTTTCTTGCCTGTAATGTGAGTGCTATCGTCATGCAAGTCTCCTTTTTTCTCGCGAAGTCGAGTATGAAACTACTTCAGACTAATGCAACAAACCTGTACTGGTACAAGTTCATTACGTTGCAGAGATCAACTTATTTTCTAGCATGATGTGCATGGATATATTCCAGTTGGTACTCTAAGCATAGTGTTAAATAGGGCCACTTAAAAAGTCATACGTGTTAAATAGGGCCACCCAAAACGTCAAGTACCCTTGGTTTCATTTGTTCTCAAATTTCACCCACACTATTATATAAATACAATCCTGTCATCCAATCACTGCAGCAGACATAACAGATAATAGTGATATTTGTTAGATATCAATGCTCAACATTGATTTTTTTGCAAGCATACGTATACATGACAAGGCGAATTGCTCACATCTTACATTCTTAGATTACGTCACTGCATTAATATAGTCCGTCAAATTATGTAGGTCGTGGGAACAGCCCTACTAGATACGTACTGACCTGGTTTGTAGGTTGTAATGGTTTGCTGACAGAAATATATTCTTGGTGTTAATTTAATGTAGTTTAAAGACGTTGCAGCAAGAGAGGTAAAATATAGGTATTAAGGTATTGAATATGAACATAAAAGAGTGATAACTTAAAGATTGCAATTGAAAAGTTATTAAAAAAGTTAGTAATTAATAAACACTTCAAAAGAAGTAAGTTCCCCTTTAGGGGTTCCCTTATATTTCCAAAACAATACATTGGAATGAAATGGGGTTTTCAGTCAAATGATTATGGGCTTCATACCAATACTTGACCAAAATTTCAAATCAACAGGTTCTGTCATGCTTGAGTGAGCACGTATTGAATGACAGAATGTCCCATTTCAAAAGTTGCTAAAATAATGTTTTATTTCGAAAGTTACTAAAATAATGTTTAGTAACGGGTGTATCCACCGCGTTGTTGTATGACTTGCCGACATCGACGTCCCATAGTGTTGATGAGGCGCGCCACTCGATGCTGTGGGATGGCATCCCACTCTAATTGTTGTACCAGAAGACGTAAGTTAGCAAGATTAGTGTGATCATGCACTCTACGATCCACGGCCCGCTTTAACTGATCCCACATATGCTCGATTGGGTTGAGATCTGGGGAGTTCACGGGCCAAACCAAACGCTCTATACCTTCATCTTCCAAGAACTGATTAGCAACTCTTTCCCTATGTGGGCGCGCATTGTCTCAAGACAAATCCATTTCCTATAGCTCCAGCGTAGGGAAGCACATGTGGTCGCAGCACCTCGCCAACATATCGAATGGCGTTGAGATTCCCATTGACTTGAACGAGATCGGGTTTCCCTCAACTGCTGATGCCCGCCCATACCATTACACGGCCTCCTCCAAACGCTGTCACTCACAGGTACCACACAACATTCAAAACGTTGCTCCCCTCGGCGACGCCACATACGTTTCCTATTGTCAATGTGGCCGGAGATATACACGCACTTCATAAACAACACGTGCCCACCGTCGTCTTGACCATCGTACATGATCTCTTGCAAATCTGGTACAACAAGAGTTGGACTTCCATATCGAGTAGCGCGCCTCATCAACACTATGAGAAATCGATGTCGTCAATTGATACACCAACGTGGTGGATACACACACTACTCAACATTATTTTAACAGCTTTTGAAATGGGACATTCTGTCATTCAATACAAGCTCACTCAAGCATGACAGAACCTGTTGATTTGAAATTTTGGTCAAGTATTGGTATGAACCTCATAACAATTTGACAGAAAACCCATTTCAACCCAATGGATATTTTTGAAAATATAAGCGAAACCCTAAAGGGGAACTTACTTCTTTTGAAGTGTTTAGTATAGTATACATAATAAATTATTCATAAATAACAAATTGATGCTTATAAATAACTATAGTATTTATTTATTAATTATTGATCATTGATCATTTATTATTAATTAATCATTAGTTAATTATGTATTAATCATTAATTACTCAATAATAAATTGAGGATTATTAATTAATTAGGCCTAATGATTAATTAACTTTTTATTAATTAAAGGTAGATATTCCGATTGCTGGCCCGATTTTCAACTTGATGTTTTCTATTGTACACGAAAGGTCATCCTTAAAATTGTTGCATTCCAAAGTTTGAGTTGCATAACTCCAACGGTTCTTAGAAGCACAAGGTCACAAAAACATTTCCCATTGAGTAGTACACAAACTGGTTGGTGGTTAACCACCTTTGGCAGTAATTCACCACATTTTAGCCTATAATTTCAAAATGGAACATTTCTGGCCCCTAAGATTTTACAGACATAATGAGAAAAATGTGGGGATTCTTCTGATATCAAAATATCTTGATGTGAAAAAAAATCCTAGCCCTCCAAAATTGATCGAAACATACACCTTTAACAATTGATAATTAATATTATTGATAATTAATTATTGATTATTAATTAATCATAATTATTAATTTATTATTAAAAATTGATGATGGCCTATAAGCATGATTCTAGCAGAATCTATGACGAGCGAAACTTTGTAATTGAATCGAGGATCGGCTGCTAGAGGCTTTCAACAAAGACTTGTATACATAAGTGCTCGTTCGTCTGGTATCTATGTAAGCACAGAGTCCCTGTGGTCTAGTGGATTAACCAATCGCCGCGAATGCGAGAGGACCGGGTTCGAGACAGTGTATTTTTAAGGTCTTTTCAAGTGTGTTAATTTAATTCTCGCCAGTTTGTCCGAGTCTATATATTATTAATTTATCATTCATTCATTTATTATCCATTACTTAATTAGTTATTTTTGCCCCTGGTTGACTTTGATGTGATAAGTATATTCTTAATTATATAGATACAAAATATTCCTATTTGGGACCTTTAACCAGGGACAATCGAATGTAGGGACATCGTATTCAAGGAACTCAAAGGTTGCCCTATAATCTTTCGAAAAATGATCAAAATATAAGTTTCAAAAAAACTTTGGCCTAGGTCAAACTGGATACAATGTATACGTGATTTGTTCAAAAAATAACGTTCTAGTGTTAATAATAATCGGTATGTTTGAGAAAAATGTGATGATTTTAGATTTAAAAAATGTGAAAACATGCTAGAACAAAGTAATTTGTAAGTAGTTTTTTCCTGGGAAGATAAAACTATAGACATTTTGTTCCTATTGATTCCAATATCCCAATTAATTGTAAAATGATGTTCTTGATGATATATAATTGCATTTCTAGAGTATAGTAGTTCAGTAGGAATTGCACAGGTATGTAGTCAAGTGGATATCTCACAATTATAACATGACCGTGAAGTGGGGTACAAATGCAATTTTATTGCTGAAAATGATACATGAGGGAGGATGTCTAAATTCAGAATAATTTTTTATTGATGTCAAGCCACGCCCTTTCCGATAATTTTATAATTATGACAAATATAGTTTGTCTTATAGAGTATAGTAGTTCAGTAGGAATTGCACAGGTATGTAGTCAAGTGGATATGTCACAATTATGACATGACCATGAAGTAGGGTACACATGCAATTTTATTGCTGAAAATGATACATGAGGGAGGATGTCTAAATTCAGAATATTTTTTATTGACGTCAAGCCACACCCTTTTCGATAATTTTATAATTTGTCTTATAAACATAATATCATGTTTGGTATCAAATTAAAGCTGTTGACTCCTGGAATACATATAAAATGATAATAATAAATACATAAACAAGTCAAGAGGTCAAATGTGATTAAAATGTTTTCATACAGGTCATGTCACCTGTAATTTCATGTCACCTGTGATTTCATGTCACCTGTGATTTCATGTCACCTGTAATTTCATGTCACCTGTAATTTCATGTCACCTGTAATTTCATGTCACCTGTAATTTCATGTCACGTACTATACAACGCCATATCCTGCCTGTCAATTTGAAGATGTGATACTTCATCCATGTTACAAATAAACACAAGTTAACATTTTTGCACATGTAATTTTTCGCACTTTGCACATTTTGACCAATTTTCCTTGTTTTTATTTTGTGATTTTGACTTTCCTTACATAGACCTACAAACAAAATTAATATATTCATGTAATTTTATTTTCGCGCTTGCTGATTTAAGCGTGAAAATAAAATGTAGCGCGAAAATTTCCACTTTTACAGTATGTGGATATATCACACAGAATAAAAACGGAATTTTTTTCATTTTAT
Source organism: Ophiura sarsii (assembly GCA_035610835.1). Taxonomy (NCBI): domain Eukaryota; kingdom Metazoa; phylum Echinodermata; class Ophiuroidea; order Amphilepidida; family Ophiuridae; genus Ophiura; species Ophiura sarsii. The sequence goes on from CM069444.1 coordinate 51,959,463, forward strand.
AGATACTAAAACTTGTGAATAAAACCTTTTTTTTCGAGCCATCTGGAGCCTTCCCTCATAATTATTAGGCCAAAAAAAGAAACAAGTAATGTTGACAGCTTTCAGAGAGGAGGGGCGGGTTCAGCCAACAAGAAGTTGAAATCACACTTAGAGTCGCACATTTATATTATAAACACTTAATTTAATATTCAATGCCATTTAAACTGTTGAAAAAAAAATCTGAAAAAGAAAAAATAATCTGAAAAATAAATAAATAAAAAATCGGAGCGGCCCTAAATCTGATGAGCGGACGGTCGAGGACAACATTACAATGTTTTGTTGTTGGCCTAAGTGACAAGCTTTCTGATTGAAAATGAAATGTTCTATTCAAAATGGTTCTGCCTCATCAAATAGAACATTTCATCTTTAGCTTAGACAGTATTATTACCGTAATAAATCATGTTTAGTTTTGCATGAATAATATGCGGGTTTGCTTTTTCTGGATGGATCACATTCAATCACAATTCAATTATTTATATTAATTGAACAATTTTTCAAGGAAGATGATCAGATAGCACCAGAGGCATTTTAATCATTTTGTGGCCACGGTCTTTTGCAGGTGGTATAAGGCTTTGTAATTTGTATCACCCTAAACTAATGTTAATTACTTAATTAATATTTAATTATGCAGCAACACACAAACACATGGTATTATATGAAATTACATTTTTCTTTATTACAAAGCAGAACATACACAGTAGCGGTATTAGTCACGACCTTTGCCCCCACCCCACCCATCAACTAAGCCACTAAACATACAGCTATACATAAAGAGAAGATATATACAAATTGCATCATTGATTTGTAGGATTACAAGGTATAAAATATATGAAGGGTTTTGAGATGCACAATTAAAGGGTAGTCAGTGATTTTTGGTTGAAGTTGCATCCTCAGTTCTGTGGCACCCTCAACCATGATGAAATCCAGATCTTCTACATTTGTGTGTGTGTTCTACAGTCGTCACAATAAGTAACTGACCAGGTAATAAATGTGCTGATAACTCTAAAAGTATAACTCCTACATAAACATATTAAATTCTTGAATTTGAGATATAACACGCTAAGAATGGCTGATTATTAAGGAAGTTACAATCCCAAATGTACTGTCAAGTCTGATTTTCATTTTCACATTTTCATTTTCAACACGGGGACTCAGACCGGCAAATTATTGATTACGTGTAGTGGTAGTGCCAATTCACCCGTCGATGGCCTGGTTGTTGGATAGTCGGCCGGTGGTATTGTTACGGTTGATTAATACGGCACACACGCTTTACCTGTCATACTCTCCCCGTGATGAAAAGAAAATGTTAAAATGAAAATCAGACTTGCCCTAACGTTTGGGATCGTAACCTCCTTATTAATCAACCATTCTTAGCGTGTAATATCTCAAATTCAAGAAGAGAAATTTCCCAACAACTTTATAATTAAATATATTTATGTAGGAGTTATACTTTTAGAGTTATCAGCATGTTTATTACCTGGTCAGTTACTTATTGTGATGACTGTATGTTAGAATGGGCTATTCCATTAGAAATCCATACACCGAAGACATGACCTTAATCTTCTCCACATGGAGTGTGAATTTCATATGGGGTTGCCTGCATGAGTGACTCCGTTTGAAATCTACACTCGCTGTGTAGTAGAAGACTAGGCCTATGCATGGTCATGTCTTCCAAAACAGGTGTATGGATTTCAACTGGAATATGCCAATATAAGGAACAAGCCAACACTTTGTGCAAAAAGGTTGTTTGGGCCTCTAAACCACACGTACTGCAGACATTTACCATATGGACCATTCAGATCATACTGATAGCTGTTATAAATCCATCTGGGAAAGCCATTGAATTTGAAGTTTTATCGATGACCAAATTGATGAGTTATATAGTCAGCGTGGTAATGCTATGGACACAATTCCACCAATGCGTGCGTACACCATGAAGTGCGTATCGGAGGCTGTCAAAAAATCACCATGCGATGCATGCATAGTTATTTGTGCGTAGTCGGGCATATCATGCATTTGGGCACAGCCCTGGGAACAACAACAAATCACGCTTGTGTGAAATAGCTTGAATTTCGTCCATAGCATTATGACAGTAACTAAAATACACAGTTCAACAAAAATAAGTTCCACTTTAGATTATGCCTGATATTTTTAAAATGAGTTACTCCATCAAAACGATTTTTTTGGGCACACATTAATGTCTGTGTGCACAGCAACACTAGAACGGGGCTATAAATATGCAGGTGTTGTAGTGCTTGAATGAGCACACATTGAATGGAGGAATACCTCATTTCAAAAGTACCTGGGTGGTGTTCAAGAAAAGACCTTGGTTCAAGCTGCTTAACCATCCTCCTTCAATACATCATTTAGCAACTTTTGAATAGAGGTATTCCTCCATTCAATGTGTGCTCATTTAAGCATTACAACACCTGCATAGTTATAGCCCCGTTCTAGTGTTGCTGTGCACACATACATTAATGTGTGCCAAGAATCATTTCGATGGAGTAACTCATTAAAAAAATATCAGGCATAATCTAAAGGGGAACTTATTTTTGTTGAACTGTGTAGTTCATGACAGCACCAAAATACTTCAAACACTTTCATGATAGTTCATCATTGAGCTACATTTATCTAAAATACACAGCACAAGTAATACCAGGTAAGCCATCCTTATGTCAACTGCCTTAACCCCCTGTCTATCTTACAGTGGTTCTGATTGGTTTATTGCAAGATATACTCATTTTAATAGCCAATTAACCCTAACCGCACTGAATCTCACTAAATCTCACTCCCAGAAACTATCTCCGGGCACGTGCTGCTGCATTGCCGCGATGACGTCACCTACCGCAGGATATGTGGCCACGGAGTTTGTGGCCGCATAGCCGCTAGGGAGTTAGCTCAGTTGGTAGAGGGACAGACTTGGGTGCGAATGGTCCCGCGATCGAATCCCGGGGGGGTGCTGGGTGATTTTTCGGGTAAAAAAAATAGCACTTTTTCCCCCCTCCCCCCGATACGCACAAAAAACTAGCTTTACTGGTTAGGGTTAATTAAATGTCAATTTTTGATGTGCAATAACCCTAAGGGACCGTTCATTATTTATGGTGGAGGGGGGGTTGGGTAAACTATAGGGGGGGGGGGTCATGTAACTTTCATATGTTGAAATAGGGGGGGTTATGTAACTTTTTATTCGTAAACAGGGGGGGTTGTGTAAAATTGTAAACAAAGATGGTGGTGATTTTAGAGGCTATTTTTTAGTGTAAATTCCATATTTTTTCTGCGCTTCGCGCAGATTTTCTTAAAATCTATCGACTTCAAAAACTTTTACTATGGGATGACTTCTGTACAGCAAATCGATGATATGGTGGAAAAAACATCTATATAATCATCAACAGTCGAGACAATAGAGCCACAGGGTGTATAATGTTACAAAATCCAATTTCATGATTTAAAAATGTGATTTATTGCATGCTTTTCATCTCAACTCAGCTTTGCACCAATGCTCACAAAAGTAGAACGTTTCACTGGATTATACATTTCTGCTCAGAATGTTCTAACTTGTTCGGGTTATAAAGACTCACAAAACCACCCAAAATGTATAAATATGAAAAAAATTCCAGCTCGCAACGCTCGCCATTACTAATTTCACACAATAAAAAGAAGGGGCATCATAAAATTGTTGCCCGTTCAGATAGGGCACAAACAAAATTTGCCAACGTATCCATGAACAAAATTCCAAAGGTAAAGACAGCCCCTTGACAAGTTGTTTTTTCGGGGGGGGGGGGGGGGGGGGGGGGGGGGGTTGTGTAAAAAGCTACTGGTTAGCAGGGGGGGTCATGTAATTTTCAGTTTCAGCTGTAGGGGGGGTTAGATAATTTTAACATACGAGTCTCGAATTTGTCCCAACCCCCACTCCACCATAAATAATGAACGGTCCCTAACCGCACTGAATCTCACTAAATCTCACTGCCAGAAACTATCTCCGGGCACGTGCTGCTGCATTGCCGCGATGATGTCACCTACCGCAGGCATATGTGGCCACGGAGTTTGTGGCCGCATAGCCGTTAGGGAGTTAGCTCAGTTGGTAGAGGGACAGACTTGGGTGCGAATGGTCCCGCGATCGAATCCCGGGGGGTGCTGGGTGATTTTTCGGGTAAAAAAAATAGCACTTTTTCCCCCCTCCCCCCGATATGCACAAAAAACTAGCTTTACTGGTTAGGGTTAAAATACAGCTTGTAAAATATTTCACTCCAATCTTTATCAGGGATACAATTATTCTAACACTGTCTCTGATTGGTGCAATAAATGATGTATCTATCTTTCTGACCAATCGGCCGCTAGTTCTCAGGGAATTAAACATGCTTCTACTCATCACAGCAATGCCTCCCAATAATGTGCACCCTCAAATTATAGCTTTGCTTATAAATTATCTTTTTGGTGTATGAGACAAAACATTAATTTGCCACCTGAACAGCGTGACTGTACCCCCAAAGGAATTGGTTATTTTCGTACTGTTGGAGCCACTGGCGCTGTATAATTCCCGGGGGCAAGGGTTATCACGTAAGGTATCCTACAGGTACATGTATGTGCCACTCTAATCTAATGGTTTGCTTTTTTTGCAAAAATTCCCCTACCCTAAACATGGGTATGATTTGTGTTGGAAAACCCCAAATATGGGTCCTAAATCACGAAATAAACTTAAACATGGGTCACAAATCACAAAAATCCCACCCTAAACATGGATCCAAATTGCCAAAAAACCGCCAGTCTAATCGGCCATTTTTTAAGGTAAAAACACCCCTAACGTTGGTCAGGATTTCAAACCTCCAGCAGTACACCCCCCCCCCCCCCGTCAAAAATAATGTGAGCACCCCCCTCCCCGGAATAGTTAAATTGAGGCAAAATACCAGACAGAAGCAAGTACTTTTCAGTCTGGCCTTAATGCATTATACACATATGGCAACGTAGCAATTACCTGCCTACTGTTAGGCCAAATAAAAATAAAACCTAGTTTCTCGTCCTAACTTTTGAGGGCACTTTTTTTCTTCTTCTTTTTTTCTATTAAATAATGCGAAATCAGCATTACAAGCATGGTATTGCCCGATTGGTTGCATAACTTGGCAGTGGCGGATCCAGGAACATTTTAGGGGGGGGGGGCCCAAAAAAATAAATTGTTGCCGGTACCATCCAAGCGGTGCGCAGCACCGCCCTCCGAGCTTTGCTCGGACAGGGGGGTGTCTGAGGGGGGATGTGCCCCCCTGAGAAGTAGAAAAATTTTCAATTTCCGAACTCATTTGGTGCGATCTGGTGTATACTTTTGACCAACATTTTATCAAAAAGCCACCTCTTAATTTCCAATAAATATTTTGTTTTTTTATCAATGCACGAAAGAAGTTGAGCATAATATACTGATATATTTTTGATTTAAGTATAGATGATTTGAAAGGTCGAACAGGGGGGAGTCTGAGGGGGGAAGTGCCCCCCTGAGAAGTAGAATTTTTTTCAATTTTCGAACTCATTTGGTGCGATCTGGTGTATACTTTTGACCAACATTTTATCAAAAAGCCACCTCTTCATTTCCAATATATATTTGTTATCAATGCAAGAAAGAAGTAGAGCATACGACGTATATACTGATTTTGTCTGAATTTAAGTATAGATTGTTTAAAAGCTCGAACAGGGGGAGTCTGAGGGGTGATGTGCCCCCCTCTCTTCTTCCTCTCTTTCTTTTTTTCTTTGCTTTTTTCCTTCTTTTTTTTTCCCTTTTTTTTTCCCCCCTTGTTTTTTTTTTCCCCCTTTTTTTTTTTTGGTAGGGGGGGGGGGGGGGCCCGGGCCCGTCCCCCCCTCTGTATCCGCGCCTGTAACTTGGAAGAGGATGATGCTTTTTTTAAACCCGTTTATTTCTACAAAGCCTGTTTGAAAATGCTCATTGGACTGAAGCAAATATATTACCAAGATGTCAGCTTTTTTAAATGTTATATTAAAAAAGATATGGAAGAAATATAGGGGGAAGAAGAACATTGCAGAATTCCTGAAAAAGGATGCGTGAGGGGATGAGAAACTACTTAATCTTTTAACGTGGCCTTACTCGTGTCATCATATTGCAACATTTTACATTTGTATTTCTATATCCCTCGGAATAAATACTGCCTCACAGACAGGTATCATGAATGTTTTCATGAGGTGAAAGATGAACTATTCCCATGAAAGGGGCATGGGAAATGTCATCTTTTACCAAAGTGTTAATATTCTTGTCAATTGCACAAATGATAACATTATTTGTTTTATATAATTCAAGCAGAATTCAAATAGAAATTACATTGCACGTTTTTCATTGACATTGCTAAGGTTTGCGAGTAATGAAAAAATTGTCAGATTATTCCATTTTTGATAGCCAAGTTCATTTTCTTACTATAACACTGTGTGCTTTATCAAGGAAGTGGCTTTTGAACTATACTGTATGAAAAAATCTAAAGACCTGACTTATTTGTTTACGAATATCGAAATGTGTAGATAATTTCATGTGCAAAACTGATTTGTCCACCTTCTATAAAGGAAGCGTCATAATACTATGGACGTAATTCCAACAATGCATGCGTATGTGCATACATGCGTAAACTTGGAAGTGCGTACCAGGCGTTTTCAAAAATGACCGCGCATCCTGATTGGTCTATCGTGATGCGCATGCTTGCATAGTTGTAAAGGCTGCAATGTCCCACATCAATTAGTTTGGCCAACTACAACTCTTTTGGAAGGAACTTATATTGGACGACATTCACGGATAAATCAAATTCACATGATATCTTCTTTAAACCAAATTAATAAATAAACACAACACCAAAAGTAAGTCCCCCCCTAAACAATTCGTCATAACATCGTAAGATAAAACATTTTACCGATAAAACTTAGTTAGAAATAATCCTATGACTGTTTCCTAAGTGGTGTTTGAAAATGAAAGATGTCCATGACTTCATGGCTGAATAAGCTCAAAAATAAGACAAAAACTGCCCTTCTCAAAAGTCACAACTCATTATGCTAATGTCTGAGCCAAGAATGGGATTTACATGGCTGAATGATCATGAATTGATTACACATTACAGTAAATTTTGCTCAGCTACGGGTACTTTTCCATTAGTGAGAAGCAATTCATAAACTTTTGTGACTTTTGAGAAGGGCAGTTTTTGTCTTCCATTTATATTTGAGCTCATTCAGCCATGAAGTAATGGAAATCTTTCATTCATTTTCAAACACCACTTAGGAAACAGTCATAGGATTATTTCTAACTAAGTTTTATTGGTAAAATGTTTTATCTTACGATGTTATGACGAATTGTTTAGGGGGGGACTTACTTTTGGTGTTGTGTTTATGTCAGATCTTAGATATTTTCCACAGTAATACAAAATAGCCAGTTTTAAAATGCCCATAGCTGTCGAATAATGGTTGATATTGTAAGGATGCCATAGAAATACAGTCCCATCCATATTGTTTGATACCAAACATTGCGAGAGCTTATTTATTTTTCGCATGGTAATGAATCCCATCTGCTTGCTATTCACATCTATTAATTGAAATATGTACTGTAAAAGTGGTACATTTTGCGAGAGTATTTTTTTGCCAATTATTAACTGTTCTGCATGTTTTAAATAAGCGTTTTGTAGCTTCATCACATAGACCTATACGCAAAAGAAATATATTTGTGTGTTTCATGCGGTAGCTGATTTGAGCGTGAAAAGCGCGAAAATAAATGTAACACAAACATTTCTACTTTTACAGTATCACACATTTCACCTGTCTGTTACTCATGTATTGCACCTTTTTGAGTTTAGATTCCCGGTAAAAAAAATCCCCCCCAAACATCATAGCATATTCAAAATATAGCTACATAATGTTAAAGGCATATTATGTGATCTTTTCCATGCTTGATTTTCTTTTTAAAGTAGATTTTCTTCCATATTTACATATCTGATCATAAATATGCCTAAAGACTTGGAGAAATGGGTGTGAATGAAATTAACAAAGACCTATAACATGCATACACGGTCTTGAACCCTCTCGCAGTTGCGGAGCAGCTCGAGAAAGACTATCCATTAGACCACAGAGGTTGTGGGTTATCGAGAGCATCAGATTTAAAAGCCCTAATGTATATTAAGTCTTTGTGGACTTTCAAGCAAGCAAAATAGGAAAGATGAGATATACAAAAATGTGGGCCTTTAAGCATGATTCTAGCAGAACCTATGACTTTATTTCATTTTATACATGGTTATCAACAACTTCTTGTGTGTACCCGGGGAGGGGGGAGGGAGATCACTCGGATACATTTTGGTAGGGATGTGCTGCCATTAAAATGAAAATTGACCCAAACATTTACCAGTTTTCTGTCGAAAATGGACCCATATGTTTACCAGACACACATACTTTTCATACATATTTTACCAATTTTGCTAACATTTCTGTGAAAAACAGCAAATCTAAGGATATTAGACCCATAAATCTACCAAAAAATGGCAATGAAAAGGGGTCATTCATTTACCAGATGGGTGGAAAATGTGATCCTATTTGGCGGCACATCCCTGTGACCTCATATTCACCAAGTCCCCCTCCCCTGTGATTTCATAATTGGTTGACGGTAATGATAATTCATTTCATTTATCTTGTTTATGAGTGATATTTTGAATTGTCTGTCAATTTATTTATAATATATCTCTTTACTTGAAGGGCAACAGAGCAAGACAACACATGAAGACAATATGGACATCAATTGATATTCTACATTTCAGATATTCTACATTTTCAGATATTCTACATTTCAGAATACTTACAATGTTTTCACAAAATGTTTATAACAAGATTCATACATCATGAAGTATTTTTAGAAAGTATTTTTATAACAAATTTATTCTACATATTCTTTGATTTCTTGATTCTATAATACATTACAAAGTGTGTGAGGCCCAGAGGGGACAGTCATATGTGAAAGTTGCAAGCATCGGTGTGAAAAAAGCAAGGATTAAGGGCATTTAAAAAAAATAACACAACCCTGTGCGCCAGTGTTCTGACGACTCGCGTCAATGACTTGACTTCGACTTATATACAAAACAGATTTTTCAGAAATCCTCCCCTACTTTCAGAGTCTTATTTCAAGAATTATTGAATTTCTGAGAGAATATTCACATGGATGCTTACAACTGAAATCTATTTACAGTTTGGTCAGTTCCAAATTGGTGACAAATATGCGGTGTTGGTTTTAACCTCTCCGTGCACAACAAGCAATTCAATTCAAGCACCACACAACTTTACTATGTGCATACATGTTGGCTTCACACACATGCTCCATGCATATGATGCAAAGTGCACTTGCTGCGTTAATGTGCACCCACACTCTTCTGTACAAATTTGGAGCTGATCCAACTTTAGACTTTATCAAAAGAATTCGTAATTATTGTAATTGTTCAATAAAAAAATCTTCCTTGTAACAATGTCATTGTCCTAGCACCAAAAGATATACAATTCAATTGTGACGTCTTTATTATGATACAGTATTTCATATTAAATAATGTCTATAATATGGATCATGACATCTTACGTCATGATGATTTTCCCCCTCCCACCTCCCCAGTTCCTGTGGGAGGACAGGGGAGGGGGCACCCAAACATAAAATGTTGCTGTGTAACAAACATACAGTTCTTGGTGCAAATGTTGCTCAAAATAAAGTAGATTCCAACTGCCTTTTCGTGCACACTTCTGATTTGAGGAGGAGGACAAATTCACCACATTCTCCTTTCAAACATTACAATTGTGACCCAGTATATCAAAAGGTACCCGATGTCCATTTCTGACAAATCTAAGATATTCACAAAAGCTGATAGAGAGTCTTTTGTGGTTTCTAATGATCCCTCTCTTTTAAAAATCAAATTATGGGTTCTAAAGATATGATGAGAAAGGGCATCATTATTTTCTTATATTTGTACACTTTTAATTGCTTTCTCTTGCCTGGTTTGCCTGGCCGACATCAGGTACCTTTTGATGTACTGGGTCACAATTGCTTCAAAGTAGGTCTTTATCATGTAACCAACATAGGGAAATACAACAAAGTGTTTGTACTTTATTGGACCGTAATGGGCAAGATTCTGGACCAGGGACCCATTTGTCCTAAATATGGGTATAATGGCATCCCAAGGGTGCTCAGTTGTCATTACAAGAGGGGTATCAGGCGTGTCCAAAAATCACGTAATTAGTGTAGTTTTCCAAGCCGGGGCATGTTACGTACGTAACATGAATAGAGTATCAAAACAAGCAAAAATTTAGAAAAAGGGTATACTCTTCATACAACGATCTTACATATTTAGGGTCATTATTTGTTCCGTGAGGATTATAAATAGCCATGATATACGGGCGAGATATATTTCTTAATTTGTATCCGTTGCATAAGTGATCTGATCTAGATCAGCTCGGCGTTTGTTTCATAATACTTAGGGAAGGACAAAAAGATTTGAAATGTATCATACTTGGTAATATGTTTAAAATATCAAATTACTTGCTTAGGGTATCAAAATATTTTGACTTCTTGCTTAGGGTATCAAAATATTTTGACTTCTTGCTTAGGGTATCAAAATATTTTGACTACTTGCTTAGGGTATCAAAATATTTTGACTACTTGCTTAGGGTATCAAAATATTTTGACTACTTGCTTAGGGTATCAAAATATTTTGACTACTTGTTTAGGGTATCAACATTTTTTGACTACTTGTTTAGGGTATCAAAATAGTTTGACTACTTGTTTAGGGTATCAAAATATTTTGACAACTTGCTTAGGGTATGTAAAATACTGTCCATACTTGTTTAGGGTGCATTTTGAAAGTTATTGGACGTGCAATGCCTTGTAATGACCACTGAGGACCTGGGGGGAATCTTTTATTTACCATGTAGAAAGGTGAGCAGGAAATATTAACTCCATTTAAAACTAAATTAATGTGAAGTAAATCTGTATAACATTGATAGACATCGCATTTACATTCCAATGTTAAGTTTCCATATTAATCAAGTAAACACATACACCAGCCCATATAGTCATGCACCCGATAGTAAACTATACTCACTAGAATGTGCTATGAGGAGGGTGCATGATATATGATCGCAACACCACAAAGTTTGACTTGCAATATTAAGATTGTCTCTGCCATTTATACATTTTCATGATGACACATGAGATAGACCCAAGGAAGAATGCTGCTGGTGTGGTATGTTGTGGTAAATGGTAAGGTAAGGGTTAAAGAAAGGTCAACCAAAATGGTTATTCAAGCAAGCTTTACTCGATGGAGCATTATTAAACAAATATAATGTAAAAATAATCACTCAGACTTTAAATATTGTCCAGGGAAATAGATAAACATAAAACCAATCATACATTACTACGTAACAGGTGTAACTTTTAAGTTGGTATTTTGTTAGGGACTTGCTTGATAGGTCTGAACAAACAAAAGTTATCAGTAAATTCTTATGCTATCAACCTATTGTGGTTCCATGTGCGAGTCACACCTGTGACGTATAGGCCTACAGGGTAGTAACCTGTCATCGTCAGACAAATTATACGAGCTTAGAAACTCTTTATTTTGCTTCCTGGGCAATATTAAAAGGCAACTATTTTTTAAAATCTTTTTTACAATATCCTCCATTGAATAAAACATTCACGAATCACCATTATGGTTGACTTTTAAGAAATGAAAGAGACAATCAACATCAAATTGATTCTATTGATATATCACAATAAACTATTATATTTTGACTTGCAAAAGTGCAATTTCCCATGCAAGTATGTGATAGATTGTTACATAGTAACTGCGGTATCTGTGAAATCATTTATTCAGATTAATTGCATTAATCCATTGTAGTTCCTCTAAAGTTAAATTGAAAAGGTCCAAATCAATAACCGATCGGGTTTTATACATAACCAGCCAGAATGCAATGCTGTTTATTGCACTTTGTTACAAAAATCTAATTTCACTTTCAACTTATTATACTGCCTGTTGATTGGTCCTTTCATTTCTAAAGTCTGTAGTGAATCGGCCCTGTGGCTTCTAGGTATTGTATATCATTATATCAATACCAGAAAACAACGATGTCTGTGTGTTTTATTATGAAAATCTTCTTCACTTCCAACACAATACTGCCAATGATAGTCGCTTTCGAAGGCTGTAGCAAAATTGCTATACAAGGTGTCCCTAAAAAAGGGTGCACATGTTCCACGTCATTGCTCTCATTTAAGATTCGGTATTTAGCATAAACTACATGATGATTTATCTGGTTTTAAAATGCCATTTATTTGATTGTATTTACTCTTCCCACCCAATCTAAAGATATCTGTGATCAACTACAAGCACTAAAGATTGGGCTTGTTCCACTTTTAGGAAAAGATGGTTTTTAAGGAATGTGTTATTTTGATTATTAAAAACATTTTATATTTGGATTTGATATTTACATGAGCTTCAATATAACTAGTACCTTTCAGACACAGTTTGTTTTATAAAATTTGCTTTAGCCTATCCAAAGATATACTTGTTTAACCCCCTGAGAACTACCGGCCGATTGGTTGAAATTTAGATTGTGTCAAATATTTTGCCAATCAGAGACGTCGTTAGAATAATTACAATTTTCAAAAATATTAGCATAAAATATTTATAAGAAAAACTGTAATTGGTCATCAAAATGATTATATCATGTAATTGACCAATAGGAATTATTGTACGAAAGACAGGTAGTGCCCAGGGGGTTAACCATGAGCAATTGTGTCAGATTGTTAAAACAAATCATCCATGTGATAAATTTAAGCATTCTTCATAAAAATGGCTCAAATTTGACTTTACTTTCACTTAATTTTTACTTAATTTTTTGGATATGATAAAGCAAATGTGACAAAACAAACAGCATTTAAAGCTAATTTAGTTATCTCGGAGCTCAAATGAACATCAATTAGTGAAAACTGACTATTTAATGAGCAAAATAACTGTTTCCACGAGCATCTTTTCCCCCTAAAAGGTGGCACAACCCGTTTTAAAGTACCGTGGTTGATCAAGTATATCGTCGGATTGGTAAGAGCAATTACAATTGAATGAACTTGAAAGTCAACTAAATTATTTCCGAGCTGATATAATCATTAACGCCAAATACTGAACATTTAATGAGAGTAGTGAAACGAACCAATTACCAACTCATCATGGCTTCCGACCGAGGTCGACTAAAGTAAGTAGTAAGTGACACGAAACATGTGCACCATTTTTGATGGATCACCCTGTACAAATGCCACATAATAAGATTTGTTGCCCTAGCAATCATTTGTCCAAACAAATCGGACAGCTTACAGCGGGGGTGTTTCAAACTTTGCTGTGTATAGACCATGTCACCTCTTGTTGATTAACAATGTGAAGTGCCCGGTTCCATTCCATGCATGGGGGAACATGCATTGAATGCTGTTGTTTACAGATGACTGGTTTGGTTCAGTGTATGATTTATTACTGGACACCCCCATCGAATGAATGCGCACATACCAACAGGCAAGCTTTTGTTTTGGCAGGCAAGTAGCGCTCACATCGGCATGCAAGTTTTTGTGTGCTTGGCTGCTGTGACGTTACAGGTGACATCGTCTATTGTGTGTGCCCTGCGAGTTGTGTGGACCTATTATTGCTGAGGGCAACTAAGCATGTTATGCACGGTTACATTGTTTCTACGGCAAATTGACCCTGTGGTGACTTCTTATACATTAACACTTTCCCACGTGGCTATTGGTTTCACCAAATACAAAACAAATTTTTCAAAAACCTTTCCCAACTTTCAAGGTCTATCTCAAGAATTACTGTACCAGTACTAGCCATGTTTGTACTTACTTTAATGCATTTGTCATGATGATTCCAAATATGGTAATTAAATTCATAATTTTGACATTTTTGAAACAATATTTTGTGAAATTTTGGAATGTCGTCTGCAGACGCCTGTCGCATGGAAAGTGTTAAGACTCAAACTGCAATGGCGTTTAATGCATTTTGTTACTAATCCCTTTCATCTTCATGCAAGTTAATCAAAATCCTTATTAAGCTAATGTTTCCATCATTCACATGTCAGTCTATGCCAGATTGGCTACCAGGCTACTTCTATGATTTCTTTCTTCTTCTCTGTGGCTACCAGTTCGCAGGTTCGGCAAACAATTTTTTTGGAGCTGTCTTTGTTTCTGGAGAGAGAAAAAAATAGTTGATACAATTAAACATATAGAGTAAATTGACGTTTATTGGTACATATCTCCTTATACTGAAATAGCCAATATTTTTGCGTAAAGATATTTTCGCGCCTTGTAATATCATAGACATTTCGCGAATTGTTTTTTTCACGGACGACCTTCTGGATGCACTGCGTGAATGTAGAAAACAATATTTTCGCGTGTTATAATTTTCGCGGAAAAGGCACGAAAATAAAACCACCGCAAAAAGTTCAGCTTTTGCAGTATACACTTGTGACTTAGCATTCATTATTCAGTTTCTTCATCACAAAAGAACTACTTTGATGGGTTGGACCAATCAGAGCAGAGCTTAAAATACTACTTGGCAACCCAAATGAAATCTTTGTCCAATGCAAGTTACTCTGGTGCATGTTGACAATGGCATGGATACATTTAAAACATCATACAATAACAGATCGGTATTGACATTTTGATTCTGATATGATACGATAGGAAAACAAGCAGGGTTCGCAGGTTTTTGCCGCAGGCGGTTTAAACCATGGTTTTAACCGTCCAGCATAAAAACCTTTTTTGCCACAGTGGCAAAAATGGCAAAAACTAAAAAAATGTAGTGGCATAATGCAAAAATTTGTGAATTTATCTCAAAAGCCAATGAAAATCATACATATTTTTTCTGAGTGTATTATAACTTTATAATAAGACATATGTAAAACATTAATACATTAAGTTTGCTGGCAGTTGCTATGGCCAAACTGGCTATGGCATGCTCTTTCCTTTCCAACGGTTCCAGTACATTTGACTCAAATTTGTTATAAAATTGTCATGTATTTGTTTTCATTTTTAGGGATTTGGTGAAACCAAATGTTGGCTGAAATGGTTCGCTTTTATATTGTTAATGTGTTTTCTGATATATTATTAATATGTTCCTGGCCATTTGTGGGATTTTCCTAGTTTTTGCCCTTTTTGCCAGCAAAACCCTGGCAAAAATAGGTTTTTCCCTTTTTGCAGGCAACAAAAATGGCAAAAAACAGTTTTTGCCTGGAAACAAGATGATCTACATTAGAGGTATAAGGAATACACTGATACATTTGAACATCATTTATAAACATCTATCGATCTATATGTCCCATAGCTAGGGGAGTGACGCAGTGATGGTTCTAGACCAAAGTTTTCCAAAGCTGCCTGTCAACGGCTGATCTGACCAGACGGTTGAAGCTATATAATGTATATGAAAGAAATGTTTGATATCTATATGTTTTACTGAGAAATTGACGGATTTACAAATTTTAATATTAACTTTATTATAATTCATCCAATGGTGACTGTCTTAGTATGTCCACAAGGCATAAGCCTTATCGCCAATCGGGAAAAAATCCATTGATTATCCTTTCCTGATGCATTGTGGGATAGAAAAGAGGGCATATTTTGTCCCTTTTCAATCCCACAATGCAACAGAAAAGGATAATCAATGGATTTGTTCCCATTCGCAATAAACCTTATTAGCCAGAGACCCGTCTGGGCATCATATGGACGCCCTTTCACGAAAATGGACGCCCTAAAAAAATATACTTTAAAAAATAAGAAGAAAAAAAAGAAAAAATGAAAATGTGTTCACAATTTCAACCCCAAAAGGTGGGTATATGCTATTTTATGTCAACAAACACTGTTTTGTGCGCAATATTTTACATTTGGACCTCACAGCTTCCAATGCGGTCAATTTACACAGGAACGTGGACGCTCCGCTCGCGCTGCTCACTCCACTTTATTTTGGTCCCACTTTGGACACCCAACTTTCAAATCCTGGCTAAGGCCCTGTAATGTCCAGCAAGATCCGTTCTGAAATTTGGTGATCTGCGAACACCTTGTTTTATAGGAGTGTATGACCTCTGATTTTTTTAAGTTATGAGAAAATGACAGGTTGTTTGCAATTATATACATATAATTGCCTTTTAAAAGGTTTTTATAGTTTTAATTTTGCAATCAAAGGCGGATGAGCTAAATAATGCAAATGTTAGTGACAAAGAATAACGATCTTTGCGGCGCCAAATCTCATTTGGTAATTCACAATAGATTTACCCGCCTGCTGCCAACCCCATTATTTAACTATGCGACACAAAGTCGCCTGCCCGTACATAGGAAAAATGGCGGACTTAGAATGATGTTCACTTGAACCTTGTACATATCCTAGCATGGAAAACACTTGATTGATTCTATGACCCTACCATGGAACGTGCTTAAAAAAGACCAGTAACGATGTAGTTCATCAATCTGCATTGAAACGAAACTTGTTCAATTTTGTTTATCTACTGTGCACAATTCCACGTAGCAATCGCATACATGTAATGCTTTGCTAGCACCTTGCACTCTGGGTATTAATGTATCATGCCCAGAAGCCGTAATGTCGATTAGACAGTATGCTGAATATCATAGGGTAAATGAACTGTGTCCTGGGTATCGAGACTAATAGAACTCAATCAGATGTATACATTTGTTTTTACACATGTGATTGGCATTCTGCCACATTTAGCGACATTTATATCGTGTAACTTGGCATGGGCCATCTGTATAGGTCTTTTTATAGAACATTACTTATGCAACTGCCCTTAGTGTATATAAAAATAATTCACAGTAGGCCTGCTATATGCCTGTTCACAGACTGTTACTAGTCTCGAGACTACAATGTTAGAAAAAAGTGTTCGAACACTTAGTAGGCCTAATGTCAAGTCATCCCCTTTCCCCCCTGATCAATGTCGAGTCGCCCCAACTAGCCAAACATCCGCCCATGGCATAGCAACATTGATTGGTGGGGGAGGGGAGGGGTATATTGAAGGGGAGCTTTCAGGCTAGCAGATGCAATTTGGTATTTTCACATGACTCTAATAATGTGATACTATAGTAATTAAAAGGTGCAAACAAGGGTCAGTTTTTCTATGATTGTAGTTAGTTTCGAGCTAAAAAAATCTACCGCTAATCCGGAGTGCCTGTCCAGAGGACAATCTTAGCCTCGAGTATAGCGCTACCACTGCAGTAGCTTCAAGACTAACTCAAGGTCGCGCAATTCTCAGATTGCCGGAAGTAATGTATTGATAGGCAAGGCCTTACTAAAATCTCACTCGCGGTCAACATGGTTGAATTAGGATTCACAGTTCACACGGCAGACGTGCTCTCCGCTAACTCTTGGTTAGCGCTTCAGAACTTTGGATTTTTTAGGGTTAGATTTGAGGTTAGTTCACCATGACATGATTTACACGGCCGTTAACCGAAAGTTTAGTCTCGAGACTAGCTAATCTCTAGCTTAGCGCTCATCGTCTGGACGCTGCTAGTGGTATCGGAAGTCAAAGAATAGGTTTGTATGATGGCTTAGGTGGTATAAAAACTCTTTGCTCTGTAATAGGAAACACATGGGAATCTGCAGTAGACATGTGATCGTGAAACGGATGTAAGTGTCACGCATGGGTGGTTCGTGTCCCGTGTTTAATTTCAACTTAAAACTGTGTACACGAAAGACAAATGAATAAAAAAATGATGGACAAATAATCCAATGATTGTCGTAATTGTTATCAATAAGGTTGAAAACTGACAAACTAACCACCATGCTGTGTGGTTAAACCGCCCGCCATTACGTTATATTGCCAACGTAAATTACGACAGTGTTTTATTCAGTTTTCTATTTTCTTTTCAGCGGCGATTGTGATAATTTGCGATCTCCCGACTAGAATCGTGTACATGTGACACGAACGGTAAAAATAAACTTGTCAGGTGTAGCAAAATACACGAGAAAAATACATCCCTAATTTGTTCTTTATGACAGAGAATGATTGATGATCAATGATTAAAACAGTAGGTTTGATTTCTGCACATGTGAATGTCCTTGTGTTTTCTGTTTTAAATTATTAGCTGCTGTTTGTTAAACATTGTTCACTGCTTTATCCTGTTTATCTTATCATGCCCTATCTCTTTTAGTGAATGTATTGATAAAGTCAGGAATTGGATGTCACAAAATATGCTATGTCTGAATTTTTCATTGCCGCAAGTTCCAAACACTTATTAAACTCACTCTCTGGCATGTCATTTCGTGTTGGTGACATGTATATCAAATCTAGTTCTCATGTTCGCAATCTTGGTGTTGAATTTGATAGTTCTCTGAAAATGTCCCAGCATGTGTCCATATTGTGTCACAGTTTTAATTTCCATCTGAGGAATTTATCCCGTGTTCGGATGTTTATTGATAAAACACATGTCACCACGCAGTTCGGCTCTTATTACATCACGCCTTGATTATTAAAATTCTCTTTTATTTGGTACTACCGCAAAAGAAATTAAACGTCTTCAGAATCGCGATGCCTAACTTATTTTCAAAGCCTCTAAATATGATCATGCATCTCCATACTTGCAAGAATTACACTGGCTTCCTGTGATGGAAGGGATTGAATTCAAAATTTTATTTTTTGTTTTTAAATATTTCACTCACTGTGCTCCACCATACATTGAGGAACTTCTTTTAACTTATATGCCTGGCAGGAGCGGGCTTCGCTCGAGCACTGACACTAGACTTCTTAGTAGACCTAAAACACGCCTTGTTTCAGCAAGTAAAGGTTTCTCTGCCGCCGCTCCTATGCTCTGGAACAAGCTCCCACATAATATCTGTCATGCTTCTTCTGTTACCCAGTTCAGAAAACTATTAAAAACACATCTTTTCTTACATAATTTGTAATATGTTTGGTTGTTCTTCTCATGAACTTGTTTTAAATGTGTTTGTATTTTAAAATTATATTGTACGGTATATGTATTTTTACCTTTTACCAAGTATGTACTTTTACCTTTTACAGTGTATGTATTTAATTCTATATGTATTTTATTCTGTAAAGCGCTGTGGTACCTTCATTGTGTGTAAGAGCGCTATATAAATGCCTTGTATAATAATAATGATAATAATCTTTTCAAGCTTGTTCTCTCAACATTCTGAATTGACAAAACTGGAAGTTTTGAAAGTATGATCAGTGGAAGCAAAACTTTAAAATACAAATTGTGTGATATATTTTTACTACAGGGTATTCATAATATAGATAAAAAGTTTAAACTGTCATTTCTGCAGGACCAACACCTTATATATTCAAAACATAGACTGTCCCTCATCTATAACATATCTAGGCCAATCCTTTGCCCGATAATGTAAAAGTGCCCCTTTCCTACTTGTAAAATTGGTGGCTCTGAAAAAACCCATTCAAATCGACTGCCCTGTGTTTACTGAAAAGAGTAGGTGAATCTCAAAACAGTTTTTTTTAGTTTTCATCTGATTCCATGTCATTTCCCTCTTTTTCCTTTTCTGCCTTTCTTTCTTTCACTCCCTCTTCCTATTCCCCTCTGTCTTTTTCACAAGTAACTGAGTTTCTTTCCTATTTCCCCAAGTGTTGCGTTTTCCCTTCTACCCAGGGTTAGAAGTTGTTCAAGGTTGTCAGAATCCATTCAAATTCTTGCAAAGAATTCTAAAAGAGTCTATGGATTCTCCTCCATTAAATGGTGAGTTAACAGTTGCACAGTTTTTTTAGAGAGTCAACTAATTGGATTCTTGCAAATATACTGGCGAGACTTTTTACCTATGGTATCACAAATTGCCTTTGGACCAATTCTCATCAAACTTTGTAGTATGTTGTGTAATAAATAGACCTTTACCCTCGCTGTAATGGCATACGTGCCAACTTTAAGATTAGCCCAGGATCGGTATTCCATTCAGGGGCGGTACCATGCAGGAAGCAGTCATGTGCTTAGCAAAATGGCGCCAAAAACATCATGCAATATACCGGGAACGCTTGGGGTAGCAGGTGCCAGTTTCATGTCCTATGATAAACCCTATTTATCTTGTTCAGATATTTGAAGAGCAAAATTATTGATTGTTCATTAAAAATTGAAGCAACATCGTTGAGTGTTTGTTTATGAAGTGAAATTTGCATCAAAATTGATTGTAATTTACGCATTCAACACACGCCAAATATTGTTAGTCACAATGTTTTGAAACAGAGGACAAACCGCCACATGTGCATATGCATTTAGAAATATAGTCGAAATGACATGAATTCATTGCTACTAGGCGAAATGCATACTTTTATACCAGGGAAAAGTCTTGTGGTTGAGTGTCATTGTTAAATAAAATACAATAAGCAATATCAGACAAATGTTTGATTGATTACATCAGGGGGGCAGGGGAAGGAAGCAGGGCTTGGCATAAATAGCTATTTTTACAGAGAAGTGGGGCAAACATCCGTTACAACGACGGTCACATATCCTAAATGAAACGAAAGTAAAAGTGGTTTGACTGAAAATTCCAGGTTTATATAGTCTTCAATTTGGGATCAAAAGTTTAATTTATGCTTTTAATTTGTGATACATACCTTTAGGACTTACTGCATCCTTGTTATCTGGTGTGTCTTTCTTACTCTGAGATGGTGGGGGAGTTATCCTGGAGACAAATGGCTTGGCACTGGAAGAGAAGAAGGGAAAATAACAAACAAGTTGTGAAAAAGTTTGTGTCAATTTGGCTTTTTAAAGACAATGACACCAATACGTCATTCACTGATCCCATCCCAGTCATTGTGCAGATTCTTAGGGGGCGGTGGAAGATATATTCATGTACCTCATTTCGACCAATTCGAACACAGTTTTGCTTTGTTCTCATCAATTATTTGAATTTTTGGTCCTTCACCCCCCCCCCCCTCCCCCACTCAAATTTCTCAAGTAATTTACAACACTGATTTCAACAGTGGCGTACCGGCCGGGGGGCAGCAAGTTGCCCCCCTGGCTCCAAATACCGGGACGCTAAATTCGCAATACCGGGATGCTAAATTTTGCATAAGAAAAAAAAAATGACCTAGGCCGAAAACACTGAGGATTGGGCATTATTTGTTTACTTTTGTGTTTTTTGGACTGCAAAATGTTGTGACCGCGCGACATTTTTTGACTGTGCGAAATTTTATGACCGTGCAAAATTTTATGACCGTGCGAAATTTTGTGGGTGTGCGAAATTATGTGACCGTGCGAAATGTTGTGACCGTGCTAAATGTTTTGACCCTACCCCCCCCCACTTACGTAAAATTCACGAGGTGACTGACTGGGAAAAAAATTGGGGCAACCTTTTACAAAAATTTACGCCACTGTCGGGACGACATATACTTGCCCCCCCCTGGCTCACATGCCGCGGTACGCGCCTGGATTTCAATAATAAATAATGTTCTACCACTGAATTTGATTTATAATACACAAACATGATTATAAATATGCAACAATGATATACAGTACAATCATTTAAACTGGTACAATGTCAGACAGTTTAGACTTCCCAAATTAAAAACTATAAAACTAAGGATACACACATTCTGTGCAGGGATAGTCTGACACCTCCACCCCAACCCTATAAGACAAAACTTGTGTATATTACACCCAAATTAGCCTGGTTGTGCCCTCCCTGATCAGGCCATCCTCCATATTGCAAACCACCACTCAACAACAACAAATAGAGAGAAAAAGGGTATCACTGAAATTACCAAATACAATGCCTTGCCTTGTCTGATACAGATAATTTTCGGCCACTCTGTATATGGCTATGGCATTTCTCTATATTGACACACCATCATAACTGGGACAATTTGTATTTGATGTTTTGCGATAAAGTGATTTTACATAATCCATAACTTTGGTTAGGAATGCGATATTACATTGATATTGGAACCAAAATGTCCATTAACCTATACATATTATCATGATATAAATAACTTAATATTCATATGGCCCTCATTGTGCCTCATTTACTTGCGCTGGGTCACATATTTACACCATGACGGGCATGGAATATGTGGGTATGGAAATTCCCTATATTCGCTATAAAATTGGAAGTATGAATCTGGAAGTGCATCATCTAGGAAGGAAGCTCACATGGTGTCAACTGCTCATCAGAGGATGTTATGCAACTTTTATGTCTGATGACCATTTTCACCTATTTGGTAATAAAGTTTACAATAACTTTGGGCAATGTCTGCCTTATCACCCCGAACAGAATGAACTTAAGGGGGCTGTGCACCTTCAGGTACAGCCTCCGTAAAACTGCCGTAACTTCTTCATTATTCATTTAATCTATATGAAAGTATACATTTTTTTGCAGGAAAGGGTTCAATGAATCCAAACATGATCATGAAATTGACCATTTTGGGAAAAATTATAAAAAACACGTTTTTTGCCCCATTTTAGGTTCTGCAAAGATAACTCAAAATATATTTTGTTAAATTTTGTCATACTAGTTTTATTATATTCCTCATACAATTCCTTAGGAATCATTTTTGTTTGTTTTTGAAAATATTTATTAATTTTTTGAATTAGAAACCAAAAAGTGCCCAAAAATGTGTTTTTTTACCAAAAATTGTGATTTTCACGATTTTAGAGGTAAAAAAACACGTTTTTTAGCACTTTTTGGTCTCTATTTCAAAAAATAATAAATATTTTCCACAAAAAAAGAAAAGATTCCTAGGGAATTGTATGAGGAATATAATAAAACTAGTATGACAAAATTTGACAAAACATATTTTGAGTTATCTTTTCCAAACCTAAAATGGGTCAAAAAACGTGTTTTTTATAATTTTCTCCAAGATGGTCAATTTCATGATCATAGTTGGATTCATTGAACCCTTTCCTTCAAACAAATATATACTTTTATCTAGATTAAATGAATAATGAAGAAGTTACGGCAGTTTTACGGAGGCTATACGAAGGTGCACAGCCCCCTTAAGTTCAATACACTAATTTAATACAGTGCACAGCTTTATTCCATGTGCAAAGTCAAGCCACAGGTGACAGAAGCAGATGATGCCTAAACTATGTGCCCTTCATTAAAGTGAAAGCCAAAGAGCACAACTGGGAAGAAAATCTAAGAGATAAATTGTGAGATAATAAATACAGGTTAAGCGTTTAACATGTTCGCCTTCGGACAAGTTTAAAACTGTCAAGATTTCCCCAGGATTAGTTCTGACTTCTTTAGAACCAAATTATCATAAGCAAAACATAGAGATTGCAACTTCTCTATATTATTATCATTCGGGCTGCCCCTTGCCTGATGATTTGAGAGTAGGTGCCCTTTCCTACTTGTGGAATTGGTGGCTCTGAAACGATCTTTTACAACTTTAATCTAAGAGTTTATTTTGATACAGAAATATGGACGTGTAAAGGAAGTGAGTGCGTGCAAAATAAACTTGTCCAAGGAAACCCCGCTTGACTTAATACTTTCTATGATCATGTTTCAAAAACATGGTAATTAGCATACACAAATGATAGCATTTATCTCTTTTAATAATTGATATGCTATCAAAAGAGTTTTTAGAAGTCATAATGAACCATTAAAACTAGTTATATTTGAATCGTTGCGCTGAGATGTCATTCTTGGACAAATACATTTTTGATCTCAACATGATCACATTATGCAAACTAATCTAGCCATATAAGATTTTTTTTATCATAACTGCACAACCTCCGTGGCATTAATAAGATGCACAAATATTTAAATCAGTTGATAGTCTTGTTGGTAAAAAAGATGAATCTCACGACCAGCAGCCTGGTGCTGTGACGTAGATGTAAGGAAATAATTGATTGCCGACAATTTGGAACCCAGTAGTATATTTTATCGGACTAAATCATATTGAAAACTGGAAACCATAGCTGGTGACATCACAGCACCAGGCTGCTGTTAGTGCAGCCCTTTTATGGCAAAAGGATGTATCTTATATGTACTTTCCTAATGATATAATACTTCCTTTTAACATGGATTGTGTTAACTTGGTTCAATAATCCTCACTTAGGAAAAGGTTGCAACTTGTAAAGACAATAAAAGTAATATACTGCCTTTTACCACTACATGATTTATGGAGAAAAAATCTAACTTTGATCATGTTAAAAGGAAGTATATTGTTAGAAAAATACATAAGATACATTCTTTTGCCATAAAAGGGCTGAGTGGGTTTCAAAAAATATGCACAAAATGAGTTTTAACCATCCTGCACATATTGATATAAAAGCTATATGTGACCCGACAAAATCATACAAATCATAAAAAAGTCTTATTTCAGATCTTTGATACATCTTTTATCACACCAAATACTCAAATTCATGAAAATAAAGAGGTAAACTACAATTTGAGGCATTTAGCTTTCATTTACTCCATTGAATTGCTAACAAAACCAAAACTATTAATCTCCATAACTTGATAATTTGTATTTGATGTTTTGCGACAAAGCAATTTCAATAATCCGTAACTTTGGTTAGGAGGAATGCGATGTATAACATTGACTTTGGTACTAAAAGGTCCCCTTACTGATACATTGCATGATATAAATAACTCAATATTCATATTTCTAACATTGCCTCATTTGCTCGCATTAGGTCACATATAGTCAATGTCATAATGCTATAGACATAATACGACCAAATCTGTGCCACGCTATTTGATACACAATCAAAATCACTGGGACACAGCATTATGCTTACCAATTGTTCGAAGTATTAAATTACGGTGACTATATAAACTTATCATCACCGCCATTTATCAAAATAAATAAAACATATTTATATCCCTATATTTAATATTTCCTTACGATTAGATTTAATTACATTTGATAATGTAAACCGATCCAATCTGAGCCCGCCTGTAGAACACGATTGTAGGGTTTTTTGTCGCCTTCAGGATAAGTGTGTATTGGAATGCAATACTGTAAAAGTGTGGTAATTTTCGCGCGATTAAATGTTTGCGCTTTGCCGACTTTCAGCCATTTCGCTTATTTTTAAATTCGCGATTTGAAAGTTTATAACATAGACTTATACACAAAATGAAAATGTTTGCGTGTTTTTATTTTCGCGGTATCTGCTTGGAGCGCAAAAAGCGTGAACATTAATGTAGCGCGAAAATATCCACGTTTACAGTACCTGATCTAGGCAAGACAACCAGTTTTCTGATTCTTCCTCCGCTGCTTCCCCCTCGCTGCTTCCCCTCCCCTTCACTGCTTTCCCCTCCCCATCCACAGCCCCCTATTTGTATTTTAAATTTCGCATCTGAAACCAGTTGTGGATGCGAAATGCATTTTACTTTAAGTTTTACAAAGCATTTTTCCGAATGTTCCTATAAAACAAACATTTTGCATTTGAAATATGTAGCTTTCAAGAAAAAACAAGACAAGAAGAAAAAAACCAACAACCAACCAAATTGATATATGAAATATATTTCTACCATAGATCCACTTTGTCAGTTCTTATCAGCACACATTATCCCTTGAATAAAATACTAGCTTTGTTATATAAACCCTGAACCTACACCTAACAACAACATAAACATGTGTATCCGGCGATCTGATAACGTTTTCTAGGAAATTTGTTAATGTTTAACTATTTTAACCCTTTGAACACGGGCAGCCGCTTTTTTAGAGGCCTCAATTGCATTGAGGGTCAGTGTTCAAAGGGTTAAGGACTCTTTCCCTTTGGCTTCAAAAAACCACAAAAAATGTACCCGACCGCCCCATTTTTTTCTCAGAAATTGGTGGGGAAAAAATTCATGCGCAAATGAAAACCGACAACAATTTCCTTTTTTTAAGTTTTTCAAAAATGGCAACATTTTAACAGTTTTTCTACTTTTTTGTATCATTTTGATAGGGAAATTAAGCCCCAACCGACTGACCCAATCTGAGAGGTTTATCCATCAGTAGTAGAACAGGGTGGTTTTTTTGTTACCTGACCAACATATATTTACATATGTGACCCAACATGAGTAAATGAGGCACAATGTGGCAGTAGTGAATTTGATTTAACCCTTTGAACCCGGAGTTATTATAAGGGTTCGGTACACCCACCCTGACTTCTCCGGGGGTAAAATGCTAAATATAGTACACCTATATCATCCGTAATATATGTTACCCGTGATAGAGGGCAGTATGCCATTGTACTACACGTATAACGTAACCTATTTATAACATAAAAACGTCCGTTTTTATCGCCAAAATTGCCAATCATGACCGTAAAACAATGCATCCCTGTCTACCTGAGAATCATCTGCGCCATATTGGGTTGCATATTCATCCAATTTCGCGCTATTTTTGACTGTTTTCCTCAGCTAAATGACATCAAATCACAACGAAAACCTTGTGAAACAATGTATTTCACATCGGGTGAACATCACATGACTTTCAAGTCACATGACCACTCAGTCATATGATCAATGTGTCACATGTTCGCTCAGGCCGATTTATCGGCCTATCGGGTCACAGCGCGTTCTTAAATAGGCCGATTTTTCGGCCTTTCGGGTTCAAAGGGTTAAGAGCAAAAACATGGGACAAGGTCAAAATGAGTCAAATTCATAAACGGTCTTATTTCTGATCTTTGATACATCTTGTATCCGGCCAAAGACTCAAATTCATGAAAATAAGGAGCTGAACTACATTTTGAGGTATTTCATTTCCATTCACTCCATCGATTTGTTAACAAAACCAAAACTTTAAATGACCATGATTTGAAAATTTGTATCGGATGTTTTGAGACAAAGTGATTTTCAATAATCCATAACTTTTGGTTAGGAATGTGATATAACATTGACTTTGGTACCAAAATGTTCCTTAACTTGTACATGGATTTAATATATGCTGTACAGAAACTATTTAGTCATGAAAATGCCTATTGCTTAAAGCAGTGACAGTTAAGAATATTAACTGTCACTGCTTAAAGGTTGAGCCATCATTCATGTATATATACTCGCTCTGGTCTGGTATAAACACCATTGAGCACTGTTTGACAGAGTTTTGCCAAATTTACTGTTATACACTGTATCTATATGTGACCCAACGTGAGTAAATGAGGCGCAATGAGGGACACATGAATACTGAGATATTTATCATGATATTAAGTATATGTTAAGGAACATTTTGGTACCAAAGTCAATGTTATATCATATTCCAAACCAAAGTCACATCAAATACAAATTGTCAAGTAATGGGCATTTTAAGTGTTGGTATTGTTAACAAATCAATGGAGTAAATTAAAATTAAATCACTCAAAATGTAGTTTAACTCTTTATTTTTGTGAATTTGAATCTTTGGTTAGATAGAAGATATATCAAAATAAGATTTTCTCGGAATTTGACATATTTTGACCTTGTCCCACATGTGTGCTCTTAAATCAAATTAGCTACTGCCACACTGTGCCGCATTTACTCATGTTGGGTCACATATATATTTATATATACAGGGTGTCCCAATTATTACTGAACTATAGTTCAATCAGTTCCAAATTGGCGAGTAAATTTAATCAAACCGAACGTGCACGATTTGGCCATATGCATGCATGCGACTTTGGCTAAACGCACGCATCACGCATTTGATGCACAGTGCGATTATTGCGTTAATCAGGGATGCAAGTGGGTGATTGATCCATTTCCAGAACTTTTTACGCGATCTTGGCCAGACGGCCCGAGCGATTGGGTGCGTCATCAACATTTTATGGGGTCTCGTCTGGAGAATAGGCTACAAGGTATCACCCAAAGAAAAAATATCATTATCCGATTCCGGAAATGCAAAAAAAAAGACAAATACAAAATATATTAAAAACATTTCCCTTCCAAAAATTCGGAATTCTTTTTATGGCCTCATTTCTAAAATTCCGGATATTTACGGAAGTCTTGCATCCCTGGTTAATGTGAGCCTACATCGTTATGTATTCATTTGCTGCTGTAAGGAGGCTTGCCGATTTGAAGCTGATCAAACTATAGTACTTTTATCAAAATAAAGGGAAAGTAAATTTTGGAACACTCAGATTTAATACGATGAAAACGTTAATAAGGGCCTATGTGAATCTATTTAACAGAAGAATAACATTAATAGCCATCTTGCATCAATTTGTTGGATTGGTAAACCGAACAGTGGTTTGAGAATGAAGTCTGGTGATTTTAACCCCTTGGGGTCTACCTGTCTATCTTGGTTTATTACAAGATGTACTTATATGAATAGCCAATTCAAATGCAGCTTTTAAAATGTTTCACTCCAATCTTTATGAGGGATACAATTATTCTAACAATGTCTCTCATTGGTTCAATAAAT
This sequence comes from Ophiura sarsii, assembly GCA_035610835.1. NCBI lineage: Eukaryota > Metazoa > Echinodermata > Ophiuroidea > Amphilepidida > Ophiuridae > Ophiura > Ophiura sarsii. The sequence continues at coordinate 51,987,831 of CM069444.1, forward strand.
TATGTATCCATCTTTTTAACCAATCAGCCAGTAGTTCTCAGGGGGTTAAAAAAAATAAAGGAACAATCCAGCATGAGTGTCAATCTGTTAAAAAAAACATGGGGGAAAGGGTATTACCTTCATGTAAGGAAGGCAGAGTTAGTCTAGGGTAAAGACTTCATTGAGGGATTATACTGAATAAAGCTTATAATCCCAGAATGAAGCATTCACACTAGACTAGTTTCGTGATTCCCATACATGGAGGTAGAAAGGGGATAGGATGTTATCTGCTTTCATTGTCAAAAAAACTGCAAGACTTGCGACCCCCCCCCCCCCCCCCCCCCCCCCCCCGGCTGGGAGATTCTCCTAATGGGAGTATTTTGAGACCATTTTCAATCAATTCAGAGCATTTTGAGACTCTGTACAAAGAATTTGAGGAAAATGTTGACCTTTGACCTATTTTGCCCTATATCTTGAGAACTAAACATCATGAGAGTATACAACTATTGACTGTTGTGCTCTTTATGATCTCAGGATAGATTGATATGCATTACAACATAATCTGAGCCTTTTTGCAATTTGACACCTATATGACCTTTGACGACCTTTGATAGCGGCCTTAGGCTGCACAATTCAAAAGTCTAGTGCTTTCAAGCAAAAATATTTTAATATTTAGTTTTGCCCTCCACATGGTACCGAATCAGCAAAAATAGGCACTTCATCAACTATCATGTGTAGGGACACCTACAAACTGTCAAAAGGATAAGTCTGAGGCCTACAGTATTTTGTCAAAAAAATGGGGTGACTATAAACTGGTTCAAATATTAAAGATAATCTTTTAAGCCTAATCAAGTATGCATTTCTAAAGTTAGCAGACAATAGATGACAAAGAATACTTGGGGAGGTCAGGTGTAATCTGCAAGTGAATAATGAGTGTTTGGGTATGAATTTTGTTTTAAAAAAACAACATTGTCCAAGTTATGCTCGAAAAAGCCTGCAAGTTTGTTCCGTTGTCTAGACATTCATATGTTGCAATGGATCGGGTGGGTGTAACTTCCATTATCAGTTATTTTTAAAAGAGTCATGATGCAAAACCAATCCAAAAGAGTAAACAAATCAGAAAGTGCCGCTCAAACTGACAGTAACATGTGTTCATTTGATATATTGAGAGTGGCTCTTTTAACCCTAACCCTACCATATACCACATAATACCACGACCCAGCCTGTTTGTATAACCCGACGTGGCAGTTTTTCGATAAAGAAATGAACTCAGCCTATATACTTGACACTGGTGGTGTAATGGAAACATCGCTGCGATATTTTGGGTCACTTTTCATCGCGCGGAAAATCTGTCTGAAGAATGTTGGGGTAGAGTTAGGGTTAACTTATTCTTTTTCTCCATCTTATAGCCTGGCCTGAGCATCTGGCTTGAATCTGGTCCCATCAGGACCTAAGCCCCGCCCCCCCCCCCCCCCCCACCTCCCCCTCATCGACGGAAAGAGACATAGCAACCATTGTCGTAACTCAGGAGAAACCAGCTTACTTAGCGATGCATACACCTGCATGAAACCAACTTTAAACATCTGATCAAAGATGAGGATCCGTAAACAGATTGACCCTCAAGATGCTGTAGTGTGCTTGACCTTAAAAGGGGAATACCTTGATCTAAGGTACAATATGGGGGAAACTTAACCCCCTGAGAACTACCGGCCGATTGGTCAGAAAGATGGATACATAATTTATTGCACCAATCAGAGACATTGTTTAAATAATTGTATCCCTGATAAAGATGGGTGTGAAACATTTTACAAGCTGCATTTGAATTGGCTATTCATATGAGTACATCTTGTATTAAACCAATCAGAACCACTGTAAGATAGACAGGTAGACCCCAGGGGGTTAATTGGCGCGATTTTTTAATCCAGTATACCCGTGGATAATAAAACATTCATTAATAATGAAGAGTGCACCCCCAGGCATTCTCTCACATAACACATAAATAACTGGTACGTGTAATCAGTCCTTTTCTTATCCAAATCTCATCTGGTATCGGTGGACTGAAGGGGAATCCCCAAATCGAAAAGGGGAATACCCGTTCCATTCATGTGATACGATAATTTTTGAGGCTCAATATTTTTCACAGCGTTTTTCTCACCAAGTGGACTAACCAACAGCGGTATAGGGCACGCCATTTATTAAGTTCTCAGCAGGGATTTACAGTCAAGATGGCTTTCTACCTGGTTAGGAGTAGATACTAAAAAGAAGACTACGGATCGATATTTTTATGAATCTTTTGATATCGCTCATTATTTTTAAGCATTGCTTGCTAGTGGCGCCAAACAATAATGGCATGGCGGATGTTGCGTTGCGCACAATTGATATTACTCGACCATACCACCCGCTTGATTTACATATAAATATCCAAACGCATACCAGTGGAGAAAAAAACATCCTTTGAAAAAGGTGCTTTATCTGCATTTATTTATAAATGTTTTGATTCAAGAACAATAGAAGTAATGAATAGATCTACAGGGTTTTTTATCCTTTATTTCTTTGACGTCTTTCAGTTTTACACACACACACAAATTCTATTAATAACCAAGCTAGTTAAAGCATTTCTTTCTTTGAATTTTGGAGGGGGTGTGGTGTATGGTATGCATGCCTAATACGGTGAAGGTTTCATTAACAATGGAACTGTAACACAGAAGTCAGTTATTGAAATGAAATAAAGAGGCTGCAAAATATCTTTATATCGTGATAACAAATAGCCACGTACGTATAAACCAAAGGTTGACTGAAAATCTTATCTTCATATGCCCTTTTATTGAACGTGCCTAATGATAGATTTTGTACATAAAATCTTTTTTCTTTAACTGATGGGTCATTCAATAAGTTCTACTTCTTCTCTCACAATGTCACCGTCTAAATCCCGGTAATTTGAAAATGTTCATGATTGTAGCACTAGATCATTGTAGATTGTAGTTTGTTGAATAACAGAATCACTTGTTGTAGGGTCATCGGGGATGGTTCAAGTAAACTTAAAAATGATTGATTTGCAATTGTACAAAGATGTGTGGGTTGGGAAAGCGTAATAATATAACATTCTTAAATAGGTAAGGAAATTGAAGCCAACTGAATTTGTTCTCGGAAAAATTGGTGACATTGATATGATACGATATATTCAGGTAGGCAGAGCTTTAAAATGTGTTTCTCCCAAAAGTCATTAAAGAGAGAACAGATATCAAATACTGTAAAACCACTTAATTTCGTGAGGGATTTCATTTCGCGAATTTCATGTGGGATTTCATTTCGCGAATTTCGCAAGGGATGTGGATTCGCAAAATTAAATACCCGCAAAACTGACTATTTAGCATTGAAGTAACAGTAACATTTCCAGATTCACGAAATTAAATTCCTGCTAAAATAGCAGTAATTTTAAAATAAAGTACCCAGAAAATTAAAGTATTTTACCCTAGTCTGATGAAGCGCTCAGCTAGGTGTGAAACAATTATGCATGAATAGAACCATTTGTGATGATGTGGTGATGATTTGTGGTGATGATATAATCCGCCCCTCCAAAAGCGTTAGAAATCTAGGTATTATTTTTGATGATGTGATGAGTTTGGCACCACACATTGTTTCTCTGTCAACGAATGTCACATTCCACCTATGCAATATTAGTCGCATCCGTCGCTTTCTTGATAATGACACCTGCAACCACATTGTTCACTCTCTTGTACAATCACGTCTTGACTATGGTAATGTATTATTAACTGGTACTAACTCAAAATACATCATGAAACTGCAACGCTTACAAAACTGGAGTGCAAAATTAATTTATTGTGCTTCAAAGAGTGACCATGTCAGCCAGTATTTGCAACAACTGCACTGGCTTCCCGTGAAACAGCGAATCTTGTACAAAATGTTTCTGTTTGTATACAAATGTTTGAATGGGTCTGGTCCAAATTATCTCACCTCATCAATCCCGCTGTATGAACAAAGCTGTCCTGTTTGCTTTCAGCTTCAGACACTTCGCGCCTCGCCGTGCCAAAATATCATTATAAAGGTCTGAAATCCGTTTTTGACAGGAGTTTCTCACTCTCTGTACCCACACTTTGGAACTCCTTACCATCAGAACTCAGTTCTGCTACATCCGTTTTTAGTTTCAAGGAGGGTCTCAAAACCTACTTGTTCCCTCAATAACCCGGCTGCATTGTTTCAGTTTGCTGTTTCTCTTTTGTTTCTTTTCATATTTGTTTACCATCATCATGGCGCTGTGATCTATATGAAATGGCGCCCTATAAATGCCTTGTATGTATGTATGTATTTGTATTATCAAATAAATGAAGTCAAAAGTGGAGAAATGCTGTGATAATTTACTTTTATCAAACAAAAACATTAAATGTTTTTGACTCAATATATAGTTAATCATTGGAAAAACAAGTTCCTATGTAGCGCTATAGTTAAGTCAGTTCCAAATTGGTGAAACTGGTTTACAGCAGCGAATGAATTCTGAAGAGTGAAGCGCACCAAACGCTCGCATGGCGCAATATATGGCGCGCAATATATGGCGCGCAATATATAGCGCGCAAAATCGCAGTGTCATTGTATGCCAAAATAGCCCTTATACGCCTAGATTACTTTTGCATGCAGATAGATAAAACTGAACATTTTTCGCCAATTTGGAACTGATTGAACTATAGCGCTGGAATTTGTGCGCATTTTCAAGCTTACGCAGCATACAGCGCTAGTGTGTACGCATTATGCAGCATACGCAGCGGTCACAAGTTGCAGTACCCTATTCCGAAATTGTTTGTTCAATTATTAGTTAAAACTAAAGTAACTTGAATTTCTTTATAATCATTACTTTGGGTCCATTGCTTTGTGCTTCTTCCCCGATGACGATGACCCCATGACCTCGGCTACCTCCGCATCCGTAGAGTCGTCCAACGAGTCATGTAGTCTCTTTACACCTCTCATTCCAGAACTAGGGCTTTCTTCAGTGTCATCTGTGATGTTGCTGTCCATTACCTCTGCTACTTTGTCTATTGATGGCAGCGGGTCTGTGGATGGTGTGTGGTCTTGGCATTGTGTCTGTCTGTACTCCTTGTATGTGATCACTTTATACACTGGGCTAGGTTTGATTCTCTTTAGAACTGTAAAGGAAAGATACAACAAACTTGGGTTAGTCACTTAGCTCTATGGGTATGTTGTGACTATTCTCCCCTCAGGCAACAAAAAAAACACCTGTCGTCTTCTTACTTTCCCTTAAAAATAATCATCAAAAAACAAAACAATCTGTAAAAATGCTGCCGTTTTTGGACAAGCAAAACATTTTGTGGGTCGGTATCTTTGCACATGAATTTTTTCCCCACCAATTTCTAAACAAATGGGTCAGCCGGGCCAATACAACAGGGTGGTTTTTTTTCTTCGCTTATGGTATATTTATCTTTGTGTATATTAACACTTTCCACCCGGCTATAAGTTTTACCATATAAAAAACCCAGATTTTTCAGAAACTTTTCCCAATTTTCAAGGTCTATCTCAAATATTAATGAACCAATACTAGGCATGTTTGTACTTATTTCAATGGATTTCTCATGGTGATTCCAAATATGGTGATGAAATTCAATAATGTTGACATTCTTGAACCATTTTGTAAACTTTTGGAATGTTGTCTGCAGACGCCTGTGAAAAGTGTCAACTGTCATGGGTCGCCATACGTTTGAAATGTTATTAATCAAGGCCTGGAAAAAATAGAGAACCGAAAGAATCTCATTCCTGGGAAATTTGTCATGTATTTTGAGACGTAAATTTTACTTTTCCTGATAAAGAAATATATACGGGGAATGGGAGAATCGACCATACTCCTGGAAAAACTTTGTATTAAACATTTTTTTCCAGCCCTGTCATTAGTAATGCTTGAACATTTATCCATTGATATTACTGGCTCTGATAAACTCAAGCCTATTTGTTGCGGGACAAACTATAATTATATAACGTAGCTATTTCCGGACCAATGGAACAAAACCTCTACTGTGAGGTATATAATTGCCTTGAACTTTGGCAGACATGCATACACAGACCACACATCTGTAAACACCTCCAACAACTCCCATATTGTACTGATAGTGTGGACTAATTATAGCATTATTCTCAAGTGATTGTGATGCAGATTGCAACATTTTCAATGTCAGGGCAAATATCAATACTGTTACGGCCCGGGGGAGTGGGAGGGCAGTCAGGTATAATGTTGTAATCATCCGCGTGAACGAAAACATGGGATAAGGGTGCATTCTTCGACCACAACGCTGGCCCGCGCGGACCTGTGCTTAGGAATCGAATCGCTAATTTGAGAGAATAAGGTAGTCTTTTCAACCTGAATTCACGGTAAAGGTTGCTTGGGCCGATAGTCATGTGTCATCAGTGGCGTCATCATACGTTTTTTCAGTCTAAACTGTCTTGAGGACCTATATCTGTTTTTTTCAGTCTCAACTCTTGTCTTGAGGAGCCTATATCCTTTTTCAGTCTAAACTCTGTCTTGAGGACCTACACCTAGCATATAAAGTCCCTGACCAGGTGCTTTGAGGTTGGCTTATTCAAAATATATAATCGGTACCAACAATTTGAGATGTACATTAAATGAGCAACCTCATTCAACAAAATTGAATGGATACTTTTAAAGTGATGGCAATAACTGTGTGCTTTCTGAACGAGCCAGATGGAGTGATAAGCGCAATTTGCGGGACAAAGGGTATGACTAGCTGTGAAGAATAAAAGTCTTGGCTGATTAGCTGTTAATTTTTTTTGAGAGCGTAATCACACACAAATCAATGATTTCCTATACCTAGTGCAACTTTGCTGTTGTTATGCGCGGTCATTGAAATCGCCATAACTTTAAAAGTATCCATTCGATTTTGTTGAATGAGGTATCAAACTGCGGAGAAGAAATTTGCTCATTTATTGTATAACTCAGATTTTTGGTACCGATTATCTTTTTTGAATAAGCCAACCTCAAAAGCACCTGATCAGGGACTTCATGTGCTAGGTGTATATCCGTTGCTATAAGAATGATTCGTCAAGTTATGATCCTCGTTAGTGGTCACTTTTTCTTTCTTTGAGAGTCTGTGTTAAGGGTAGTTTTTGAGAGTGGGTTTACACGGATGATTATAACTTTTACACATGAGTGCCCCCCCCCCCCCCCCCAGGTGTGATGGCTATCTATTGGTACATAGAAAGGATTAAAAGTAGCTGACCAATTCGATCTGAATATTTTTTCGTTTCTAAAATTCAAAATTCAATGTAGAGAAATAGAAACACTCCTGTATGGTATACCACATTTGGATGTAAGTCAATGCTCTTTCACTCACGGCATCTACAGGAAACACCTTAACATTTTACAGGAAGTAGTGAGAAAAGACAAATATGGGCTTTCATTTGACACCAAGATCTCAATTTTATGGGAAAAGGTTAATCCGATCAGGATATCCATCTCCAACAGTGTGCCTATAGTATACTATCACGTGTATGGTATGGTATGGTACGTGTGTACAACATTTTAAAACCACATTTTGGAAACGTGAATTGCAGACCAGAAAGGTTTGGTGTCAAAGTTGGTATCTAAAGACGCTTTCATCCTCTAAATTTTGATATTGTGTAAATCCGGTACATAAAATCATACTCTGGTCCACAAAAACTCTGAATAGCTACCCCGAATACTGCCCCCCCCCCCCACACCTTCTCTTAATGTAATACCATTTTGTCAAGTCATTATCATATGTATTTATCTATGGGGATCAAGGACAAATTTATTTGACATACTCTTGATAATACCACAATCTATTAATCTATTTCAAATATGTAATGTTACAAAGCAACAACGTTACGTTACTCATTATTCTTTTTGGTATGATGTACCGCCAAGGATATTGACCGAAACATTTATCACTTTTGCCACCCATATATTTACCAAACTACCATAAATGCCCTTTTTCACCACTAACGATTTATTCCATTGATGGATAATGAACCCATAAATTTACCAGGAAATTAGAAATATGTGACACTGCATGTCAAAACCAGGCAGAATTGGGCAGAGTTATGAATGGAGAAAAATGCCAAAAAAGGTTTTGGGGGTTATTTTTGTCAATTTTTAGATTCTCATGATTTCAAAATGCTAGTCATGTAAAAAAAAAGCTGTAAAAATGTCAAACTGAGTTTCATCGGGAAATAATATTTTTAATTATTTATTCTTATTTCTTTCTTTATTACTTACTTTATTTTATGTACATTTTAATGGACGTTTTCTATTTTTTTACATTTCAGGCAGTTCAAAATTCAAAATATAAGGGATCATCAGTTTACTAGACAGCTGAAAAGGCGTTCTTATTTGGTGGCACATCCCCGTAACCTCAGATCCACCGCTCACGAGTCATAGGGCTCTCTGCACTGTAGCAATACTTTATATTTCAATAATATGAACAACAGATGGCGCTATTGCTAGTAGGTGTCTGTTTTCTTTACACAGACAAATGACAAATATGTTACAGGAAATGGCCTAGCACAGAGCAATTAAACATGGAGTCAGTAGAGGGACATGGTTATTGAAAGTATGACATACAGGGTGTCCAAGAAAATCTTGGTTGGGGCTATAGTTCTACTTTTACAAGACTGTTGCCAATACTAAGAATACATACACTCTTATGTTCATTTGTCTGCATTAACCCTAACTCCCCATGCGTGGTGTTATGAATTAAACTATCATATCAGGGGAGAAAAACGGGTCAAATTTGAGGGGGAAATCAGTCTCCGCACGCGCCGCGAATTGAATCCAGGCCGCGTGCATGCAAGTCTGATGCTATTTCCGGACCAAGGGAACAAAACCTCTACTGAGGTATATCATTACCTTGAACTTTGATAAACATGCATACACACACCACACATCTGTAAACACCTCTGACTGACTGAGCTACACGGGGAAGTTCAAAAAGGTTTTTTTAATAAGTTGAATCACTCGCTGAGATTGATCTCCGCGCGGTACAAGATTGTAGCACTGTCATGTTTTGTAGTGTCCAGGAGGGTTAGGGTTAACAGCACATGAAAAAAGGTGCTTCTTAACCCTAACATGTTTTTGTGAATTAAACTTTCAGGGGAGAAAAACGGGTCAAATTTGAGGGGGAAATCAGTCTTTGACGACCGAGCTTCACAGGGAGGTTCAAAACAGTTTTTTTTAACAAATTGAACCACACGCTGAGTGTGGCACAAGATTGATAGGGCTGCCACGCGGTACAAGGCTGCCACGCGGTACAAGATTGCAGCACTGTCATGTTTTGTTTTGTAGTGTCTAGGAGGGTTAGTGTTTTAAAGGTGGGTGGTATGAGTTTGGCCCAATTTGCTCACATGGTGTTTAACATTATATCCCAGTGGTTTCAGGCAACATTGACTTTGCGTACGTGTGATCGTTCCAAAAATCACAGAAGGGGTGATTTTCATTATCGTGTTCGCGATTTTCCATAATTGGGGTGTTTTTGGTCGCTTTGACTGATAAAAAGGAAAGAAGGTAGGCCTTTTAAAAAGTTTTTTAAAAGGAAAGAAGGTAGGCCTTTTAAAAAGTTTTATATTTTAAAGTTGTAAACCCAAAGCTTTAATCAAATAGTCCTTGGAATCGGAAAAAGGGGTATTTTGTACCAAAAATGCGTCCTTGTTTTTTACGCAAAAATGAGGACTATTTATAGGAAGTGTCCTTGCAATGATAAAAAGAGGGTGGTTTCTTCAGACAAAATATCCTCGTTTTTGTGCGAAAAAGGGGCTGAAATGAGCAAAATTGTCCTTGAAACGCCGTCAAATAGAGGGGTATTTCAACCTCCTGGAACGATTATGCGTTACCCCTCTGAATACGAAGAGAAAACACCGGGAATTCTATGTCATCAATACAGTCATATTCCAAAATGTGAGTTAAATTGCTCCAATGGGTTTTAATATAGAAGCAAGAATCAAATTTGCCAATTTGGTCACTACTTTTCACTTTTCAAAAGGGAACATCTCCCAAGCCTAAACAGTTGGCAGAGTAATGAGAAAAATATGATCTTTATTCTGATACCAAAATCTTAATTTTGAAGGGAAACGGAGTGCGAGTTCTAGTGATCACTGCTCAATATCCCTCACCTGACTTCAGTGGCGCAACCAGCCCGATCATTTAGATGGAGCAAGAACCAATTTGTAAAGAAAATTGTCCTGGTCGAAAGGTGAAAATGGCCCATAATGGGCTGACTTAGCAGGGTTTTCATTTCAGCCTGATCTTTTTTCTTTCATATTTTTTTCAGGGGGGGGGGGGGGGGGGCAACCACCCTAGCTAGGCCACTGCCTGTTAACATGCCGGCTATACCGGCACGATCAAAGACATATCCCAGCACTTGCCACCTGTAAATGCTGCCTCTATTACTTAATACACTCTGAAATCACCGCACAGAGGCAGAGTATTGTACAAACCTGATTGGGCCCTATCTTGTTGATTGAGTGAGACAAAGGCTGATGTGTCATCTATCCATCCTATATACACATGGCCAAATGCTGCGTCTATCACTTAATACACTCTGAAATCACCGCACAGAGGCAGACAAGCAGCATATTGTACAAACCTGATTGGGCCCTATCTTGTTGGTTGAGTGAGACAAAGGCTGATGTGTCATCTATCCATCCTATATACACATAGCCAAATGCTGCGTCTATCACTTAATACACTCTGAAATCACCGCACAGAGGCAGACAAGCAGCATATTGTACAAACCTGATTGGGCCCTATCTCGTTGGTTGAGTGAGACAAAGGCTGATGTGTCGTCTATCCATCCTATATACACATAGCCAAATGCTGCGTCTATTACTTAATACACTCTGAAATCACCGCACAGAGGCAGAGTATTGTACAAACCTGATTGGGCCCTATCTTGTTGGTTGAGTGAGACAAAGGCTGATGTGTCATCTATCCATCCTATATACACATAGCCAAATGCTGCGTCTATCACTTAATACACTCTGAAATCACCGCACAGAGGCAGACAAGCAGCATATTGTACAAACCTGATTGGGCCCTATCTCGTTGGTTGAGTGAGACAAAGGCTGATGTGTCGTCTATCCATCCTATATACACATAGCCAAATGCTGCGTCTATTACTTAATACACTCTGAAATCACCGCACAGAGGCAGAGTATTGTACAAACCTGATTGGGCCCTATCTTGTTGGTTGAGTGAGACAAAGGCTGATGTGTCATCTATCCATCCTATATACACATAGCCAAATGCTGCGTCTATCACTTAATACACTCTGAAATCACCGCACAGAGGCAGACAAGCAGCATATTGTACAAACCTGATTGGGCCCTATCTTGTTGGTTGAGTGAGACAAAGGCTGATGTGTCGTCTATCCATCCTATATACACATAGCCAAATGCTGCGTCTATTACTTAATACACTCTGAAATCACCGCACAGAGGCAGAGTATTGTACAAACCTGATTGGGCCCTATCTTGTTGGTTGAGTGAGACAAAGGCTGATGTGTCGTCTATCCATCCTATATACACATAGCCAAATGCTGCGTCTATCACTTAATACACTCTGAAATCACCGCACAGAGGCAGACAAGCAGCGTATTGTACAAACCTGATTGGGCCCTATCTTGTTGGTTGAGTGAGACAAAGGCTGATGTGTCGTCTATCCATCCTATATACACATAGCCAAATGCTGTGTCTATCACTTAATACACTCTGAAATCACTGCACAGAGGCAAACAAACAGCGTATTGTACAAACCTGACTGGGCCCTATCTTGCTGGTTGAGTAAAAAAAAGGCTAACGTGTCATCTATCCATCCTATATACACATGGCCAAATGGTGCGTCTATTACTTAACACTTTCCACGCAGCTGGCGGCTGCAGACGACATTCAAAAATTTCACAAAATGTTTAAAAAAAGTCAAAATTATTGAATTTCATTACCATATTTAGAATCACAATGAGAAATGCATTGAAATAAGTACAAACATGCCTAGTGTTTGGTCAGTAATCTTTGAGATAGACTTTGAAAATTATGAAAGGTTTCTGAAAAATCTGTTTTGTGTATGGTAAAAATACTAGCCGCGTGGAAAGCGTTAATACACTCTGAAATCACCGCACTGAGGCAAGACAAGCAGCATATTGTACAAACCTGATTGGGCCCTATCTTGTTGGTTGAGTGAGACAAAGGCTGATGTGTCATCTATCCATCCTATATACACATAGCCAAATGCTGCGTCTATCACTTAATACACTCTGAAATCACCGCACAGAGGCAGACAAGCAGCATATTGTACAAACCTGATTGGGCCCTATCTTGTTGGTTGAGTGAGACAAAGGCTGATGTGTCATCTATCCATCCTATATACACATGGCCAAATGCTGCGTCTATCACTTAATACACTCTGAAATCACCGCACAGAGGCAGACAAGTAGAGTATTGCACAAACCTGACTGGGCCCTATCTCGTTGGTTGAGTGAGACAAAGGCTGATGTGTCGTCTATCCATCCTATATACACATGGCCAAATGCTGCATCTATCACTTAATATACTCTGAAATCACCGCACAGAGGCAGAGTATTGTACAAACCTGACTGAGCCCTATCTTTTTGGTTGAGTGAGACAAAGGCTGAGGTGTCATCTATCCATCCTATATACACATGGCCGAATTCATTAAATAGTTGGAAGATATCGCTGAACGACCACTCATTGGGAAAGGTGACATGGAATACGTGAGCACGACCTGGCTGCACTGTAATCAACAAAATAAGAAAAAATATGATATCAATCATTATGATGATCTATAATGAAAATGGCTGGTTAAAATGTGACATGAATTGACGAATGTGACTTTTCAACATAGTGTTCAGAGTGGTCCAAAAAAAGGTTTACACTTTTTAAGATGCCTATTTCTCGAAATCGACGAGACATCTAATAATTGTTTTAATATTATCTTAAACGCCATTGTCTTAGTGATTTATGGTGAAAACGGCATTGAAAATGAAGCATAAATAAAGAAATGACGACGGTTTAAAGAATAATGGTCAAAAACCAGTTTGTCCACGTGTTAAGCAAGTCTTTGGGATATTGTCAACTCAATAGTACTGCTGCGTTCACAATTTCCTGCAATAGTATGTAGGCCCTAATTATACCTGTAAACAAAGGGGAGGTACTCAGCCATGAAGTAAGCGATTGTTACAAAAGTGGTGTCATTTTCGAGGAGGAAATTAGTTTATCCACTGATGCATAAAAGGGTACAAACAAGGTCTCAAATAAATGAGAAATAGGTGGCTCAAAAAACTTTCTAAACTTTTTATGAGGAGTTTATATGGAAACATCCATGACTGCCATAGACTATGTGTGGACAAACTTGTATTTGACAAGTTTTCTTTAAATTGATGCTATTTCTTAATTTGAGCTTTAATTTAGTTTAGGAATATCTTAAAATAATTTAAACATGTTTCTCCAATTTGGATAAATTTGCCTCTAAAAAGTGTAAACCTTTTTTTGGACCACTCTGTACAACCAGAAATGTTTGAGAGTTTAAAATGTCATGAATCAGCAAATGTATAACTTTGCAATGCACTGCTACAAGGTAGATTGGAAATAGTCAAGGCGTGAAATGCTCGCGAGTAAGTGCTCCTCGTGAAATTAGCGATTTTAAATGCACACAAACATTTCTGGTTTTACAGTATTTCACCTGAAGCATGTGCACTTGAATCAATGCTGTAAAAATGTTTACAAAGAATACACATAATTGCAAGCAAACATGTTTTTCTTACAATTTACAATTTAACAAATTCCTGAAATGAAAAGAAAAAAACTTTTTCTAGAACTTACAAAATATTGAATTAGTTAAAGGTGTATGTTCCGATCACTTTTTGAGGGCTATGATGTTTTATCACATCAAGATATTTTGATATTAGAAGAATCCCCATATTTTTTTCATTAAGTGTGAAAAATGTTAAAGGCCAAAAATATTCCATTTAGAAATTATAGGCTAAAATGTGGTGAATTACTGACAACGGTGATTAACCACCCGCTACTTTGTGTACTACTCAATGAGCAAATGTTTTGTGACCTTGTGCTTCTAAAATAAGAACCATTGGAGTTATGCAACTCAAACTTTGGAATGTGACAATTTTAAGGATGACCTTTCATGTAAAATAGAAAACATCAAGTTGAAAATCGGGCCCGCTATCAGAACATCTACCTTTAAACTCTTGTGTCAGTTATGGAAATCATCTTTTTCCCAATTTTCAAAATTAGGAGACGGCACCCATCACCCAACCAAGCAAATTTCTTGTTTCTTTGAAACTGTCAGCACATGCGTTTGGAGACAGGCTTAGAAGTAGTATTTGTTGGCATGGGGAGGGGGGGGGGGGGGGGGGGGGGGGGGGTAAAAAGGTGGTTATTGAACCACAGGTCACCTATCATTTTTGTCATCAATGTAATGAGGGTTCTTAACCCCCTGGGGTCTACCTGTCTATCTTACACTGGTTCTGATTGGTTTATTGCAAGATATACTCATTTGAATAGCCAATTAAAATGCAGCTTTAAAATGTTTCACTCCCATCTTTATCAGGTATACAATTATTCTAGCAATGTCTCTCATTGGTGCAATAAATGATGTATCCATATTTCTAACCAATCAGCCGGTAGTTCTCAGGGGGTGGTTAATAGGGCCAATAAGTGAAAAGCAATTGCTTTACTAGCCTTTTCTTGAATGTTTATAGACAAAAGTGAGCAATTACTTGCACCATAAGTTAATGTTTGAATGTGATTGAATAGAGACCAGGGGGCAGTTTTATCAAAATCACATACAATGATCTTGTAATTGATATAAGATATAAACTCCTCACAAAAAGTATCGAAACACTTAAAAATGATCCAATATATAACGGCTCGAAAGGGTATACATTAATCGAAGCAAATAACCAAGTGCATAATTTTGTTCTGCGTATTTTGACACCTCGGTTGATGAGATACGATGTTGCGGAGCGGAGTTATTGTCATTTCAATGGTCGTGGGTCATTGAAATGACAATAACTCCGCTCCGCAACATCGTATCTCATTCACCGAGGTGTCAAAATATGCAGAACAAAATTATGCACTTGGTTATTTGTTTCGATTAATGCATACCCTTTTTGAGCCGTTAATATTGTTCCCAAACAACAAGAAATTAGTACTATCAACACAAGATTACTATGAAAAAAGCTTATTTTTGTTAAACTCCATGAGCATCTACTTGCCTATCTAACAGTGTAAGTGATTGGTTAATTACCATATATGCTCATCTAAATAACCAATTACAATTCTGCTTCTAAAATAAAACCCTCAAATAAAGTTCAGGAATTTGTTTTCAATCACCTGTATTTGGTATATTTTATTTTTTTGGTATATGAACAAAATCCACATGAATGGAATGTGAGGAACATGCTGCATTTGATATTATATTAGTGACTTATACGATGCGTCCAGCAAATTGAACAATTATATGGTTTTGCGAGCTATGGCCAAACCTTTCAGCGTGTGTTTTATAGTGAGGGGCCTCAAAAGGGAGTTATGTTTGGCATCGAAATGATTCTACACGTTTTCTCTTTCCAAATATAATTTCAATTTGGTACTGCGACTTATTTTAAGAGAGATACACATCTTTAAATTTATACCATATTTTTAAATATCCTGCCCTCCCTACCCTCATTTTCAATGGCATGTTACTACAACCAACCAAATTTGTTTCGCCTTACAATATGAGGTTCATTTTTATCAACACTAAGTTTTTACCAAAGGCAATACTTTTAAATTAATGCAATTGTGATTTTACGGGATATATCACTCTCTGATGAATCATCCATACTAAGATGGCAACATTTCCAAGATTTAACACATCTTATGTGATCAAGTGTGAAAAGCGGGAAAACCCCCGTCATTTTATATCAGCTATAGTCAGTAAACTACAAAGTTAAGCAGAGGGGAATTTAACAGGGAAAATCCCTGCCATTACCTATCCTAAGCCGTCCGTGTCTACACGGACAGCTGAAAATTGGAGTTATTTGAAACTCAAGTTTCAAGTTAAGCAGCGACCGGATGCAGAGTTTCAAAAACTGAGTGAATCCACAGTTTCAACCCACTTAAAACTAAGTGGTTAGCGCTTCATTCCAATATTTCTCGCTGTGAATCGCTGTCCAAATGCATTCAGAATTTAAATTTTGTGAGGCAGTTTAATGATTCTATCCATACGGTTTTTAGTGCCTGCTACACCCGACCGGCGCCAACCAGCGTAGCTATAACCCCGTGCGTGGACCAAACCTCGAATTAAGCATACATGGAACAGGAGCTACTTTTGACAAAGTATAGTGCTCAACAAAAGAAAGTAATACACTTTGTTTAAGTCCTTTAGAGTAACTTCCAATTATTTTTTAACCAAACAGACTAGATAGACATTTGAATGAATCTTTCCTGCACAATTTGATACCAAAGTTGCCACCTAACAACAAAGATAAACCATGATTAGCACCATTTAAAGAAAATTGGTCACTTTTCAAAAGTCACATTTTCAACGCACGCAAGCCGCAAGAAAATGCTGTGCGTGACTTTGAATGGCCGGGAATGAAATGGATATTGATCACACAGTGCAACTGCGTTGGGTCATGCCTGAGCGAGCGGGCTATTTGATTATGAACAGGCAACATGTGGTCTTTTCTTTCCGCATAGTGTATTGAAAATGTGACTTTTTAAAAAGTGACTAATTTTCTTTAAATGGTGCTAATCATGCTTTATCTTTGTTGTTAGGTGGCAACTTTGGTATCAAATTGTGCCGGAAAGATTCATCCAATGTTTATCTAGTCTGTTTGGTCAAAAAAATAATCGGAAGTTACTCTAAATGACCTAAACAAAGTGTATGATTTTCTTTTGTTGAGCACTTTAGCTCCTGGTCCTATACAGGGTGTATCAAAAAAATTAGGACTCTGTTTCATGACGGTGTAATTCTTATTATAAGCATCAGACCATGACCAATTTAGTCTCAAAGTAAAGCCCAATTAATTATTATGATATCCTGAAAATATAAGATCAATCCGATGCAAAATAAGAAAACTAGCGTACTTTGCGCAAACCATGTCATTTACTGGTTTGTACAATGGGATCTACATGTACAGACCAGTAAATAACATGGTTTACGTTTCAATACGTTATAATTTTATTGTCAATATAGTAAATAATCTATCAGTCAATAGCAAAGTTTAGTTTGGTAATCCATTTAATTCTGGCACAAATCAATACTGCAAGGCTAAAAAATCCGCAAAACAGATGCATACATATTCAGTGCAAATTAAAAAAGTTTTGTTAAATAGTTCTATAACCCATTGTGGATGGTTCATTGAGTTACAAATCGAGCACTTTCATGTTACTCGACTGTTACTGTGTGAATTCCCATTGTACAAACTGTTACTGTGTGAATTCCCATTGTACAAACCAGTAAATGACATGGTTTACACAAAGTTCGCTAGTTTTCTTATTTTTGATCGGATTGATCTCATATTTTCAGGATATCATGATAATTAATTGGGCTTTACATTGAGACTAAATTGGTCATGGTCCAATGATTATAATAATAATTACACCGTCATGAAACAGAGTCCTAATTTTTTTGATACACCCTGTACTTTGCTGTGCAAGCAAATTTTTTAAAAAAACCAGGCGCTAAAACTTAGTAACCAGGGGTAAAAAAGCTTCCAGCTGCCGCTTATTTGTGATGCAGCACATCAGAAGAGGGGACTTTGCAGCTGAGTGTTTTTCAAAATAAAGATGAAAACGGACAGTAAGAAATAAAGAAAATAATAAGAATTTTCACTCGTAAAATCTGAATGCCTTGATTGATTTTGATAGATTTGGTGTAATTTTAGAGCTTAAAAAAATGCTCCAAGAGCACACATAATAAACTCAAAATTGACATCCCCTGCCAAGTCCCCCCTTTTGATTTGCTGCATTACAATTTGAGGCTTGGTGTGGACATGATTCAGAGGAATGTAGGATTAGATTAAACATTTTTTCAAACTCTCGAGTTGCTCTCACATTTGAACATGCCTCTACACAATCAGCAGATGAGCTAAGTTCCTCTAGCACAATTTGATACCCAAATTGGTTAGGAATAATTTGATACCCTTTGTGGCCCACACATACATACTTAGTAACTGATGAGCTAAGGTCCTTCTAGCACAATTTTGAAAAGAAATACATAAATCGGTATTAAGGAATAATTTGATATTTTTTGTGGCCCATACATGTTTAACTGATGAACTAAAGTCCTTCTAGCACAATATTGAGAGGGAAAATACACAAATTGCTAAGGAATAATCCTGCTCCTTTTTGTGGGCCATACAGCTTAAATATACAATAAACTGCAGATATAAGTGCCTAGCCTCTAGTAAAATTGTTAATGCATCACATCAAAGCATACAATGTATCTTGTTTTCCAGGCTAGTGGAGGATTTTCAGATAGAGCAGGATAAGACGACAAAATAACAATTTCATTGAAATGGAATGGGGGCGATCCAAGAGAAAAAACATGTTTTGTAACCAAACATCTGTTTCATACCAAAATACCAGGGAAATGGTGTATGTATTTTCCATAATTCAAACCAAAAAATAAATCAAAAGACCGCAGTCAAAAAATAGTACAGGAAACCAATAAAGTTGATTTGTGTGCATGGAAGAGGGGGGTGGGGGTGGGGGGGGGGGGGGGGGGGGGAGGGGGGTACTAAGTTTCCATTCTGGAATTTGTCTACGAAAAATTCATAATGTTCTTTTGAATTCCTGATGAAACTATTTCATGAGTGACAATGCATGTGTCCATGCCTAATGAACCGTTTTGCCGCACATGCCTCGCTGCTTCCAATAGCACACACTGTACAAACAAAGCAATCCCACAGAAAATGTATCTTGCTGCAAACTAAAAAGTGTCACATCCTGTTGATTAAACTATCATACTTCAAAACTACTCATTTTTATGACATATGAATTTCACCGACAACCTAAGCAGTCAACAGTGAATACACGCCAGACCATGCGTGATTTCCTTAAATAAGCATACAGGACCTTCACACCAATTTTGCTTTCATGTCAACCATATGAGTTCTAAGTGTCGTAAAATGACAGCAGGAAGAGTTATATAAAGCATACATGTCTCTCTTTATTATCATATTTTTATTCTTCATAACAAAAAATATTTGGTACCGTCATTTAATATTTCTTCCCCGCAAAAGTTCAAGATTTGAACGATTTTAGGCAGATATTTCGGGAAAATGTCAGTACTTTTGTCCCACCTGGCGTTCCATGGTTCTCTCGAGAAAACAAAGCGAGATAAATGACGGGCAGGAACGGAATCACAAAGGATTCGCATTCCTTTAAATTTTGATATAAGATACATTCTGATTGGCCAACATGACATATCGTCTTTTAATTTATCAAATCATCAGGTCTGTACTACAATTTTGGGTTTCGGGGTGAAAAGCCATGGAACGCCATTTGACCCATTGACTTACGTGTGCACAACTCACCGCTCGCGGAACGAAGAGTGTCCGCTTTACAGCAAGCTTACACCCGATTTCCTTCGTTTTAGATCGTATAAATTACAGTTTTAGAAAGAGGAATAAATAAGGCAGACAGTGATGTAATTTTTAGACTAAGATTTAGGCAGGAATATATGTAAATGTTAAAGTTAGATAGTTGTAAAATGGCGAAGAAACCATGTAGTTGTATGCGTGTAACTTCCCACACACAATTCGGTAAATGTAAACAAACAGCCAATCGATCGGGCAATCGATATACAATTGGGGTCTTGTGTTGCTATTAACATGATTAAAACCCGCTGGTTAGCAGACCAAAAAGGCCAAAACAAATTCATATGTTGAGGTGTCACATGTTGAGGATGAATTTGTTCAAGAAAGTGTACTTTTTATTTTAATTATGAGCCATAGATTTGAGATAAAATGGCACAACAGCATCTGGTAAGAAGCTGTTTGTGTTGGGTGTATGTCTCTCTTAATATCATTTATTTCTGTGAAGGAGCGGGATGGGTGTGACAATACTATTGATGACATTGTGCCAACAAACAATGTTATTCCTAAAAGCAACAATAAAACATGCAAGACATTGTGCCGTTTCTCTCTAGTTTACTCTGTCCACACTAATCCATCAGAAGCAGAAACAATCACAAAACGATGGACAAAAAAACAACGGGGAAAACCCCAGCTCTCCACCCATTCCACATATTGAGACCTTGTAAGATAATTTTGAAGTTATGATTGTTTGCTCAACAAGACATGACAAAAGAAGTATGCAGAAAATCAACTTTTTCTGTAGGATTAATTAGCTCCAGCTTGAAAATCACCCAAACAGCTAAGCACAGTGACAATGCATGTGTCCATGCCCAATGAACCAGTTTGCCGCACATGCCTCGCTGCTTCCAATAGCACACGCTGTACAAAACAAAGCAATCACACAGAAAATAAAACTTGTTGCAAACTAAAAAGTGTCACATCGTGTTGATCAAACTATCATACTTCAAAACAACTATTTTATGAGGTGTCACATACATTTTGAGAACAAATTTGTTCAAGAGAGTGTACTTTTTATTTTAATTAGAGCCATAGATTTGAGATGAAATGGCACAACAGCATCTGGTGAGGAGCTGTTTGTGTTGGGTGTACGTCTCTCCTAATATCATATAATTCTGTGATGGGGAAGGAAGGCAACAAGCGTACTGTGCACCATATGCGTGACACATGCGTGCGACCAAAACCATGTGTGCATGGCCGTAATCGCACACTTGGTTAGGAGCTGTTTATGTTGGGTGTACGTCTCTCCTGATATCATTTAATTCTGTGAAGGAGTGGGATGGGTGTGATAATACTATTGATGACATTGTGCCAACAAACAATGTTATTCCTAAAGCAACAATAAAACATGCAAGACATTATGCCGTTTCTCTCTAGTTTACTCTGTCCACACTAATCCATCAGAAGCAGAAACAATCACAAAACGATGGACAAAAAAATAACGGGGAAAACCCCAGCTCTCCACCCATTGCTTTTATGTAAATTAAACTCACATTTGTTGGTGGAAATTCCTTCCACATAATGATACCTTGTAAGATAATTTTGAAGTTATGATTGTTTGCTCAACAAGACATGACAAAAGATGTATGCAGAAAATCAACTTTTTCTGTAGGATTAATCAGCTCCAGCTTGAAAATCACCCAAACAGCTAAGCACAGTGACAATGCATGTGTCCATGCCCAATGAACCAGTTTGCCACACATGCCTCGCTGCTTCCAATAGCACACACTGTACAAACAAAGCAATCCCACAGAAAATTTCACTTGCTGCAAACTAAAAAGTGTCACATCGTGTTGATCAAACTATCATACTTCAAAACTACTCATTTTTATGATTGAGGTGTCACATTTTGAGAACAAATTTGTTCAAGAGAGTGTACTTTTTATTTTAATTAGTGCCATAGATTTGAGATGAAATGGCACAATTAACAGCATCTGGTGAGGGGCTGTTTGCGTTGGGTGTACCTCTCCTAATGTCATTTCATTCTATGAAGGTAGCATGATGGATGTGACAATACCATTGATGACATTGTGCCAACAAACCCATCTTATTCCTAAAGCAACAATAAAACATGCAAGACATTATGCAGTTTCTCTCTATAGTTTGATCAGTTCCAAATTGGCAAAGCCTCATTACAGCGGCAAATGAATACAGAAGGACGCAGGCACACATGAAGCCATGACGGCAACAAGCGCACTGTGCACCATATGCGTGACGCGTGCATGCGACCAAAACCGCGTGTGCGTGGCCGTAATCCCACGCATACGCTTGGATTACTTTTGCGCGCGGCGGAGAGATAAAGACCAAATATTTCTTGCCAATTTGAAACTGATCAGACTCTAGTTGACTCTGTCCACACTAATCCATCACTGCCAGAAAGAGAAGCGGACACAATTACAAAATGATGGACAAAATACGACGGGGAAAACCCCAGCTCTTCACCCATTGCTTTTATGTAAATTAGACTCACATTTGTTGATTATATACCGGAAAGGAGATAAAGTGCAATTGCTTTGATTCATGCATTTCTGATGCAGGTGTTTACATTTGTCTACCGTAATAATAACTTACGTACTTCTCTCAAAATAACAATGGCAAATCATTCAAGACAAAAACCCTCATGACATATCATGTGGATACCTGATACTCAATTGGCTTGCAAATTATACAGATTATAAAGGCGTGTGTGTGGTGGTAGAATTGACGGTTCCAGAAGAAGAAAACTTTGCACAAGCCAATAGCAGAAAGAAATGCAAGTACGCTGATCCCGTACATGCCAGGGAGCGAGATGGGAGATGAAATACTTTCCAGTTGAAGTTGGTTCCACTAGAGGGTTCAACAACCAAATCCTTAAAAAGCATGTTTAAAGAAGTACCTGGACATATATCTAACAAAGAGATTAGAAAGGCAATAAATGAAATCGATCCGAGACCTGATGTAGCGATTAGCAATGCAGCTGGAGAGTTCCTGGGACCAAAGCGCTTAAACCACCGCCGCCCGTCCATAGTCGAGGGCAGCTGCTCAGGCTGATAGTACGGACAGACAGAATTAATTCAAGAACCTGGGCTTTATATTGTAACAACTTTCTTTTACTGTGCACATCAAATAAAGATGTATAAGCAGAATAAGCCAGGAAGCGGCTCTGAATGGCCATGATGTTAATCTTAACACTTTCCACGCGGCTATTAAACGTATTTTTCAGAAACCATTCCAAACTTTCAAAGTCTTATCTGAAGGATTACTGAAGTAATACTAGGCATGTTTGTACTTATCTTAATGCATTTCTCATGCTGATTTCAGATTTGGTGATGAAATTAAATTATTTTGATATTTTGTAAAAACATTTTTCAAAGTATATCTTCAAGTTTCAAAAGCTAACAAGGTTTCTTACTACTATCAGTGTGCCACACCAGATCAAGTAAAGATATCTGGATGAAATGAACAGAATCAACAGGAAACATCATTACTGTTAAACTGCAGATATTTTTTGGGACACTCTGTGTATATCGTTGATGTTCTGTCAAAACCTCATATATGTTTTTCGGGGCCTTCAACATGTATGGACTAAAAAACTGCCTAAGGGTTATAAGAAGTGTTACTTTATACAATGAATTTCTAGTACAGGGATACGTATGTGCGCCAAGTCGTTTGATAGCAATACAATAAGCCGTTTCCACCTCTAGTCCCTTCAATTGATTGTCCCTGATTGAATAGCACAGTATGTGAGGCGACCACCGAAATGGTAGCCATTGCCTACACAATAACTGCATATGGCAATAGGGGAGGTGGGGGTTAGTTAGAACATACTGTTAGACAGTGTTCGAATTAAGGAAAAAAATCAGGTTATCCGGCGGATAACCATGATATAAAATCAGGTTATCCGCCAAAGTCAAGATTTCTCGGGAATTTCAGAGACCTGTACATATAAACAACGAAAAACACATTTTCTGCAATTTAATCTTATACCACACGACACATTCTAAAAATATTTAAATTCAGTAAATTAACATTTAATATGGGAAGAGAAGTGTTGCTTGGAACTTCTTGGGAAGAGAGGTGTTGCTTGTAATTTCTTAACGAAGCTACATACGAAGAAACAACTTGGTCCAAATGGTAGTACACAGTTACAGGCAACACTTCTATTGCCATTAACAAGCAAAATGTACATGCATAGTATACTAAATTTAGTTAGATGTTGTTACTTATAAATAAATAAATGGTATTTTTTACACTGAAAACGGTTCTCAAAAGTCATACTTTTAATCAGATTATTATGAAATACCAAAGTACTTATAAGGTAGGATCTTAAGTTATAAATTACCATAGCTATGGTGTGGGTCATGGGGTATTAAGTGAATTATTCCGGGTCAAATCTGGGTCATCTAAGGTCATGTTTTATAAACTTTTGGACTTTGAAAGAAGAAAACAAATTTTAAAAAATTATTTAAAAAAATTATTTATTTTTTTATTTTTTTATTTATTTTTTATTTTTGGGGCGTCCAACGGATAACCAGCATTGAATTTTAGGTTTTCCGGCGGCCACTTTGGGCATTAAACGCCCGGATTACCACTTAAATCGAACACTGCTGTTAGATGCAACATTGAGATTTCTTTTAGGCATATATATACAATTCAAGGGTTTAGTGCAACAAGGGTCCATCTGCGATAGCTGCCAGATGTTATCATATGTGGTAGCCAATAGCAGATCCCTTGATATAAACTAAATGTAACACAGGGCAGCTGTAGCAGATAGGATATTTGTTCACTTACATCTCAGTTATGTGAAAAGGTGATATCTACAATAGCTGCCACATGTTATATATTAAGGGTGCTTAAAGACATGCCTTTGTGAAAACACAATCTAACAAATGGCAGCCATTACAGATAGGACTTTGTTGCACTAAACCCTTGAATTTATTCATAAAGTACTCCACACAAGTCAGAGTACCCGTCTGCCATCCACCAATTCCTGTGATACACTTTCGTTTGATACAAGAATATATTGCACTCGCCTTCGGACCCATGCAATATTTTTTCTAGCTTATGCAATATGTGACCTAGCACCACAACTGAGAGTAAAGTAGCAAAAAAAAATAAAAAAATGATAAATTGAAGTTAATCACCGCTGAATAATTGAATTGGAGAAAAAGGCCTTCAAAGTCGGTGAAGCTTATCGTCACTTGGCTCTACAAAATATTCTGACAAAACTTAATCGAGGAATTTTGTTTATTGGCACAAGGCCTCTTATTAAACGGCCAATCATTGTTTCATTTGGGAATTTACAGGGTTCAAACTACTATAAATAGCTCCGGAAAGCCCTGCCCGTTAAGACCATACCAAATTTGCCATAGGGGATACTATTTTAAACCCATGGAAATGATGTAAACAAGGTAATTTCGAGACATTTTTTCCTCTCTTTGCGTTCATTTCTTGAGATGTAAGAATAAGATGCCCTCTCTTAAATTACTTAAAAAACATATTTTGACCCAAATATTTTCTTAATAAAAAGTAATTCGGAATGTGATACATAAATAGTTTATATTTCCAAATATGAAAATATCTCATTTTCGACCTCCCCATGTCAAATCGACTATTTCAGGCCATAACTCATAATCAGCCCCAGCGACTTTACGCTCATTTTGTCATGCCAGATCACATATATTCTTCTAAGACACTCAAAGCCATTCAAAATATTGACATCACTTACATATTTAATGTTATAATGCTTAATTTTCTTTCTGTTTTATCTTTTGTTTGTTACTATTCCTTATGTATTATCTGCTTTCTGATTTATTTATTATAGCGCATAGGGACTCCATTGTGTTATGCGCTCGATAAGCATGGTTTCATTATCATCATTATTATTAGAACACTTCTGGAGGATATAACCTTACATCAATGTAATAATAATACCAATATTTATAAATCAGACAATTATGGTAAAAGAAAGTAAGGGGAAGACGTCAGTCAGAGAATTCATTTTTAATATGATTTGATTGTTTTAAAGAAGCATACCGCCAGCTGATGGGAATATAGGGTGCCTTCGAAAGAAAGATTCAATTGAAATGTCAAATTTAATTTAAATATCTGTCAGCCAGGGGTACACAAACAACAATATTGAGTCGTGGGGAATTCCCTGACTATTACCCTCGATATACATGTAGTGATGTAATAACTTTGTCTTCGGTAAGGTTCTTCACTAATAAAACCAAAATGTAACATCGCACTATTAAAGGTACATTGAGAGATTTTGAAACAAGATTTTGTACGATCAAATGTCCTTAAAATACATACATATATACATATGAGTTTTTATAAAGCGCCAATTCATTTAGATCACAGCGCTGCGACATCCAGGCAGCTAATTCAGCGCTAAGTTGCTATATACACACAAACATAGAGACAGAAAATAGACGACGAGTTCCTGTAACCTAGGAATATGTGTGTATAGACACAGACCAGGATGATCCCCTACCCTTTTCGAAGGAGTCTGTGACCTTTTAACGTGCTCGGTTATTGCTCTTCCAATGCACGGGACCACCATTTCTACGTGACTTCTGAACCACGAGGCAATTGAGACTAAGTACCTTGCCCAAGGATACAAACATGTTGGCTGTAGCGGGGCTAGAACTCACAACCTTTGTATTGTGAGCCCTGTGTGCAGTGTGCTATCCACTAGACCACACATGCTCTCACAGAATGTAAGAAAGTAAGGGGAATACGTCAGTCAGAGAATTCATATTAATATGATTTGATTGTTTTAAAGAAGCATACCGCCAGCTGATGGGAATATAGGGTGCCTTCCAAAGAAAGATTCAATTGAAATGTCAAATTTAATTTAAATATCTGTCAGCCAGGGGTACACAAACAACAATATTGAGTCGTGGGGAATTCCCTGACTA
Source organism: Ophiura sarsii (assembly GCA_035610835.1). Classification (NCBI taxonomy): domain Eukaryota; kingdom Metazoa; phylum Echinodermata; class Ophiuroidea; order Amphilepidida; family Ophiuridae; genus Ophiura; species Ophiura sarsii. The sequence goes on from CM069444.1 coordinate 52,014,379, forward strand.
TTACCCTTGATATACATGTAGTGATGTAATAACTTTGTCTTCGGTAAGGTTCTTCACTTCAATATAAAACCAAAATGTAACATCGCACTATTAAAGGTACATTGAGAGATTTTGAAACAAGATTTTGTATTATCAAATGTCCTTAAAATCACAGAATATATTAAGAAACTGGCAATGATATATTATTTTTGTTCCAAAAAAAGGCCTCAATTTGTATTGACAACATTCTATCAAATATCCACACACAAAAAAAATCGGGATTTTTAAACAAGAAACAGTAGAATATGCCAAGATTGACTTTACTGGTGTCCACAGTACAATCCTGCATAAAGTATATCGTCAGCCTAATTGCCTAACTCACTTTTCAGCAAAATTGAGTCTTTGCATAAATCATGACTTCATTACATTGTGCACATCCAGTAATAATATCTAAGTCATTGACCAATTAAAAGTGTTGATAAATGCACAATTGCAATTCTGCCTAAGTCAGCATTGTGAGTTAGGCAGATTGTACTAATGATGAAAATTGTTTAAAATGGGTCATATTAACTCGTATAGGCATATAACAAGCCACATTTCACTTAAAGGTATATCCCCACATAATTCTATCCAACAGGTACTGCTCCTGTTGGAATTCACCTGCACTATTCATGTTGCTATTCAACATATCGTCAGCCTGCTTCGATAATTGCCTAACTCACTTTTCATACTTTTGTTGTTTTCTAAGAACTAGAAAAAATGAGTTAGGCAATTATCGAAGCAGGCAGACGATATCACTCTTTGGGCGGGATAGCAAATGAGACCTGTCACCACAAAATGAGCGTTAAGTCGCCAGTGTGCATTAGGAGATATGGTCCAATGAACATGTCAAAAATCAAGAGAAAACAAAGAAATTTTTCAATTTAAATTTGATTTTTGACCAGGAAAACATTGAGAAATTATGACATGTTGCATATCAAATTAAAGCTTGTTTTCTGAGCATTCTGAATCTGGACAAACCTCAAAATTAAATTTTCCGACTTAACTCTCATTTCGTGATGACAGGTCTCAAATGGTCAAGAAACGTATCGGAAGTCTGTGGCTATTGCACAACAATAAATACATAGTGCTTTATTTGCAAATAAGTAAACATTGGGCTCTTTCGTTTTGGCTAAGAGTTATCATATAGGAAGGCATAACAAAAAGCATGTATTAACACTTTCCACACGGCAGGCAGGCGGCTGCAGACGACAGTTCCAACATTTAATAAATGTTTTAAAAATATCAAAACTATATGCCTTGATAAATGGGAAAACCAATAGCCATGTTGAAAGTGTTAAAATAACAGCTCTTTCTTATGACATCAATAGATGTTCTTATATTTAAGAATGTGCTCATCCAATTTGAAGGAAGTGATAGTTTTTAAATTGAGTTTTTTAAAGGCTATATGAACCCAATAAAGATTTGATCATGTAGGGTTATTTTTGGATTTAAAACCAATTTAATGTGCCAACATGGTAACAAAACCAAGCGTGCAAGCCTCCATTACAGAGTTGTGTATTAGCAAATCACAGGGTAGCCGTGAGGGCTTCTGGATAATAACAAATTAAAAATATGCTTATTATGGGGACAATCGACCCTTAGAGCTCCCCACATACACAGGGATAGGAGGGCAATCAAATATTAATGCTGTAAGCCTAAGAGTTACTTTAAGGTACGTTTTAATAATTTAAAAGTATCAAATTTCTAGAAAATGGTTAATTTTGACCACTTAATGTGTTACATTTCAAAATAACGCCCCTTTTACATTTTCTGGGGGTCACGCATAATTATATAGTTGACTATTAGCCCTACACCCCTCCCCCTCGGAAATCCACTCCCAACTCCCCCCACTTTGTAACAAGGTGTCTAGGCAAGCACATGTTATGCCTTGAAGGCAATGCAATCAATGTATTTTTGATATAAATAACCTTGAGTATAAATAATCTACTTTAAGTTTAACTATTTGTGTACATCATTTATAGAATTTATTTATTCACGGGGAAGAATAACAATGAACAGGATGCAATTTTGATATAATTATCCCTGGGAGTAATCGAGCAGGAAGATCAGATACAAATTACATTTGTTTTATTTATATTTATATTAGATTTTGAACATTGACTTCTTAATGGGAGTGGAGGACGAAATATATATAAGCCCAATATCACAAACATTTGTTTTAATTTGATTTTAATTACAGGGAAGGGTCATTCAATAAGTTCCACCCTCAATCTCATAACTTTGCTAATATATAATCCAGCCTTATGAAATGTTCCACACTTGAAGCTCCTTTGAACCTCTGTTATAAACTTATAGGAAAAACAGTCTGAGTACTGGGTGTACTTTTCTGTAGATGCAGTGAAAACCAAATGCCCGTTTAGCCTTATGGAAACGGATGAAGAAAAAAAAGCAAATTGTCCCGCAAGCGCGGGTCTTTTTCGTCAATTCTTATGAGATAAGATGTACCTATTGGTGAAGTATAACTGAATTAAGAATGGCTGATTTGTTCGAGAAAATAGGCCTTCTGTTAGAAGGACCCAATCAGGATATCCAAATCCATGAACTTCACATTTGATTTTCATTGGAACTGAAAGATCTTTAATATACAGGAGTAGCTAGGAGTAAATGAAGGGGTTGAAAGTCTCTCCAATAGATGAATTTCTACTATTGATCATCTGATTGACTATTCTAGAGATCGCACAAAAAGAAACCATACAAAATGACTATAAGGCCATGCAAAAAATCCCTGTTCTACGGGCTTGACCGACCGACCCTACCTCTACCTGAGAGGTTTTCCTGTGGCCTAATGGTTAAGATTTAACATATAAAGCATCACTGTGGCATGGCATTGTAACAACGAATTTGACTGATAGCAGTATGACAAAGGCATCAAGGCTTCAAGAGTAACTACTGCTTGCAATCGTATTTATACATGATAATAGCATGATAAAAACATCCATTATTCAATGTATTTATTTTGACGGTATTTTTCCATTTCCATCATACAAAATCTTTCTCTGGCTTTGAACACAAACCACATCATAACAATAACAAAAGTAGAACTTATTGAATGACCCTTGCATTTATTTTATTATTTTCAATATCAGACCTTGAGGATCGTACACATAATGCAGTTTCAATATTCTTTTTTGAAATATAAAATAAGAGTTTTTTAGTGATATTTTGATATTGTTCTCCATATGTGTGGGCTTTTTATTGTAATTCCTGTCACTTTCATTGGCATTTTTTTTATCCCTGTCAATTTGTATTTCTGAGTAGCCGTGAACCAAAAGATTGGTCCACCAGAGCTCTTTTATAGAGGATTACCAGTTTGATTTATAACCACTCAGTTCATTAACCCTGTTAAAGTTTGTTGGGCTATTGTACAAATTTTGCTCTTATGAACAAAAAAGAAGACGACGCTTAACAATAATAGCATTAATGACCAAAATATTTATATCCAAGTTTACGAATGAGCTAGATGGTTACTACTCCAGAATGCTGAGAACAGTACTCAATGTAAAATACATCAAATGCCCATTTGTATGGTGACCCTCCCCCTAAAATAAGCCAGAGGATTCAGGAGAGATGGACAGGGTTTGCTGGCAACTGTTTCAGAAGTGAGGAGCCAGTATCCAAACTGATGCACTGGATTCCCAATCATGGCAACAGGAAATCTCATTCTTTAACCCCTACGCCAGGGGCTATGAAATTCTTGGGAATACGGGAACGGCTTTCTCAGAAAGGAATCATGGGTCACAGAAATACATTTGCAAGACACAACATCTGTATCTTAACGCTTTCCATGCGGCAGGCGACTGCAGACGACGTTCTAAATTTTGACAAAATGTTTCAAATATTTCAAAATTATTGAATTTCATTACCATATTTGGAATCACCATGAGAAATGCATTGAAATAAGTACAAACATGCCTAGTATTGGGTCAGTAATCGTTGAGATAGACTTTAAAAATTGTGCAAGGTTTATGACAAATCAGTTTTGTGTATGGTAAAACTAATAGCCGCGTGGAAAATGTTAACATTCATAGCTTCACGGTATTATTACAAATGTCATGTACATGTAGGCCGCCTAATCACTATTTATACATGTATATGAATATTTATAAACGATTGTGAGTCAACTTTAATATATTTTATTCAATACAAATTTGTTTTGTGTGGGTCTTCCGTCCACACTCGTCAGTTGAATAATGCAATAAACATGATCAGAATTACAACCTGTTGAATAGCGCGATGCAAGCACGGGTTGCGTACACACTGGATTACGCTGAATATGCACGCGTACAAAATATGATGCGTATAATTTCAAAATGCCAAGTACAAAGCCAAATTTATCTGATGTTGCATAGCAGATGGTTTTCTTTATGCCTGCAGTAGGCCGCTAACTAACTCATTCCTATCGTTAGGTTGTCCTATGCCTATAGTCCAGTGGTGCATGAGGTCACATACCTATTGTGAGTAACACTGTGTTTGGAGAATGGTAAAACGGACAGTAACTGCACTATGACAGAAGTGCATGTTGAAGTGGTGGGTAACAATCCCTTATTTTCTAGATTAAGTCATAACAGCTATTAAATAACAATGATTCAGGGATCTTAGACTTACAAATTAGAGGGTGTACTGAATAGGTGTCCGGGTCCAGCCCTTGTGTTCTCTGCCCGGGGTGAGCTTTCTGGTGAATTTTGGGGGTCGGAAAACAAATCTGTTGCTGTGTGGTGTACTAGAGTTAGGGTTATGGACATTCCTATCAATGTTTTACCATGATAAAAGAACCATATTTCTACCATTTTGGCTTACAAAATAGTGAAACTTCCGGAAATTACCGGACATTTCCGGAAATTACTGAGGGCCATAACTTTTGACCCGAACATGCTAAATATGTAGAACAAAGTGTAAAAGATGTTTCTCGTAACTCTCTTTCATGTTCTGCACCTAACTTAATTTCAACAAAAAGTGGAGTTGATCCCTTTTGGAATAGAGCTCATCATATAGAAAATGACCAATTTAACCCTTTGAACCCTGAATTATTTGTAGGGGTTAGTACCCCACCCGGAGTTATTTGCGTACATTATGCTGAATTCTAGTACATGGTATTATAAATGTCTGTCCTATCTGTCACCCACTGGCTAACCGTTTTCTATAATGGCATACTGCCCTCTTTGTTACATATTCAGGCAGTCAATAAAAGCAATAGATGGTGTGACCGGTGACGTAGTGCCCGGCAGTATGCGTGCGCACCTATAGGGAATGTGCTTTAATTCACACTTGATTGATCATTACTTACAATGCTTACGGTGTAATAGTGCAGTAGTCATGGTCTGCATCTCTAAGCACAGTGAGAGACCAGGTACTAAATCTGATTGCCCTGCAGTATGCGTACGCACCATAAGGGCATGTGCTTTTAAAATTGGCGCTCAGTGATGTGTGTTTTGCTTTCATATAGTAATGTATGCAGTAGTCATGGACTAGTACCTCTAGCATGTCTTTAGACCAGGCGCTAATCAATATGTAAACACTACTGATGTAAACAACGGTCACCTCATCTATAGAAACATCACTTTCACTGTCTGTTTTCAGCCTCAAAATTGCTGTCTGCCTGAGTATCATATTCATCCTACTTCTTGCCATTTATGACAGTTTTCTTCAGCAAAATTTGATCAAAACATGGCGAAAAGAAAGTCATATGTCCACTCAAAGTCATATGACTAATCTGTCACATGTTCTAAGATGCTGATTAACCGGCCTATTGGGTTATTTTCCTTTTCTGTACAGCCGGGAAATTGGTCTATCGGGTTCAAAGGGTTAATACCAAAAAGAATATTAAGATGCAACTTTTAACACAGACATGAGAATGAAAAAATCTGAACAGCCTGAATAAGTGTGTGGAATCGGATAATAAAGGCCAAAAACAGGCTGAAAATAAAAGAAAGTGTGGAAATTTGGAAAACAAAATAGGCCGAATTCAGGCCACAGCCTGGAAATTCTCATGCCTATTAACAACAATTTTGAAATTGTTTTGGTCAAAAAATATTGTCTATACTAATATAGTAAATAAATACACTACATTTGGAGCTATTTTGAGTGGTTTGTATTTCTATATACTGTACTTACGATCAGGCCCAGCAAGATTGACATATGGAATATCCTGAACTCTAAATAGACACAATCTGAAATGAATCATTATATTGAAGAATTAATTATATTTAAGCTCGAATAAAGCAAAAGCAACAAACATTATGTCCCAGGATTAACAAAACATCTGGTGGACACAATCTGATATTAATGTAATACTTATACCAAAAATGTATGTAATACAGGGGTTTTAATCATTGAGTTTTTTGATATTTGATGGCTAATGTGCAAATTATGGTTTTTGTTGTTGTTGTTGTTTGTGTGGGTTTTTTAGGGGGGGGGGGGGGGGGGGTTCAGCTACTGAGTAGCTACCCCATTAAAATATCAATTTTCTCCTAGTTCTTCATTTTTAACCACCCCCCCCCCCCCCCTTTTTCTCCCCTCCCCGTCCACTTTTTAATTTTACCAATTTTCTTTCCTCTTTCTCCCATTCCCACTCCTTCATTGTTATAGCTTACTGAATTTCTAAACAAATTTTCAAAATGTTGATTTTCCCCATTCATTCAAAGCGGGGTATTTTCAAGAGTACACATACCAATACTGATACACAATTATGATGCACCATCTGACATAAATGTGAATACGATTGACACATCTAAGTTCTTAATTTTGATGTACTTATTTTATTTCGTTTTAAGACGCACACTAAATAATTTATCTTATTTATCTCATTTCACTCACTTGTTTAAGAATGGTTCGATGAGGTTTGATGTTGGCGACACTCTAGGCTTGGGCGGCGTCAAAAATGTTCCTAGATAATTGGCCATAGTAGCAAAACACTGTCCAGTTACATAGGCATCATAGCCTGCCTGGTGGTATTGTTCTACCCTAGAGCTGTTGTAGTTGGGGAAATTTGGGGCCGTTTCTGTAGAGGTAAAATGATTTAAAAACTAAATAAATATTAATATTAATCACAATGATATAAAATGGGGTTATAACATTTTGCAGTAATTGTATATCACTTGGGACACATTCTTGGGACCTAAACACAACACCAAAAGTAAGTCCCCCTCTCAACAGTTCGTCACAACATCGTAAGGTAAAACATTTTACCAATAAAACTTAAATAGAAGTAATTCGATGACTGTTTCCTAAGTGTTGTTTGAAAATGAAAGATGTCCATGACTTCATGGCTGAATAAGCTCAAATGGAAAACAAAAACAGCCCTTCTCAAAAGTCACAAAAGTTTATGAATGACTTCTTACTAATGGAAAAAAACCTGTGGTTAAGTGAATGTGTGACCTGGCACCACAAAACGAGCGAAAAGTTGCGGCGAAGATGTTGCTGAATTGAGGCAGCATAGCATGTTATTGATTTGCCGTTTAAATTGTTGTTGGTATGGACCCAAGGTCCCTTCTATTATAGGGGAATTCTAAAATGACATTATGTATACTTATTTTAAGACTATTACCAGCCATGCCAGGCTATTTATTTTATAATCCCGCTATAAATAGAAGGGCTTGGTCCATACTAACAACAAATGGCAAAAATAATAACATGCTATCCTAGCTCAATTCAGCAACATCTTCGCCGCAACTTTACGCTCATTTTGTGATGCCAGGTCACATATTACTGTAATGTGTAATCAATTCATGATCATTCAGCCATGCAAATCCTCTTCTTGGCTCAGAGCTTAGCACAGTGAGTTGTGACTTTTGAGAAGTGCAGTTTTTGTCTTCCTTTTGAGCTCATTCAGCCATGAAGTCATTGACATCTTTCATTTTCAAACAACACTTAGGAAACAGTAGTTTTATTTAGTGTCTAACCGATCAGATCGGGAGTTTCCCGATCGGCCCGATATAAGTCTGATCGGTGATCGGCAAAATTCCTTCATCTACCGATCTGATGAACCGATCAATCACTATAGTATGAAAACCCAATTAAAAGCTTATCATGTCGTCTTTTCTCCGTTAAAACTCCTCTCAAACTCGCCTTCTTACTTCTTCACATAACATATACTAGTTAATTAGTTTATCCAGGTGAATTTAGCGAAGCCTATAAGGGTACAAATCCTTTCAAACTCGCCTGTTTTCAGATTAGTTCGATCGGCGGGATTCAGCGAATGTACATTCAATATTTTGTTTTCGTTTTTATTACGGGAAATACCCACGTCATGGCCCGCCAAAGGCGTTATCAAACAAGGCTTGTCATTGGCTAGGCTACGTTTCACTTCTATGTACTAAAAGATTCACTAAACTAAGTTAAAACTTCGGGTTTATGGATAGAATTAAATATATTGAAAATCTCAAATACATTAATTTACTATCAGGTATCTGTGTTTATGAATTATGATGTATTTTTGCAAACCCAGCGTGCCGTGTGCAAAGCTTCAAATCGCACATGGTCGGTCGACGCAATCGCAACGTTTGTAAAATGTAAACAATGACTTGACACTTGATTGACAGGTGTCCTTAGAGACATGGACCAGGTAAACACGATAAATAAAAAGAGTAAATAATTATATTTTTTATTTAAACAATTTGAACTCGTTTTTCACTCGTTATAATCTGTTTTGCTAAATACACAAATGCTACTATATTTACACTATGTATGGCAACACACACGAGGGAAATGTACTGTTATTTAGGCATTGCAGTTCACTTGCGCATTTAATCGGTGATCGGATCGGATCGGCCGATCAAAGAGGAAATGATCGGTGATCGGCGATCGGCTGACATGAGCTGATCGGTTAGACACTAGTTTTATTGGTAAAATGTTTTACCTTACGATGTTATGACGAACTGTTGAGAGGGGACTTACTTTTGGTGTTGTGTTTATATAGTTCCAATATTTCTGAAGTAACTATCCACCCATTTTCATAATTTGAAAAGAATAATTGTGCAGGATGCGCCCATTCAGATCAACACAGCCAAACTCTTGCAAACACTTTCCACGCGGCTATTGGTTTTAACATGTATACAAAAGAGATTTGTCCAGAAACCTTCCAAGGTCTATTTCAGGGATTACCAAACCAATACTAGGCATGTTTGTACTTTCTGCATTTCTCATGGTGACTCAAAATATGGTAATGAATTTCAATAAGTTTGACATTTGTTAAACATTTTGTGAAATGTTGGAATGTTGTCTGCAGACGCCCGCTGCGTGGAAAGTGTTAAAATAGTCCTTGATAGCTGACCAAATGTAATTAAGCAAGGGCTCCCAACAGTGTTCCCTCATAAGGCCATATTATGCAACAGTGGCCCAGCAAATTGTTTATTAAGCCACTTTGAGCCTAAACTGATGAATTTGGCGCAAGCAAAAACATTAAAAGGGAACACTGGTTCCCATTGACCAGTGTACAAACAAGTAAAAAAATAAAGAAGTTTCAAGTCCCCTCGTGTGTCCTTTTTCAGGATTAATGTGGTAAAATATTTTAAAAAATGACATCTTGGTAATAGATTTTCTTTAGTCCGATGAGCATTGTTTTTTTTGTTTTTTTTAATTAAACAAGTGCCCTCATCATCCTTTTCTCAAAAGTTAGGACGAGAATCTAGTTTTTATTTCTATTTGGCCTAATCTAGTTCTCAGAGGAATAGACAGCAATTAATTGGGGAAGGGAGAAAGGTGGCAAATTATTACTGATCCATCAACTTTTACCAGCAAACTTAATTTTTCCCACCAAAAAAGTCACAACAAAAAAAGAGTAGTAAATGGTGAGACTAGGTGATCTTGCTTCCTCGTTTGCACTGACGGCATTAAAGTAGCAACTGGTATATCTTTTATCTCTGCACATCATCACATGTCACAAAATAGATAACGGAGGCACTTCATCATCAGTAGGGTCACTAAGAATCATTCATTACTTCATGAATAATCGCGATAGCTGCACACCAAGTGCGTTCCAATAAAATTAATCGTTAGATGAGAATGTGCACGCCGAGCGCAGATTACTAATAATTGCCTGAAAGTACTGTGCCAAAGTGTTGGATTGTTTTGCTCATTGACCGACCAATCAAATTAAAGCCTCACACCCCTAAACTGAATATTCAAGGAAACATGATTAAAGCTTATTTCTGATTATTTGAATGATAACAATGTTAACGAGGGGATGACCCGACTTGGACTGTTTCAATAACTAAGAATGGCTGGACAAAATAAACAGAAAGCTAATTAATTATTAGCGCGAATATATTGGTACAAATCAACGATTGGATAAATATGCATCTTTTTCAGTAATGAATGAGAATAATGACTGCTTAACAACTGTTTTCGTGAATTTGTTTTGAAATCCTCGGTTGTTGTTCTGGTCATTCGGAATTCCTCAGACCAGAACAAAAACCTCTGATTTCGAAACAAATTCATGAAAACAGTTTTCTCTATTCTCTAAGCCATGATCCATTAGAACGACAACGACGACTTGACTCCTCTTCTTGTCAACATTACCAACTAAGCCGGCAAATTGCAATGAGGGGTGAGTTACATTTAAGGTGCGTTCATACTCGCGTCGTTGCGTATCGGTCGACGTCGACGGACAAAAGTTGACATTGCTTCAACTCGCGCTCCGATGTCCGTCGACGTCGGCCGATGCGCAACGACGTGAGTATGAACGCACCTTTACTGTCATTCCCTGGTATCACTACTGTATGTTCTACTCACCAAAAACGGGCTTAGGGAAAGGGTTTCCTTTTAAGTGACTACACAAGTCATTGAGTGCTGTACTGGGAATCATATCCTGAAAGTAATGAAAAGGAATACAAACATAATTTCAATAAGGACAATTTTTGTTGTTGTATTGGGGTAACATGCCATTAGGGTAGGGCGGGTAGGATTTTTTTTTTTAAATTGTAATACTGTAAATTACTAAATTTGATCTCACATAGTCAAATAAATCACAAAATCTCATTCGACCGTTTGCAATCATCAGATTTGTTGTGTACTGTATTCCTTTTTAATGAGGAGCACCAAAGATTGGTGTGTTTTTCAATTGCTTTTTTATAGATTTTTTGATTTTTGATTTTTCTTCTGTCAAAATATAAAAAATCAGGGTCATGCAGATACAACTTTTTTGTTTGTTTTGAAAAAACTGGCAACCTATATTGGTGAAAGCTGAATCCTAAATGACTTTCCCTACCCCATACCCGAGCACGTTAAAAGGTTACAGACTCTTTCGTAAAGAGTAGGGGATCATCCCGGTCAACGGACCCCAATGGAAATAAGCTTCAACGAGGCTTTCTTGGGTTATCCAGGGTCGTAAGGCCCAAATAAATAAATACAAAAAAAACCAAAAAACCCAAAATATTAATGTTGATAATGAAATAGGTTTTGGAATACCCTAACATTTGGATCGTTCACTGTATGTGTATGTGCTGTTGTTCTCAAGACAAAAAATCCCAAATGAAAATATGTGGTGATAAGGTATACTATATAAACTCAGCTCAGAATGAACTATGATTTTTCATAGGTTTAGAAATTCATTATTATTGTTTGAGGAGCATATCGTCACTGTTCTGTCAAAACCTTGTATCTCCATCTGACCCGTCAGCATGTATAAAGTAATACTTCCTATGTATAACCTTTGGGCAGTCTGCTTTAAACATGTTCAAGGGCCAAAACACCATCTCATCAAAACCTTGTAAGTGCTCTTGCCCCTGGACATGTATAAATCAACACTTCCTATGCATTATCATTGGGCAGTTTTATTTTACACATGCTGAAGGGCCAGCAAAACATACACGGTTTTGACAGAACAGCGACGATATTTGATAGAGAAAATAAAGTTAATAATCTCACCTTAAATGGTTGTGTGTTAGCCATCACTTTAGTGTCTGCAAGCTTGGGAAATACACAGGTAGCTAATGCTTTGAAATCATCTAAACTCTGTTATGGAGAATATACAAACAAAAATGTGTTCAATTATAAATTGTAAAATGAAATTAGATATACAATTTACATCAATTACAGAAAAAAAGAGAATTGATGGTTTCATTTCATTTCATATTTACTTAGCCAAATCAATATTGCATATTAAAACACATAGATGGTAAATACAATTATCAAATATAATAAATATAAAAGATAATAGTAAAAACACAGACAGAAAGCATGTTGATGACCAAGGATAGCCCAAAAAGCCAAAGGGGCTTATTTATATTGAGGTCCTTTCAAGATAACAGCACACAAAGTAGAGAGAAACAACTAACAAATCAAGGAATTGGTACCCCCTCCCTCTCTCAATCTTGCTTTCATTGCAAGATGAGATTTTACTTCTTTTTTGAAGTAGGCAAGTAGGCATAAATATTGCTCGATTTAATAATGCCTGGAAGAGAGTTCCAAGCCCTGACCGCAGTATATCGAAAAGTGTTGCTGCCAAGTTGGTCCCGAACCCTTGGAATGACAAATTAAGGTGGCTATCACTAGCATTATAGCGATGCATTTCTGATACTTTTATAAAATGTTCACTCAGATAACCTGGTGAGGTGTTATTGAAATTGTTGAAGGCATGGTTCAACTTCATTTGTTTTACTCTATCATCAACATTTAGAAACCCCAATCTGTCAAGTTCAGCCTGGCCAACATATGTTCTTGAGTCCAAACCAAGAGCAAATCTAACAACCTTATTTTGAGTGACCTGAAATTATTTTGGAGTTTTTTAGAAAGACACGAACACCAAGACGACCAAGAATAGTCAAAATAGCACTGAATCAAGGCTGTAACTAAAGTTTTACGAGTTTTTTGATCAAGAAAATGAGCTTGTCTGTATAAAAACCTGAGGCTTGCTCCAGCTTTTTTAATAACATTGTTAGCAACCGTCTCGCCTGATAGGCACTTATCCAATGTGATCCCTAAATATTTGACAGATTGGGTAGATTTGATAGGTTCATTATTGTGATGCTCTCTGTGTAAATTTGGTGGATCTTGCATAGTAGAGAAATGGAGAGGGTGGTGGCTATACAGGGAGAGTCAGAGAGAATGGGCAATCTTTTGTTAAAAACTTTGTGAATATTTCAGGCGTGTGTATTCCAAATTAATAACTGTGTTAGAAAGATTATTTAATTAGTTTAATTTAAATCAACCATTGCGTTTATAATGTTACATCAATTTGAGTAAACCCCTCTTTTTTCTCGATCTGATCCACATGATTGCAATAATTTGCAGTAATTGTCATGACTGATTACTTGTCAATGAGATCTAGAATTGAAGTGGTTCCCCAGTCATGACATTTCCCCCCACCCAGTCAACTCAAGCCCCACCCCATTTTGTCTCCCAAACAAAAAAATATTATTTAAACATTTAAAATTACCGGTAGCTTTTGCTACCCAATACCCTCGTTTGCCCCCCCCCCCCCCCATAAAAAAGGATAGCAAATTTAGCAAAATGAGTTTGTAATCATATACCATAATCAGCCATTTTTAAAGGATGGAAAAACCTTTGCTGTAGGTATAGGTTTCACAGCTCCAGTGGCCCATTCCATACAAAAATTGAGATCCATTCCACCCACTGCCTGGGTAAAAACCCAGTTTTGAAAGGTTTCTCAGATTGTGTTATATATTTGTGACACTGCTAGCTTATTAGTAATATTGTTGTTCCTTTATTGTCAAGAATGATGTGTTTCAAGCATGTTTAAGCGTATATGGTAGCGTAACTTTAAGCTTACTTGCCTAAATTTACTTTGCGTTGCGGAATTCCTTACAGAACTGTCTGTTTTTTGTAGTAATCTAGATGAAGAAGCACCAGATTTATCTTTGGTCAAAACTAGGGTATCTATATTTCTTCCCCGGACGTTTTATTTGTTCACAGCTGAATTACAAATCATGCAAAAAAAGATTATGATGATTAATTCTATGCTAGTTTTCACAAACATCGTGCCAAAACATATGTGTGCAAAAAGAGGCCGAATTCTGCTACCAAATCGCCCAGGTGGGGCCCCCCCCCCCCCCCCCCCCCGCAGGGCCAGAAATTTGAGGAGAATCCGAGAATCCATTCTCGTAAAAGGATTCTTGCAACCTTTGACAAACTTCTGACCCTGGGCCCCATATAGTTTCAGCCTTCTCATTGGCTAAAAGAGTCGCGTGCCGATTGTGTATAGTTACAGGCCACTCTTAAAACTACTTTTATCTGGCACCACTCTGTCAACCATTAGGGATGTGCAATATACAACTATACATACACTTCCTCACAACATTTGTCTACAATTAACACATGTTTCCGTCTTTAGATGATAGTTCACCTACCTCAGGGAGTGGACAGCTAAACTGATGTAATGTGTGCATTACATCCAGCATCATATTGTGTCCCACAATTACTTTCCCAGATTCTGATAAGATTTGTATGACTCTGCTAAAACCGGCAGCCTCCTCCAACTCATCCTAAAAGATAATAATAACAATAACAAAAACAAGATTAGTTGTATGTATGTGCATCTGTGTAGTGGTGTAGCAGGGGGTGGCTCTATCAGCCAGCATCCCTATGTATGGCTTTGAACCTGGCTCCACCAATTTGCTCGAGTCTGGTCCCATGACCCAACCATGTGCGCCAATGCACGCATGGCGGGCTTTGTTTTGATTCATTGTTCGACGATTTTCACTGCAGGGTGGTTAGCAAACTTGTTAACATGTTTTCATTCGTTTTTACATAGATCAAAATTATGCTTAAATTGTGAATTTTGATTTGTATAGTGTTGTGTATGTTTTGTTTTTCGAAAAATCTTAAAAGTGTATGTGTTGTTTCGAGAGAAATTAGACAAATCAATGCGCTTGCGCAAAGGTTGATATGCTCACAATAGCACTCCCCCTGCGGGTCATGCCATTATTCACACATCAACATCAGCGGGCGTGCATTGATTTGTCTAATTTCTCTCGAAACAACACATACACTTTTAGTTGTTACAAAACCAATGATTGCAGAAATAAACTAAAATACGCAGAGTGCATTGAAAATGTCGAAATGCACTCCGCGCGGTGCATACGCACACTACGCGCTATGTTTTGATTTGTTACTCCTGCGACGCGACGATTTTTACTGTGGGTGTTATCAAACTTGTTAACAAGTTTTTGTTTGTTTGAAATCATGTACAAGAGAATAAAAAGTATGAACAAAATTGTAAATTTTGATTAATATTGTTGTGTATGAATTAATTGGTATCACATGTTTTATATAAATGTGTCTTTGTATTTTATATTTATATTTTAATGTATCTCTTTGAATGTATTTAAATGTTTTTATAATATTGTAAGTGCAATGCAATTTGGCTTTTAAGCCACGATTTTGTATATTTCAATAAACCAATCTATAAACCAATCTATAATTAGTTCAATACATGAGTATGTATTGTTTAAATGTTGATATGTTCACAATAGCACTCACTCCTCCTACGGGGTTGTGCCATTATTCACATCAATACCAGCGTGCGTGCATTGATTTGTCTAATTTCTTTTGAAACGACACATACACATAATTGACCTGTAAATGTTAGGTGCCCGGTTCTGTTCCATGCATGGGGGAACATGTATTGACTGTTGTATTGACTGTTGTGTTGACTGCTGTTGTATGCAAATGACTGATTTGGTTAAGTGTATAGTTTATAATGAACACCCCTTCTATCTGGCAGGCGATGCCCATGCACACCGGCAGGCACGCTTTTGTTTGGCAAGCAATGCGTGGACATACCGACAGGCAAGGTTTTGTTTGACAGGCAATTCGCGGGAATGCAGGCATGCAAGGTTTTGTTTGGCAGGCAATGCGCAGGGATACAGGCAGGCAAGCTTTTGTTTAGCAGGCAATGCGTGGGCATACCGGCAGTCAAGCTTTTGTTTGGCAGGCCATGCGAGGACATACCGGCAGTCAAGATTTTGTTTGGCAGGCCATGCGTGGACATACCGGCTGGCACAATTTTGTTTGGCAAGCAATGCACGGGAATTCAGACAGCTTTTCTTTGGGAGGCAGTGCGTGGGCATACCTGCAGGGAAGCTTTTGTTTGGCAAGCAATGCGTGGACATACCGACAGGCAAGGTTTTGTTTGACAGGCAATTCGCGGGAATGCAGGCATGCAAGGTTTTGTTTGGCAGGCAATGCGCAGGAATACAGGCAGGCAAGCTTTTGTTTGGCAGGCAATGTGCAGGAATACAGGCAGGCAAGCTTTTGTTTGGCAGGCAATGTGCAGGAATACAGGCAGGCAAGCTTTTGTTTGGCAGGCAATGTGCAGGAATACAGGCAGGCAAGCTTTTGTTTGGCAGGCAATGTGCAGGAATACAGGCAGGCAGGCAAGCTTTTGTTTGGCAGGCAATGGGCAGGAATACAGGCATGCAAGCTTTTGTTTGGCAGGCAATGTGCAGGAATACAGGCAGGCAAGCTTTTGTTTGGCAGGCAATGTGCAGGAATACAGGCAGGCAAGCTTTTGTTTGGCAGGCAATGTGCAGGAATACAGGCAGGCAAGCTTTTGTTTGGCAGACAATGTGCAGGAATACAGGCAGGCAGGCAAGCTTTTGTTTGGCAGGCAATGGGCAGGAATACAGGCATGCAAGCTTTTGTTTGGCAGGCAATGTGCAGGAATACAGGCAGGCAAGCTTTTGTTTGGCAGGCAATGTGCAGGAATACAGGCAGGCAAGCTTTTGTTTGGCAGGCAATGTGCAGGAATACAGGCAGGCAGGCAAGCTTTTGTTTGGCAGGCAATGTGCAGGAATACAGGCAGGCAGGCAAGCTTTTGTTTGGCAGGCAATGGGCAGGAATACAGGCATGCAAGCTTTTGTTTGGCAGGCAATGTGCAGGAATACAGGCAGGCAGGCAAGCTTTTGTTTGGCAGGCAATGTGCAGGAATACAGGCAGGCAGGCAAGCTTTTGTTTGGCAGGCAATGGGCAGGAATACAGGCATGCAAGCTTTTGTTTGGCAGGCAATGTGCAGGAATACAGGCAGGCAAGCTTTTGTTTGGCAGGCAATGTGCAGGAATACAGGCAGGCAAGCTTTTGTTTGGCAGGCAATGCGCAGGGATACAGGCAGGCAAGCTTTTGTTTGGCAGGCAATGCGCAGGGATACAGGCAGGCAAGCTTTTGTTTAGCAGGCAATGCGCAGGGATACAGGCAGGCAAGCTTTTGTTTAGCAGGCAATGCGTGGGCATACCAGCAGTCAAGCTTTTGTTTGGCAGGCCATGCGTGGATATACTGGCAGGCACAATTTTGTTTGGCAAGCAATGCACGGAAATACAGGCAGCTTTTCTTTGGGAGGCAGTGCGCGGGCATACCTGCAGGGAAGCTTTTGTTTGGCAAGCAATGCATGGACATACCGACAGGCAAGGTTTTGTTTGACAGGCAATTCGCGGGAATGCAGGCATGCAAGGTTTTATTTGGCAGGCAATGCGCAGGGATACAGGCAGGCAAGCTTTTGTTTAGCAGGCAATGCGCAGGGATACAGGCAGGCAAGCTTTTGTTTAGCAGGCAATGCGTGGGCATACCAGCAGTCAAGCTTTTGTTTGGCAGGCCATGCGTGGATATACGGGCAGGCACAATTTTGTTTGGCAAGCAATGCACGGAAATACAGGCAGCTTTTCTTTGGGAGGCAGTGCGCAGGCATACCTGCAGGGAAGCTTTTGTTTGGCAGGCAATGCACAGGCATACCAGCAAGCAAGGTTTTGTTTGGCAGGCAATGCACAGGAATAACAGCAGGTATCATTTTGTTTGGCAGGCAATGCATGGCTTTTGTTTGTTTACCTGCTGTGACTTTACAGGTGATATCGTCTACAGATAGGGTGAACCTATAACATATCATGAATGTTGGAACAGATCATTTATGATTCTCTTTATCATCTTATATAATTTTCTGCCCTTCACATTTTTTCTTCAATTTCTAAGTAGATGGAATTTGTAACCAGTACCGCTAAATGTCTCTATACTCTATTTGTATAAAACACAATCGGTAAAAATGAAGACATTCATTCATGTAACCCACATTTCCCCACACCAAGTCTTAGAATATCATAGTAGTCATCAAATACATACCAATTCAGCTTTGAGTCTATTCTTGGTTAGTTGATCTTTATCCTCCTCGCCAACCTTGCGTATGAAGATGTACCGATCCGCCTACAAGAACAGAAAAGGAATATTCTTTCTGTGAATTCAGAGAGACATGTTAAACATTCATCTAACTATAATTCATGTAATGTTGTATGTATGCGACTATCTATCTATGTATCCATAAAAGGCTAGCTCTCATTTTTCATCTAAAATCTGTGAACGTTGCACTGATTATATAGATGATGACCTATTAGGCGGGTTATAAGCTATAAATGACCGAAAACAGTACAGAATTGACCAAGATGTGATCAAGAACAGGCCAAATCCAGGCCTTTTTCAGACTATTGCTACGGGCTGTGTTTGTTAATCTCTATGCGTACTGCAACCATGCAGTCGGCACGCGTAACACATAACGCATCGTAGTGCGCCGTGAAAATAGACTCGCGCACACACAAGTGTAGGCCAATAATGGAGAAATATGCTGTGGTACAGAAGATGGTTAAGGTTAAGCCTTGGGGGTTGAGATAAGCCGGGGGGGGGGGGGGGGGGGGGGGGGGAGGCGGTGTAATGAAGTAAGGCTATATTTTAAAAATCTTTTGTCTCAAAGCTCTTCAGTTTTTCAAAACCTAATGAGGAATGCATTTTTTTTAAAGTTTTTTTTAATTTTTTTTTTAAAAATATAAAATATTGAAATCCTTGTAAAAGTGACCTTTTGTATTTAAAATGATGTGATCAATGAAAATATGAAAAATCAGTGAAACTTTGGGATTTTCTTTTGTTTAAAAAAACAAAAAACGCCCATCAATTAACTAACGCGCGCGGGAGCTTTGAGACAAAAGATTTTTCTAATATAGCCTGGTTTGGGAGGTAGGGCAATTAATGAGGAAATGTGGAACAACCGAGGGCCATAGGTAATGAAATAATGTGGTTTCTGATAAGAACAAAACATAGTATGGTGAATCTAAATCGTGTAACATGGTGTCAGATTTGACACTGTGGGGCAATGACGGGAAGGATTCAATTTCAGATCAGAATATAGACCAGTATTATATCTACTCATATATGTATCGGATATGGGTAATGACGGGAAACATTCAAGTTCGGGTCAGAACATAGGCTTATGCATTATATTTTAACTCATGAATGCATTTTTTAAACAATTTTGTGATACATTTTTAAAATTGAATTGCCCAAAAATTAAATCACACGAAAAATGTTATTAAATATTTTGGTACCCCTGCCCAGTACCTATCTCTTATAACACCCAGACAACGGTTGACACGAACGGCCGTTAATTTTGAATTTCCGTTGGTTTCAATGTAACAATGGATTTTGATTATATGACCCCATGAAATTCATCACACGTTGGAACTAAATTATTTCATCCTAAAACCGCTGGAGTTGTAATAAGTTAAACCAACTCCAGTGTCAGTATCATTTTTTGAATTTAAACCGTTGTTAAGCGTTCGTCCCATTCACTTGATCACGTAACCTCGTTTGCATATTTTAACCTGAATATTCGTGAATACGCCGTGTCCAGCGTCGTCTGATAACACCCCCACCCCCGATATCCGCCCTCATAGCTGTGCCATTGAACCAGACAGTGTCAATAGGTTAAATCTAATGACAGCGTTGAGTTGTTGAATTTTGTGATATTGTATGGCAGTTGCAGTCGTTAACACTTTTCACGCGGCAGTGGTCTACAGATTATGACATATCATAATCTGTCATGACAGTTCTAAAATTTCACAAAATGTTACAAAGAGTGTCACACTTATTGAATTTGAACACCATATTTGTTGGAATCACAATAGGAAATGCATTTAAATAAGTACAAATATGCCTAGTATTAGGTCAGTAACCCTTGAGATAAACTTTGGCAGTTAGGAAAAGTTTCTGAAAAATCTGTTTTGTACATGGTAAAACTAATAGCAGTATGTAAGGTGTTAAAGCTTTTATATTGCGAGGCCTGTGCAGGTCTGTGATAAAGACAGCCATTCAAATCACACAGGTATTTTATCATGCTGCCAATAGAAAATCAGTTGGCCCAATAACTCTTGTCAGTAAACACTATGGGCCGTATTCTCGTACTAAACGTGTGTCTAACCTAAACGTGAGTTTATCCTTTAAACGACGTGTTTAACAAAACACGATTTTAAACTCTGCAAATCTCGTTCCCAGAGTGGTCCTGCGTTGATTGTATACAGGTATTTAATTCATTGTGGCCCTAATGGGTTACAATAGATATCGACCGAATGCCTTAAATACACGGTACTTTTAAAGACTACACGATCCGCACGGCAGCTTGCACCGGGCACGGTTGAGTGATCATTCAAGGCATACAGTTGGTGCGCGAGTTTAGTTAAACACGCATTAAACTACCCCCGTACCCACGTTTAAAGTTAGACACATTTCGGCGAGTTAGACGCGTGTTTAAGTAAAACAAATGTACGAGAATTACGTTTAGTTAAACGCTGTGTCTAAAGTCAAAGTTAGACGCGCGTTTAGCTTAAAACCGTGTTTAACTACGTACGAGAATACGGGCCTAAATCTTTGGGCGATAAATATGGAGGCCAAGGGTTACTAATTCCTAAGAAACCATAAGGCAGGGTTTTCGTCCAAAGCACCAAAAGGTGCATTAACAATAATTTATGGCTTCTAATTTGTTGACTTTTGCTTCTTATACGCGGGACCGCGAAAAAGAGAATATCAAATGTTTGTTCCAGTAGGCCTATACAGGGCGACTCAGGAAATATACAGGGCATAAATTGAATACTGAGGGTGCCAAATACAATATTTCCCCAAATGTAGGATGAAAGTTGTTCCCTAAATAACAAGCTGCTATGCAGAAGTAATCATTTTCCTTTAGGTATAGAAAATCCATTATTATTCTTTTCTTTCTATCACATAAGCCATTGAAGCAATACAAAATAATGATCCTATGTGACAAAGAAGTACTGACATCTGATCATCCACCTGTTAATGCACTTTTGTCACAAATATTATGTTACTCTAGTCTGCTGCAACTAAACCTTAACATGACAGTTGCAAAAACATTTCAAAGACAATATATCACCTTCAATCTCATGTTTCAGGGTGTGACTGATAACACCTATCACCACTCTTACATCATATTTTCCTCTTCATTCAAATATACCCCTTCTGAGTGCTGTTTGTCTTTTTTAAGACTCTTCTTGTTTTAACTTACAGGAAACGAAACAAGACTATAATAGCACACACACAAGGATAAAAGCCTGGGGATTGACTTTCATTAGTATTAGTACCCGGCCACTGGCTGTAAAAATTCTCAAACTCACAGTGTAAGTGAGTTACACTGGCTGGTTGAAAAACATCTCAAGTTCCAGCCCTGATTCAAATATACTCCTTCCCTTCTGAGTGCTGTTTGTCTTTTTTTAAGACTCTTCTTGTTTTAACTTACAGGAAACGAAACAAGACTATAAAAGCACACACACAAGGATAAAACCCTGGGGATTTACTTTCCTTATACCTTTACTCAAAACAGAAACTACTGCAAAACACTTAAAAATTCTATTTTGCGAATTATCGAAAGTAAACATTTTCGCAAGGATTCAGTTTCGTTAAATTAAATGCCTCAAGAAATTAAAAGGGGGTTTTACAATATCCTGACATGAAATCTGCTTGTTATTATTTCCGTTTATTGGTTCCATTAAACCTATCGTTCCTAATTGTTACTGAGCTAGTAGGTTATAGTTCAGTTTATCATTGCTTGAGTAGAGGTACGTCTGGGTCGAGTACTGTGGGCTCTCAACTGCTGTTTTGACCACTATATCGTCAGTTGACTACTTATAACTTAGCCACTTGCATAAACTGCTGTTTATGCCAAGGCCGCAAACTTCGAAAAGTATAAATTGAGATTCTCATATAACTACTGTGTACACCACTACCAGTGAACTACAAGTTAATTTTCGCATTTAACTTCAAATGTGTACACCACTACAAGTGAATTACAAATTGAGTTTCTCATGTAACTACTGTACTACACCACTACCAGTTAACTACAAATGGAGTTTCTCATTTAAAACAACTGTGTACACCACTACCAGTTAATGTTCTCATTTAATTACCGTGTACACCACACTACCAGTGAACTTCAAGTTAATGTTCTCATTTAACTACAATACAAATTAAGCGTCTCATTTAAATACTATGTACACCACTTTACTACAAGTGAACTGCAATTATGTAACTACTGTGTACACAACTACCATCGAACTACAAATTGAATTTCTAATTTACTGTGTACACCACTACCGTTGGACTACAAATTGAGTTCCTCATTATCTACTGTGTACACCACTACATGTGAACTGCAAATTGAGTTTCTCATTCAACTGCCGTTTAAACCACCAACAAACCGCAAACTGATCTTCTGATTCAAGTAATGTTTCCAGAAAACAACAAACTGCGTTTCTAATTCATTTAACTATTTAGTTTATACCACCATTGAAATACAAACTTAAACATTGTTGATCAACTTCCATTTATATCGGACCAGGAAACTTTAAAATATCCCAGCAGTGAACTACGAACTAAGCTTTTCATTAAATTGATTTTGTACTAACACCTTTGACCATTAAGCCTATAAATGATCAACTATTCACTGCGATATACTACAAGTGAATTAACTTTCTGAACTTACAACTAAAACTACATGGGGCAATATCCTATTCAATCGACACATCACACTTCTCATAACAAATTATCACCATGATGCCAAATAATATATACCACTTTGTTTGGTGTTTAGTGGTTTCACTTTCCCTCCAATTGAGTTATTATGATAGACTGATATGGGCAGTTGGTGGATTGGAGAATAAGACTGTTTGTCCTTATCAGCGTATAGCATTGGAAGTCAATACAAATGTTACCCTGAATACCATCTTTGACAATGCCTGTACATTCCAGGTATCATCACCTGTCGGTACTGTGATTCAGTTGTCTGTATTGAATTCGGAATCATGGTCCATATATCATCACTTCTTTATCATACAACCAAACCGTACCATCAACAAATGCACCAATATCGCTGGTTTTGCAAATCAACCAGACCAATGTAGAGATGTGTCCTTCCACAGCGATCATCTGGAATTTCACATTAAAGCATCTGTGACATTGAAGTTATCAGCTGTTACCATGAAGCCATCTCAGCCAGCCACTCACTATAATATCTCATCACGGCTGTGCCCTATATGCGACCTACACATCTCCCAGACAAGCCTATGTGATACCCTCCAGAAATTTGACAGACTGCACTATCTCAACCACAAGAACAGAACTTATGGTGACTTAATGCAGCAACATCCTTCACTGTTGGATCCCGACTTATCTCGCATCAATAACAAGGCTATATTTGACTTTTTACCCTCAACTAATGATACTATATCTACAACAGAGCTACCTCCACGCATCCCGGGATGTGTATGTACCCTTGAATTTCACCAATACCATATAATTGATTGTCCTAACACCTCACAAAGTGAGCGCATTCTACTTATCTACAAGGAAGATTCAAGCATCAAGAGTTCATTGTTTGATTGTTCCAGAGGACAACTCCAGGCAATAGAAGCCAATAGTTTTACCAACCTTGATGTTGATTTTCTACTGCTGGACTATAATAATCTAATCAGCATTGAAGAAGGTACATTCACAAGACTAGACTCTCTCCAAGTGCTAGACTTATCTCACAATAAGTTGATGTTCTTAAACCAAGGTGTATTCTTAGACCTAAATAATCTGAAACAGCTTACACTCACTGGGAATATGTTGAACACACTGACAGAGGGCTGTTTTCAAGGTATGTCTCATTTACAAGTTTTAGTTCTTGATCAGAATGATATCTTTGAGATTACAGCACGAATATTTCAAGATTGTAGTCGTATTCAATCATTGTCTCTGAAAGAAAACAACATTACGTCATTGAAACAAGAACCCTTTTGGGGGCTCACTAATAATTTATATAAATTAGTGGTAAGTGACAACAATCTTGTATCATTAAAGCCAGACACCTTTAACAACTTTGTAAATGTAACTGAGTTATACCTACATGCAAATTGGTTAAGTGAATTGCCAACCGATATATTTCATGGTTTAAATCAATTATCTATCCTGACATTGTATGACAACAGAATTGAAATATTAGAAGCAGATGTATTTACAGACCTTGGTGAATTGGAAGTATTACAAATCCAAAACAACCATTTATCTCATTTGCATGTAGATACATTCAAGGGATTGCATGGTTTACTTCAATTACTCCTCAATAACAACCTTCTTGTATTATTAGAACCAGGCATCTTTAATGACCTTGTAAACTTGAAGAAGTTGTACCTCTATGATAACATGTTAACTTACCTCCCAACAGATACATTTCATGGTTTAAATCAATTATCTCTCCTGGCATTCTATGACAACCGAATTGAAATATTAGAAGCAGATGTATTTACAGACCTTGGTGAATTGGAAGTATTACAAATCCAAAACAACCATTTATCTCATTTGCATGTAGATACATTCAAGGGATTGCATGGTTTACTTCAATTAGTCCTCAATAACAACCTTCTTGTATCATTAGAACCAGGCATCTTTTTTAATGACCTTGTAAACTTGAAGGAGTTGTACCTCTATGATAACATGTTAACTGACCTCCCAGCAGTTACATTTCATGGTTTAAATCAATTATCTCTCCTGGCATTGTATGACAACGGTCTTGTATCATTAGAACCAGATATCTTTAATGACCTTGAAAACTTGAAGGAGTTGTACCTCCATGATAACATGTTAACTAACCTCCCAGCAGATATATTTCATGGTTTAAATCAATTATCTCTCCTGGCATTGTATGACAACAGAATTGAAATATTACAATCAGATGTATTCACAGACCTTGTTGAATTGGAAGTATTACAAATTCAAAAAAACAATTTATCTCATTTGCATTTAGATGCATTCAAGGGATTGCATGGTTTACTTCAATTAGCCCTCTATAACAACAGTCTTGTATCATTAGAACCAGGCATCTTTAATGACCTTGTAAACTTGAAGAAGTTGTACCTCAATGATAACATGTTAACTGACCTCCCAGCAGATATATTTCATGGTTTAAATCAATTATCTCTCCTGGGATTGAATGACAACGGTCTTGTATCATTAGAACCAGGCATCTTTAATGACCTTGTAAACTTGAAGAAGTTGTACCTCAATGATAACATGTTAACTGCCCTCCCAGCAGATATATTTCATGGTTTAAATCAATTATCTATCCTGAAATTGTATGCCAACAGAATTGAAATATTACAATCAGATGTATTCACAGACCTTGTTGAATTGGAAGTATTACAAATTCAAAAAAACAATTTATCTCATTTGCATTTAGATACATTCAAGGGATTGCGTGGTTTACTTCAATTAGCCCTCACTAACAATGGTCTTGTATCATTAGAACCAGGCATCTTTATTGATCTTGTAAACTTGAAGAAGTTGTACCTCTATGATAACATGTTAACTGACCTCCCAGCAGATACATTTCACGGTTTAAATCAATTATCTCTCCTGGCATTGAATGACAATGGTCTTGTATCATTAGAACCAGGCATTTTTAAATACCTTGTAAACTTGAAGGAGTTGTACCTCTATGATAACATGTTAACTGCCCTCCCAGCAGATATATTTTATGGTTTAAATCAATTATCTCTCCTGGCATTGTATGGCAACGGAATTGAAATATTACAATCAGATGTATTCACAGACCTTGTTGAATTGGAAGTATTACAAATTCAAAAAAACAATTTATCTCATTTGCATGTAGATACATTCAAGGGATTGCATGGTTTACTTCAATTAGCCCTCTATAACAACAGTCTTGTATCATTAGAACCAGGCATATTTAATGACCTTGTAAACTTGAAGGAGTTGCGCCTCTCTGGTAATGTGTTAACTGACCTCCCACCAGATACATTTCATGGTTTAAATAAATTATCTATCCTGGCATTGAATGACAACGGTCTTGTATCATTAAAACCAGGCATCTTTAAATACCTTGTAAACTTGAAGACGTTGCGCCTCTCTGGTAACATGTTAACTGACCTCCCAGCAGATACATTTCACGGTTTAAATCAATTATCTCTCCTGGCATTGAATGACAACGGTCTTGTATCATTAAAACCAGGCATCTTTAAATACCTTGTAAACTTGAAGGAGTTGTACCTCTATGGTAACATGTTAACTGACATCCCAGCAGATATATTGCATGGTTTAAATCAATTATCTATCCTGACATTCTATGACAACAGAATTGAAATATTAGAAGCAGATGTATTTATAGACCTTGTTGAATTGGAAGTATTACAAATTCTTAAAAACAATTTATCTCATTTGCATGTATATACATTCAAGGGATTGCATGGTTTACTTCAATTAGCCCTCGATAACAACCATCTTGTATCATTAGAACCAGGCATATTTAATGACCTTGTAAACTTGAAGAAGTTGTACCTCCATGGTAACATGTTAACTGACCTCCCAGCAGATACATTTCAGGGTTTAAATCAATTATCTCTCCTGAACTTGTGTGACAACAATCTAGTATCATTAGAACCAGGCATCTTTAATGACCTTGTAAACTTAAAGGAGTTGTACCTCTATGATAACATGTTAACTGACCTCCCAGCAGATACATTTCATGGTTTAAATCAATTATCTATGCTGGTATTGAATACCAACAGAATTACAACAATAGAAGATGGTCTGTTTAGAAATCTAATATCATTAGGCATTTTGGATTTTTCATTTAACAAACTCTCAGTGTTAGTTGCAAACATTTTTCACGATTTGCATAATTTGATCCTTCTGAACTTAAAGTCCAACTTACTATCTACGATACATTATAACACATTCTATGGTTTAAGACAGCTTGTACATCTGTTATTAACAAACAACCCTCTTTCCAAAATTACAAAACACTCTTTCCATGGACTTGAAAATACCACAAGTATGTATGTGAGTTCTCCTGCTTCTTGTTGTTTCATCAATAATGTAACGGGACCACGGTGTAAACCTGAAGAAGTAAAATCACCTCATTTAACTTGTAATGAATTGTTGCCGAATAACCTGGTTAAATACTCTGTATGGATAATTGGTTTGTGTTCGATATTCATAAATGCATTTGTCATAAGTTGGTCATGTACAAAAATCAAGAAAAGTGATACAGGTCTAAAACAGTTGGTTTTCATAGCAAACCTGGCCATTGCAGATTTACTTATGGGCATGTACATGATAATAATTGCATCTGCTGATCAAATATACAACAAATTCTTTCCATTTGAAGCGGAAAATTGGCAAAGTAGTCATCTGTGTAAACTCTCAGGAATCCTTTCTGTTCTATCAAGTGAATCATCTCTGTTTTTCATCACAGTTATAAGTATCGAGAGATCTTTGGCATTTAGACATGTTTATATTGTTAAAAATGTGTTTGGCTTGAAATCTCAGGTGGTTATTGCTGTAGTTATTTGGACATTAGCAATTGCTCTTAGTATAGTAAGTGTAATTGTAGAAAGTGGAAAATTATATGAATTTTCCGAAGTATGTTTAGGGCTTCCATTAGCAAGACATTTGATAACCAATATATCCACTAAATATGTAAATATAACTCATGACAAAATTGACAGACCAGATGATATTCTTGTATATCAAACTATAACAGTTATTGGTAGCCGCCCTGGTCACTTCTATTCCATAGCCCTATTCATTGGTGTAAATTCCTTGTGTTGTATAGTTACAAGTATATGTTACATACAGATGTTCTTGCACTTGCTCAGCTCATCTGCTCCACTATGGAGGACAAATATCCGTATGGCTTTCAAGATGGGGGCCATAGCATTTACTGATATCCTATGTTGGTGTCCAATCATTGTCCTTGGGATATTGGTGCAGACGGGTACTAGAGAAGTTTCACCGGAAGCTTTTGCATGGATTATAGCATTTGTTTTGCCTATAAATTCCGCTCTGAATCCTTTTTTGTACATAATCGGAAACCGTATATTTTGTTGTCGAGAATATCAACAAACAGAATCAGGGCATAGGTATGTACCTGGTAGGGAGATGAATGTGCCACCATATGTTCCTATTGACAACGATTTTGATTTGCCTGATAGAAGAATGAATGATGAAATTGATGTTCATGATAGGGAGATAAATTTGTCTCTCTATGTTCCACCGGAAAATGATATTGCTGTACCTTTGGATGATATGAATGATCCCCTGCAAGTTCCTAGTGGTGATGAAATCAATTTACCTTTAAGGGAAATCAATGTTCCCATGCATGTTCCAAACGATGATGCAATTGATGTTTTAGGTAGGGGTACAAATATGCACACAGATCTGGCCCTTGATGATGAATCAGATTTATGAAAAATGATGTACTTCTTTATGTACTATGTATCAACTGGTTTTGTATATTGTAAATATTCATGGTTATATCTTTCGAATAGCGTGCTCAATACCAAAACGGCAGAGCGCATCCAAATTAAAAGTATATAGACCTTCCCGAATAGATTGCCTATTCGGCATGAAACTCAGGGTAACAACTTCTATTCTACAAGGTCTATACTTCACATTTTTATTTCTTTATGTATGTAAACACTGCACAAAAAAAATGATTTAGGGTCCTAAGAATTAAACACAGGGCGCCTCGAAAAAAGTGGATACTTTCTTTTTGTACAGTGTTTATAATCTCACCATAATGCTACATAACAATGTTTTTGACATGACTAAGGCTTACACCCATGAATACCACAGCACCTAAAGGGAAGCCTATGTTATAGTCAGCATCATAATGCTATGGACATAATTCCAACAATGCATTTGTGTGTACATGCATAGAAACGTCCATGCATAAACCCGGAAGTGCGAACCAGACGCTTTCGAAAAATGACCCCGCGTCCTGATTGGTCAATCGCGAAATCGTCACGCACATGCATGCATGTTGTTTGCGCATTTATTGCATCCGGACATGCTGGACGCAGCTTTGCGCACAACTTAAAACACACTTGCATGAAATAGCCTGAATTTTGTCCATAACATTATGACAGTGACTATAGAAGCCATTGCTTCTTTTTTTCTTACTGCTTATACTATATTGTTTGACCCATAGAGAATCATTACTGATTCATTTTTATCTGAGTATTGTATGCGTATTAACATCCAAAAAGAACTATGGTTAGCTTTTTCTCAACATTGCAAGATGTATGGCTATATGATGGTTCTTTCATCAAATGAGCAAAGACAGGGCATGTCAAAAAAGTGTCCCATGAGAAACAAAAATAATTAAAAGTACATCCCATGTTTTTTGTTTAAAAAATATCAACCATTGGTATGCCAAATTAGTCCTTTATCAAAAATACTATTAAAATTGCCACTGTTTCTGAGAATATCGTTTTGGGAAAATGAGACAATTTTGGGAAAAGTAAACATGATATTGAACAGGAAGGAAGCACTTTCTCTTTTCACAAGTCTTTAAATTTCTCAAAACGATTAATCCAGTCCGGAGTTATGCAAACAAACTTGGTCTAATTTGTGTACAAAAAAAATCATGAGAGAGAGTTTTTAAATTTACTGGTATATGGGACCAAGTGCCACTTTTTTTTTTAAAACATCATTTTGGGGAAATGTGACTGTTTCGGGAAAAGTAAACATGATATTGAGAATGGAAAACTTTCTATTGGTAGCCAAGCGTTTTCTCTTTTAATAATCGTTTCAATTTTTCAAAACGTCTAATTGTGTGTTAAGTTATTTAAACAAAAGAAATCTAATTTTAGGGGGGGGGGGACTTACTTTGTTTTATCCCTTTATGTGATGTATTGGGTTGAGGAACTTTTTCATCATCTATATACTAATTTTCGGAACATGGCTTTATTAGATAGTTCAATAAAATTTTACACTCGCGTCCCTCTTCAACTTAAAAAGCGTGGTAATTGCGCCTCTAATACACGAGCTAATTAGATAGTTCAATGCCCGTATTTTTCCGTTTTCAGACATGCGCAGAAAGGATCACAGGTCATAATCCGAAATGTTGAATTTCTTTTACTCGGGTAGCTACTGTTCGGACACAAATTGTGGTTTTCGGAGTGAGTGATGACATATGGTCTTCACCCAAAATATTTTCTTCAGGGATATAGCTACATTTCTGTATATGCGGCTGTTTGTGATTCTTAAAGAACGCATAGTAACAAGCATTTATACGGGACTAATACGTCCGACAAATAAAAATATTTTACGATATTTTCTAAATGTAAACAAAAACTCTTACACAGATCTTAAAGTGACACTTTCACATTAGTAACATAGACGAACGCGGAGTTTGCTAACGATAAAGAGTGGCGGTACCATACCAACCCTATGTTGTTGCTACGCGACCGCGTTTAACATGGCGCACGCGATTCGGCGCACACGTAATGACGCAGACAAAGTGTGTACGCGTTTGTGGCGCAAACTGGTTCATTGTAACGGGGCAGGGTGAAAGCAGACAGTCCGTACGGTTACTCCGCGGTGCATACCGTACAGTGCAATACAAGGTATTAAACGAGAGCAAGACACAAACAAAACATTAATCATAAACATGATAAAGCCAAGACCTTTATTTTAATAAAGAAACTGGGAGCAAGGCGCAAACCGTATCCAGGATAACATGTATTAAAGTGACTAAAGTGGCTGAAGGAAAATACATTTGATGGAGTCACCCATGCAGTTGTAACCCCATGGCTGGTCATGAAGCTATGGGATGGTGGATCAGGGTCGACCCCCCCCCCCCCCCCCCCACACCCCCACCCCTTTCATTTTCTTTGTGCGACTTATACAGCGGTGCGGCTTACTGTATACTATGATGAGGTCTGAATCTTAATTTGAGGTGCTGCGGCTTATTCGCCGTGCGGCTTATAGCACGTAAATTACGGGATTGTCACATCATACCCTAAGGTCTAAGCCCCCTTCCCCCGCACTTCCCTTACTTGATAATATGGATAAAGTGCGGCCTTACTATTAGGCCACATGGGGTATCTGGAGAACGGAACGTGCGGTATTGCTCCATCATACCCTAAAGCCACCTCCTCCTCCCCGCACTTCCCTTACCGTTGATACTCTGAATATAAGGGCACATGGGGCATCTGGATAAACGGAACGTGTAGTATAATATTATCATGATTATTATAGAGTATCTGGATTAGTAAGGGCACTATAAAACGCAGATAGTCTCAAATTACCTGGATACACTATGCGCAGGTGGGCCACCAGTGATAACTGGATTTTAAGGGTGTATTAGGTAGTATCTCAGGAGGCTTTATTTAGAACACAACAAACATGACAAATACGTTTAGGCCCTACATGCTTATTGGAGGAATAATGTATTTAATGTAATTTGTAAATAGGCCAAACAAAACCCGGATGGCACACATAGTGTTCAAGTACAAGCATGGAATGGTACAAGTGATCTTGATGATAGACTCCGCCGACCATTAATTAAACTAAACGACCTACTATAAAACTATAGAACCCACTATAACGCTCAGAACGTAGGCCTATACCTGGATACAGTATGTGCATGGGCAGTGGCGGCACCAGCATCAACATTTTAAAGGAGGAAAACGGGGTGGCGGGGCAATAAAAGAATCGGGGGAGACAATTTAAAGCTAATTTTAAGTTACTTTCAGTTTTGACATTATAATTCAACTTTTTTATTATTTGGGGTACAAAATGGGTAGGGACATGAGCTGACAGTGGGTAACTTGGGAGGAGGGTGGAGGTCACGACTGGGCATTTCCCCCTACCGTTAGTGCCGTCACTGCACCTGGGGGTAGGTCTACCTGCTGGATTAAAGGTCACATGGGGTTACCCACCCATGTGTTCTATAATTATATTCTAAGTATTCCTACACCTGAATAACCATTCAGGTGTCCTTATTATTCCACATAGGCCCTATACACAGTTATCACGGGTGCCCTTATATTCGATTCAAGATAAACCACATAGTCCAGGGAAGTCCTATATTGGATCACTAATACACAATCTTGATTATTAAAGTACATGGGGTGGTACCTGAATAATTAAGGGCACCATGTGTTATACATGCATGGCGTACATGGATTTCTTAAGGGCACATGGTATATATGGATTATTAGGGGCACCTAGGATACATAGAGTATCAAACGACATACTCTTGCTGTTTTACAATACTCTCATCAATCATATACGTTTTGATGTGACTAACCACCCGCTATTATAGCTTCGGCACCTATACCTGCGCTTTCCATTATAAACTGGATATAATACGGGCACATTGGTATGGATATAACGCTGGCACATGCGGTACCTGGGTTATTAAGGCCATCTGTGAGGGGTAGGGCCTAGGCCTATAATGGGCAACCGGTGTATTTAGAACACGTGGAGTACTTGGATTAGGAACATGGGTATCTGTATTATTTAGAGCACATTGGGCCTAGGCGCATGGTGTATTAAGGGCACCATGTCACTTACATTATATCAAGGGCACTTTAGGTAGGCCTACGTGAATTATTTAAGGACATACTCTTGATATTTATATAAACATTTATAACGCATTGATATTACTCACCACTGCCTATTGTGATATGACTATTACTGCCCGCTATCTTCGGCACCCGCGTTTAATTTACTTGAATATGATAAAGTAAGGGCACCTGGGTATCTCGATATAACGGCACACTGCAGTACCTGGATTATGTGGTATCTGGTGCATTATTAAGGGCACCTGTGGTAACTGGATTAGGGGTTGGGCTTAGGCCTATGGGGTCCCTGGATATAATGGGACAACGGGTACCTGCATTTCAGGTCACACGGGAGGCCCACATGTATCTAGAAACACAAGGTCTACCTACTTTAAGGCACGTGATACCTGGATTATCAAAAGCACCTGCGATATTCGGATTATTTAGGGCCCGTCTGGATTATGTATACATGTAGGACATGTTCTTGATATTGTATCAAATTTTCTTACGCTTTGTTTACTTACCTCCCCGTGAAATCTTCTAGCGGGTCCGCGCGAAGCGCGGATGCCCGCTAGTAATTATAATGTATGCAACATCACATAGGACTCAAAGAAATTGATTGATATTATAATTATGTAATAATTAAATTTTACTATGAATTTATTTATTGAAATGAAATACAATTATTTGTGTGACCAGTCACATCAAAACGAACATGTTGTCAGCAAACCAGTTTTGAGATAGAGGCCAATATATTTGGTGAAATATAAGGAAAATAATAGACAAAAATATGCTTCTTCAAATCATATCTTGTGATTACAAAGTCTGATTACCTTCAACATGGTAGCATTTCAAAGCTTAAAATGTGCTCTTTCAAGTCATACTAATTATTCAGATTTGACTCGGGCCTCCTGAACATATCCATTTTGATGTGACTGGTCAGATATGTGGTAGGATCAAGCAAAATGAGTTGAAGTCAGATTCCGTTTTCATTTTTCTCTTGATTGCATACATCATTCAAAAAAGCTACATTTTGCACAGAACCCCTGTAAACTAGACAATTGGTTCCAAAAAGATATGAGCAGTGGAAGGGTTGTAAAAATAATAGGAAACATTATTTTCTTTGTTTGGCTATATCTTAAAATCAATTGCAGATATCTATTGATTTTAATGTTTGATGTTTTTTATGTGTGTATATAGGGTGTCCCAAAAGTTTCAAAACCTTTTCAAAACTCTATATCTTCAGTATAAAAATAAAAACATATTTGGATAGAGAAGACTTGTAGAATTATATTGATACTAAACTTTCAATATTATCTATCTGTTTTGCCAAAACACAGACCAAAGTTTCCTGAACTGTAAAACAGCCATTCATATGAAACATAGTATAATGAGCTAAATAAAGTCAAGGATACAACAAATGGCAAGAGGTAGAGAAGAAAAAAAAGGTTCCCTACAATGAATCTTTTTTAAGTTTCAGATATAAATCCACACAAAAGTTGTTTGTTTGTCCACGTCCGACCGACCGTGTACTATAGCCCCGACCGTGTAACTTTTATCTATTTTTTTCTTCTTCAAAAAACAACAACAACCAACAACAACACTTTTTTCTTTTTCAAAGTCACGTATATGGCCTTAATTGACCCCCACGTGACCCCATACCATGTATAGTAGTATGTTTGGGTCAAGTATGGGTCATCCAAAAGATCTGACACGGTTCAGAATTTGGAGTCCTGGAAATCCGACTTACCAACCCTACCCGACAAACAAATAAAAAAATGTTGTGCCTTATTTATGAACATCTTTTATGTTGTGCACAAAATTTAATAAGTAAAAAACATATTTTGAAAAAAAATCCACATGAATAGAATGTGAAAAACATGCGGCATGCGATTACAGTGCGTCCAGCAAATGGTACAATTTTATGGTATCGTGAAATATTTTGCCAAACCTTTCAGCATGTTTTATATTGAGGGGCCTCAATAAAAGAGTCATGTTTGGTACTGAACAATGATTCTACAAATATCCTCTTTCCAGATATATCTTCAATTTGGTACTGCAACTTACTTTTAAAAGAGATGCATGTATCTCTCAAATGATTTCGAAACTTTTGGGACACCATGGTCTTGCTCATGTTTAGGCCTTTGTTAAATTTTTGGTACTGTGACTTATTTTAAGAGAGATACAAATCTTTCAAATGGTTTAGAAACTTTTGGGACACCCTGTATAACTTTTCTTATGTTTTTACATGGACCCCTTTAATATTTGGAAATAAGTTTTTTAGCTTAAAGGGTTATCCTTAGCAGTTTATTATTTTTATGTTTTGCTGTAAAAGTACGCTTATCTGTATTTTATTTTAAAGTTTAATAGGTGTATCGTGTGCAATACTTCTTGTTAGATGATAATATGCTGAATAAAATAAAATAAAATCTTTAATATTTGCGAGTTCCGATTCATCACATATAGATCTACTGGATTTGGTTTCAAATTTACCTATTTGTTTTATTCTAGTTTAATTAGTTCTACATTGGCAACTAAATGGGTTTTTGACATGTTCACTCGGTGTTCATTGCACGATTTAACCCCTTGTTGACCTTTGACCTTGAATGACCTCTGACTGTTGACCCTCGGATGACCTCTAATTAATTTTAGACATGTTCCCCGGTGTTCATGTTTCTTTTCTCGAAGTTTGACGTCAATAGGGCAACTTTTACGATTTGACCTCTGGATGACCTTTGACCTCAGATGACCTCGGATGACCTCTAATTATTTTTTGACATGTTCCCCGTTGTTCATTGCACGATTTAACCCCTTGTCGACCTTTGACCTTGGATGACCTCTCATGACCCATGACCTCGGATGACCTCTATTTAATTTTAGAATGTTCACCCAGTGTTCATGTTTCTTTTCTCCAAGTTTGAAGTCAATCGGGCAACTTTTACGATTTGACCCCTGGATCACCTTTGACCTCAGATGACCTCGGATGACCTCTAATTTATTTTAGACATGTTCACCCGGTGTTCATGTTTCTTTTCTCCCAAGTTTGAAGTCAATCGGGCAACTTTTACGATTTGACCCCTGGAACTTTAAAAAGGTATCGAAACTTTAAAAAGGTATCGAAACTTTAAAAAGGTATCGAAACTTTAAAAAGGTATCGAAACTTTAAAAAGGTATCGAAACTTTAAAAAGGTATCGAAACTTTAAAAAGGTATCGAAACTTTAAAAAGGTATCGAAACTTTAAAAAGGTATCGAAACTTTAAAAAGGTATCGAAACTTTAAAAAGGTATCGAAACTTTAAAAAGGTATCGAAACTTTAAAAAGGTATCGAAACTTTAAAAAGGTATCGAAACTTTAAAAAGGTATCGAAACTTTAAAAAGGTATCGAAACTTTTGGGACACCCTATATAACTCAGTTCAAGTTCAATCGTTATTTTCCATGATGTATATTCATTAGGCATAATTACCTTATTGTCCTTTCCATGCTGTGTGTCCATATAGATACCTGATGGATATCTGTATAAAGGAATACAATTGCACTGATTTTACCTTGGTTATAAGCCAACAGAATAAATATGCGGTTGGGGGTTTCAGCCGAACGGGAACAGAGTTGTTCCGAAATGTTGGGCAAAATGTTTGGCATAAACCAAAGAACAATAAAAAGTGGTGTGCTTTATAGCAGCCATTTTGCTTAGTAATCAATGATCACATTGTCTGCTTACTCAAAAATCCCTCCAAGCAGCCTTAATTGTAGGGCCCTATTCACCATTACTGTTTTTATACCTATATTGATTTGGATGAGTACAGCCATGCACGCAAACAAAATGCTTATGTGTACGAGGGGGTATCAAAAAGTTTTTGAAATCACCCAGAAGTGAAGGAGCTATATCGATGAAATTTTGTCAGTGTAATCACTGGTCCTTAAAAACATTATGTTGCCAAAATGGTCTCATTAGTATGTTTACTTTTTATGCAGGTGGCGCTAGATGCCAAGGCCATGTAAGTCAATGACGTCTTTCAACGGTGATGTGTACATGGTAAATTATAATGGTCCAATAACTGATTATTGTGGGACGCCTTCCAGAAGAATATTACGCTCAGATTTTTTTAAAATTTTGTCATTGTCACTCGTAGGTCTCAATTTATCTCTGTAAATGACAACATTTCTAAGCCTTATACTCCTCTGGAAGGCTACCCACAAGGATCAGTTTTTGGACCATTATCGTTTACTACGTACACAGCACCGTTGGGAGACGGCATTGATTTACATGGCCTTGGCATCTAAACATACTTATGAGACCATTTTTGCACCATGTTTTTAAGGACCAGTGATTATACTGACAAGATTTCATCGATATAGCTCCTTCACTTCTGGGTGATTTCAAAAACTTTTTGATACCCCCTCGTATACATACATTAATTCCATTTCCCTCCCGATACTCTGTAATTATCGGGAATGAATGAGATTTCCAAAATGCCAATAAGATAAGAAAAGATAAGGAAAAATAGAATACTCACTTTGATCGTATCACCTGATAAGCCAACTTCCTCTGGTACCTGGTAATTCAATGTGCAGGAAATCATTATATTAGTAACATTCGTCTCCATTAAAGGGGCATTGAGAGATACGTGTGGGAGTGCGCCCTCAATTATCCTGGAAATCAGTTTTTTTTGCATCAAAGTAATACTTAGGCATATACTAACTACCATCTGAAACAGTTTACCAACATTTGCCGTTTATCATATAAAATTTGTCGTTTATCATATAAAATTTCATGATTTTCTTAGTTTCGATATGATCATATCGAAACTCAGGTGCTGAATTCGGAAGTTATGCATCGTTTTACTCACGGACTTTCGCGGCAAATCTCAACCCGGAAGTGCCGTTATTTGCTTATTTTGGCATGAAGGCGATGTCGGAATTGTATGACATTTTGGATTTGGGCTATGTTGATGATTATCTTTACGTTTTTTGCTCGTTTTAGTATATCGATACATCTCTCAATGCCCTTTAATATGAAGAGATTTAATACAAACAGAGTGTTTGTCCTTTTCTGCCTCTTTGAGATCAGGCCACCAATATTATTGATGGCCTAATCTAAGAGGCAGAATATTATCAATGATAGCACATAATTTCCTTTTATTCACTTCATACGGTCGGTTAATAAAGTGCTCAAAAAAAGAAAGTCATACACGTTGTTTAGTTCCTTTAGAGTAACTTCCGATTATTTTTGACCAAACAGACTAGATAGACATTTGGATTAATCTTTCCGGCGCAGTTTGATACCAAAGTTGCTACCTAACAACAAAGTTAACCATGATTAGCACCAAGTAAAGAAAATTAGTCACTTTTCAAAAATCACATTTTCAACGAACGCAAGCCGCGAGAAAATGATGTGCGTGGCACTTGAATGGCCGGGAATGAAAGGGATATTGATCACACAGTGCAACTGCGTTAAGTCGTTCCTGAGCGAGCGGGATATTTGATTATGAACAGGCAACATGTGTTTTTTTCTTCCCGCGTGAGTGTATTGAAAATGTGACTTTTAAAAAGTGACTAATTTTCTTTAAATGGTGCTAATCATGGTTTATCTTTGTTGTTAGGTGGCAACTTTGGTATCAAATTGTGCCGGAAAGATTCATCCAAATGTCTATCTAGTCTGTTTGGTTAAAGAATAATAGGAAGTTTCTTTTGTTGAGCACTTTATATGTAATAAAAGTTATCTTGGTATGTGATGTATGAGTGATTCTTGAGGGATATTGTAATCAATGCAAAGTATGAACCTTTGTCTTTAAACAATACACTTTTTGAATTTTAGATACCTTTGGTTATGTAACATCATTAACATAAACACAAAATGTTTCAACCACTGACTGAAATCTGTCCAAATGGCTGGATATGTAATAGGTTGAAATATATGTCGATTGATACATTTACGTATCTCAGCAATGCAAGCATAGAAACAGATAACACTTGGCACATAGTTAGATCACACAATCATGAACTGTTTGACACTCTTTTTAGATCTGAATTTCTTAATACAAACAAGAAAGGACTATCTCAAATACACTTTCATTAAGCCAAATCCGCAACAATAAATCATGGAAAACAACAAAGGATAAAGAACAATGGAGGGAACATAATTGAGTAAAATGTGTGATGTAAAGCAATAATAGTGCGGATTTCTAATGGAGCTGATCATGAAATCTTCTCAAACCGGTGAACTTATGTGATAATTACTCTAACGATACACATCTAGTAGCTCTTTTAGATAGCAGTAATAAGAGAGGTTGTGGAAGCCATATTTGATTGCTACATTCATGCATATCTTCATTTTGATTATCAAAATAATTGCACACATTGATTTTAAAGCACTTTCAATGTTTCTGTTTTTAGAGCCATTTTTGTTCCAGTTCAAAATGATCTGCCGTCTGCGCATGCGCATATTTTCTTTAGGTTTCATATGAATAATCTCAGATAATTACATTGTAGCTAACTATCGCTAACTATCGCTATTAAATCACCAAAACAGGTTCATTTCTTGGATTTTACTAGATGTTTTGATTTTCATAGTTTGTATTGATCTCTCAATAGTCTGTACTAACATTCCACCTGGTGCCATTCTTTCCTCCTGACTATTTATTTGTTTCTTTTTAAAAAGAATGTTTTTAGGCCAAACATAGAAGAAGGTGGGGTTTTTTTTGGGGGGGGGGGGTAAGAAAAAAGGCTATGAAGTATGCTTACAGAGACCCTTTTTTTCTTCAAAATAAAACCTTTTTTTTTGGCATCAGCTCGTAAACCTACCAATGCGGGCGGGCTTCTGAGACAAACATTTTTCTTTGTTTGGCCTTACTCTGAATATCTAACATCATTATTTACACAATTCCCGTTTCACTGAACGTTGGGCTGCTTCTTATCAAGGCGTTTACTGCCTTTGGAAATAATCACTTTCATCACCACTAGACTTTGAACCCCAGGGGGTGCTACTCACATTGTAAGTCCATACAGGAATGTGCTACAGTAGCCCACTAGCGCTACAGTTAAAGCAATATAATGTGATCTTTTGCAGTTTGTTACACATATTTTTCTCTATACAGAGGGTGGTTAAAAGAAAGTTAATCCACATCTGACAGCCATTTTTGTCTATTTTGGAAGGATTCGATCATAAGACCGATTCGCATCGGCAATTTATTTCACAAAAATCCTTAATGAACACAGACAATCATTAAATGGCAAGGTATTATACTACTCTATAGCCTTTTAAAAATAACAGCCGCACCTACCTGTCAAAAAAAAGTTGAGTGCCCCCCACCCCCCCCCCCCCCCCTCCCCTTCCGGACTTTGAACACTGTTTGGATACCTATTAACACATGATCAATTCAACACATCAATTACAGCTGGCCATTTAAAATATAATCCTAGTTTGGGGAAGGAAAATGAAAATCAATGAATATTGGGCTAGTCGATTGTTCCCCTGGCTTAAAATGTTAAATTCTGTGTAAAAAGTAAAGCCCTTTTTAAGTTTGATTCATTTTGGGTTTGATTTTTTTTTATTTTAAATATTGCCCAAGAAAAGGAAATGTCAAATATGAAAAATGATGATGAAATAAAATTCTGAAAAAAAACCCACTGAAATGCGAATAGAACAAAGTAACAGATTTTTCTTCTCATTTTGTTATATGTAAAGCCTTGTGCGTCATTGTCACCTTTCCAAGTTAAACAAACATTGGTACAAAATAGGTGTGGTATACTGGTGCAAGATAAAGA
This sequence comes from Ophiura sarsii, assembly GCA_035610835.1. Lineage (NCBI taxonomy): Eukaryota > Metazoa > Echinodermata > Ophiuroidea > Amphilepidida > Ophiuridae > Ophiura > Ophiura sarsii. Next base: position 52,054,814 of record CM069444.1, read on the forward strand.
AATGTACCATATGTGGACAAAAAGCTGAGTCTTTTCATTACAACTTCAACCGGCCTACAATTCACAAGTGATAAATATGGCACACGCTTATGTGGCTAGCTTGGAAGAAGATCTGACTTGCTGTGTGTGTATGGAACTGTTCATAGATCCCCACACACCAAAAGATTTAAAATGTCCGCATGTGATATGTGAAATTTGCCTAAATCGTATCGTGACCGATTGCGCTATTGATTGCCCACAGTGCAGAGTGGTATCAACACTGTCCACGGATGGTGTAGCTGGTTTGAGGACAAATCTCAGCCTTCGTAATCTTGCCGAGAAGCATCAGCAACATCTGGGATCCTCCCAGCAGAAGAGTATTCCACAGTGCAGCGGAGAACGAGATGGGCAGGGTCCCGCATGTCCACAACATCCACAAGAGAAGACCGATTTGTACTGTTTGACTTGCGACGTTGTCGTCTGTCCATCGTGTCAGAGAGCGAGCCACGACGAACATTACCAACATAACATCAAGGATTTGGAGACGGTTCGTAGCAAACAGATGAAGGAAGTCTTGGCTACGATTAAAGGACTTGAGCAAGATGCGCTGATGTGGGAGAAGAAAGCTCATCGAATCGGTGAACTTGAACAAAATATTTTATCCTCTATTAGGAAAGAGGAGGAAAAAATTGACATGGCAGTGTTATCAGCTGTGGCTATTGCTCACAATCAAGGCGATGCGTACAAAGCCAGAATCAGGGCAAAGTACGACAACACGCTACAGCATTGTCAAAGACAGAAAGGTTTGCTGAAGGATAAATCGCTTGAACTCAAAGAAGCAGTTGGGGATGCTAAAGCAGTCATGAGAGTGTCATCAAGTCATGACTTTGTGATTCGACGCAAAACACTCACTCAAAAACTTGGCGCTTTACAGTTGGGTAGCGATCCCCCGACGGAGCAGGCCATCGAAGATAACCCTGGCAACGATGAGGTGGAATTTAGGGCAGAACAGATAGTGGTGAAATTTGGAGTGATTCACATTCACCCGAAGAAAAGTGCACAGAGAGTCATGAAAAGCGCCACTACAGGATCCATGCGACAATTAGAATTTGCCTCTGAATTATGTCGTTTCACAAAAGGTGTGATAAGCATTGCGTCAAACAGGTCTGGGGATATCCTCGCAATCACCGAGCGATATGGGAAAAAAGTTCACTTGTACTGTAAACAGCTGAATGGTCGTTACCTATTACGTACACACTTAATTCTGCGTGGGGATAAGTTTGATATCAGTTACGTGGCTATAGCAAAGAATGGAAACCTGCTGGTGGCCAAAGGAACGCAGATTTTGGCATTTTCCACATCAGGAGACTTTGTAGGGGTGAGCAAGACCGTCTTCAAAGGCATCAAATCGGTGAAACTATCTTGCATCGCGACAACACCAGACGGCAGGATACTTGTAGGCGACAAGGTGCGGTCTGTCATCACAGTGCATTCACCGGACGGCACACTGCAGAAACAATTGGACAGTGAGATCAAACCACGCTGCATCGATGCCATTGGCAATACACACGTCGTGATAAGCCAGTATGACATCAACCAAATCCGCGTCATTGACTTGGAGTCGGGTAGGCCAACCCTCACAATCCGCATTGCTGGGCCATTAGCAGTCTGCTACGATGAGAATACGGAGTGTGTGCTGGTCGCCACAGGCGAGCTGCGTATGTACAAGATAGAGCAGTACTGCGTGACTACGGGTAGATTGGTGTCGCGTATGAATGATCATCATGGCAATCTGTGTAATCCATGGGCTATTACGTTCCTAGGGGTTGATATGCTGGCTGTAGCTGATGAGCATGTGGTGAATCTTTATCGTACATCTGTCCATAGTAGCCGTCAGAATCCTTTGCCGGTTGCCTACACACGTGCATATCATTCAAAGTAAATGGCACACATGAAAATTGGGTGGGTGGTAACAGGGCGGATTACTCATCTCCGTCACCTACGGCAGCCCCAGCTCTACTGTCTTTATTGTGTGATGTCATCCTTTACGTCACATTCTTAGCTCTCTCTTATGCAAATTTAGTGGGGATATATAGCCTGTATGGAGTTTGCCAAACCCATTTCTGCAATTTATCTACCCGTGAAATGGAGCCTACAAAGACGGTATCCAGTCATGCTGCATCACGACAATGCAAGTCATCACAAAGCTTGCCTCACCCAGACTTACCTTGATGTAAAAGGTATCCTTTTGATGGAACATCCACCCTAATCACCCAACATGGCCGCTCCCTGTGACTTCTGGCTCTTTCCCAACAATCAAATCAAAAGATTGTTGGGAGGCCTTTTTCAAGGATCCAAGACCTAGCCAAAGCTGTACATTCAGAGATGAGACAATCCCTACTTTGGAGTACCGCCCCCCCCCCCCCCTCCCCAATGCTTTGAGAAGTGGAGGATGAGGATGTAATGGGGTATAGACGTCAAGGGAAGCTTCTTCAAGGGAATGTGACTGTAGTATTTGAAATTGTATGGCCATCTTTAAAAACATGGGCCAAGTGACAACAATATTGATCCGCCCTTGTGAACATCTCACCCAGGATACAGCTGCCACGCATCACTGTTGCCGGGGCACTGTATGCAAAGTGTTAAAACACTTTCCACACGGCAGTCTGCAGACGACATTACAAAATTTCACAAAATGTTTCAACATTTTTTGAATTATTAAAATTCATTACCATATTTGGAATCACCATGGGAAATGCATTGGAATAAGTACAGACATGCCTAGTATTGATTCAGTAATCCTTGAGATAGACTTGAATTTTTTTTCTGAAAAATCAGTTTTTGTATGGTAAAACTAATAGCCATGTGGAAAGTGTTAAATAAGCTCAAGACAAACAAAGCATTTTGACAATGACTATAGTGTAACGCAGAATCATATCTTGACATGTCAAATCAAAAGTGTATAAAAGAACCACAACTCGACATTAAAAACGTAAATCTAGTGGGTAAAAATGACCATACTGGTGGAAAAGAACCATACCAAACCATTTCATCTAAGAATGTTCAAAAGAATCGTGCCTGAACACTTCATCGGAAATTTGTACACAACAACTGGTACATGTAAAACTTACTTTTGTTCTAGACTAGGGACAGGAATTTTGCGCTTTTTAAAAGCACTAAAAGTGCTGCCTGATTTTGGAAAAGTGCTTTTTGGAGCAAAAGGTGCTTTTTTAGGTAAAAGGTGTTTTTTTCACCCTAAAAAATGTCACATGCGTTAAAAATAAACCCAAAAGCGCGGCTATATTGCGCGTTTCCATGTTTCTTTTTTTCATTGTCAAGACCATCATTTTTCATTCTAAACTATAGTTAAACTAAGTGTATGTAGAATAAACATTTCCACAGTTACGCAATATGTTGATTTTTTGGTAAATGGACATTATTTGCTTAATTTAGACAACTTTTGAAAAAATGTGCTGTGGGATGAAAAAGTGGGTTTTTTTGTGGTGCTTTTGTGCATTTTCCCTGTCCTTACTACAGACGATGATGATGCTTAACCCCCTGGGGTCTACCTGTCTATCTTACAGTGGTTCTGATTGGTTTATTACAAGATGTACTCATATGAATAGCCAATTAAAATGCAGCTTGTAAAATGTTTCACTCCCATCTTTATTAGGGATACAATTATTCTAACAATGTCTCTCATTGGTGCAATAAATGATGTATCCATCTTCCTGACCAATCGGCCGGTTGTTCTCAGGGGGTTAAGTAATATTTTGTATTCTAATTCTACAGCACAACCGGTATGGGATGGTACGGTGTAAATAATCATGAAAATATAACCGAGAGTTCGAGACTCGGGCAAATGTTATCATGTCCATAGAGATCCACTGTTACCAATTTTCATTTCATCAAAATTAACAGCCGATCGAAAGGGGGATCATACAACCAACATAAGATACTGCAAAGTTGGTAATGTTCTCGCGTGGAAATCTTCGCGCTTTGCTCATTTTAAACAATTTCGCTTGTTGTTATTTTCGCACTTTTGAGCTCCCTTACAAAGGCCTACATACAAATGAATATATTCGCGTGTTTCGATATTCGCGGTTGCTGATTTCAGCGTGAAAATACATGTAGCGCAAACATTTCCACTATTGCAGTATTTGTTATCCCTTACTGGTATGGAGACATTGAAGACTTTGCATGAATCTAATATTTAAATACTTGAAATATGGTTGACATACATCACTAAATGTCATATTACAAATGTTATTTACATTGATCAAGTGACAGAATTAATCAAATCAAGTTCATTAGATGTCTCATTTGTAGTTATTCTGTCATCCAGTCTGGGGTTTTTTCAGTACAGAAAACATGTTAAAAATTGGGGTAAAAAGGGCACTCTTTTCCAACTAAGTTGACCTTACCATGAATTTCAACTTGGGACTCCTGGATATAACTTACTATAGGATTAGGATTTGATATGGTTTAAAATTGGACCAGGGATTCTATTAATTTTGGGATAGGAATGTCCTGTACTGATGTATGTAGCGAAAACGGTCCCTTTTGTATATTTACATAAATTAGGGTAAATCGTTCACGACCATCATTTGACGCGTTTGACGTCATTTGAGAACAGCGCTTACAGCGCCACCAAGCCTATGCTGACCAATTTGCTGTCAATCATTCAGTCGTAACATGCATTATTCATGACGGGCAGAGAGCAGACGACGAAAATAATGGCGACTGCTGCGCCGACTGAAAATTCAGCAGCGAAGTTCTACCGAAAAGAAAGTATGCCAAGTGCTGTGTTCCCAACTGTTTTAGCATTTTATAGCATTAAAAAAAAAGAGCCAAGGTCAAGTTTTTTCGCTGATTTTGTTGTTTTATCGCGGTTACCTTACATGTAAACAAGTCTGCCTAGAATCAGGGCTTAGGCCAAACAAAGAAGAAGGTCCGTCTCAGAAGCCCGCCCGCATTGGTATGTGAAATGAGCTACGGCGCGTAGGTCTATGCGCTGGGGGCTAAACAACTTTTCTTTCTTTTTTTGAATTTTTTTTTTTTTGATTTTTTTTTATTGATTTTTTTTTTTTTTTTTTTGATTTAAAAAAAAAAAGTTAAAAAAAGTTCTCGGTAAGCAAAAAAAAATCAAAAAAAAAAAAAAAAATGCATACCTCATAGCCTATTTTCTAAAAAAAAAAATTTAAAAAAAATCGCACAGCACTTAGCTTTTTTGCACAATGTTTCTGAGACAGACCTTCTTTGTTTGGCCTTATCAGTATAGCGCCACCAAGGCTATGCTGACCAAAGTCAAGCCTTGGCTTCCGATCGGCAAGTTGAGTGGCACACCCCTGATTGGACTCCTCTTTCAAACCCCCCCCTCAAAAAAAAATGAAAATGGAACAGGAAGTGGTGTAAAGTTCCCTTTAGCAGTAGCCTTTCAATAAGGCATCATGGTGGAGTGTGTGTGAGCACCTTTAAAAAAGTGTCAGTGCCCTCTGTAAAAATAGTCTAATACAATGCCTTTCAGCAAACAAATATTTGTGTTATTTTTTGTATTTATTTAGGGCAGATTTATCCCACAAAAATCGCACTTGCTGATTGGTTGATTATGATGTCATGATTTATCGGGAGACGTCGTTGATATCAAGTAATATTGTCGTCAATTGAATTAAGCGGAGCTAATCGTGTGTTACGATGACAACATTGTGTGATCGACACATAATGCTTACACAGTAGAATAGCTATTTTCGCAAAGACGGCTCGTTCGACTTTGCAGTGTAAAGTTTTATGAAATAGGGCCCAGGTCCCATATGAATTCATGGCTCGGTACTCACCCAGTGCTCTTCTCAAGCTGCATAGACGTCTTCTCTGTATCATTCATGAATTCTTCTACCCTCTTTCTATATTAATCAAAAATCAAAATGAATTACTCATTATTTTGCAACAATTATGCAATTATAAGATTTGGCTATGGAAATAAACTATGTTACTGGCCCAACCAGGGAGTCTATATAATGGGAGAGGACTTTTGAATCGCAAAACAAGAGCTTCCCATATATGGGCATGGGCGTACACATACAGGCGATGTGACTCTTGAAATGAGGGCACTATATCTTAGCAACGCCAATGATTGACAGCTTGCGCTGCAAGCTCATGAGACACATGATGTGGCGCTCTTGAAATGGGGATCATGGCAATGACAAATCTGCGTATAGTGACACGGGCCTGGCCCAACTAACCATAATGTACCAACTTCTTCAAATAAAAAAAAATAATGTTTTTTAAAGAAATTTCAGAAAGTTTGGGGAAAAAAACCTTTTTTGTCAAACATTTTATTTTCAAAAAATGTGATGTTTTTTACATACATTTATATGATTTTTGTCGATGAAAAAAGAACACAAATGTGCACTATTGAATTTGTTGGGTTTAAAAGGTCAATAAAACAAAGCAATATATTGCAATCAATATGAAATGACATCATCGAAATATTGTCTGTTTATATCCACCTCTCCTGTTATCTGGAAAAAACCTAGTATGTCTGTTGAACGCAAATTTGAGAAAACAAGGAAAAACTGTTTGGTTTCAGTTCAGGACTTACTACTAGGTTTTTTCCCTTCAGTTTATCAAGTTAAAGTGTGTGAAATTCTTCCCTGTCGGCAGTTTTTTATCTGGAATCTTGATAAACTGAAGGGGAAAAACCTATTAAGTCCAAATATGGGACTAACTCAATTTTCACCAAAATTTGACTTACTAGGTTTTTCCAGATTACAGGAGACCTGCATTAAGTACTTACAATACACTATTGATGAAAGATTTCTGATCATTTGGTATTTCCATTGGCTTCTTGATGGCCGGTGAGATGAAAGCTGGGCTGGCTTCAGGGGGTGCAGGACAACCCTGCTCAAACTTGGCGTGTCGCTCCACAATAGCCTCTTTCATCTTTTCTTTGTCAGCAGGTGTTAAATATGGTATACCTGTACATGTAGGTTGAAAAAAAATTGGTTTGTTATAGTGTTTTCTTACTTCATTTGTATATAGCCAGCAAACTTATATTGGTTAAATCTTAGCCTGGCTCAAGCATGTTATAGGCAATGAGTTAGGCAATTATCGAAGCAGGCTGACGATATGTAATCCAACACCAAGGTGAATTAAAAAAAATTGTGCACACAGTACACACCAGTAATCTTTAACCCCCTGAGAACTACCGGCCAATTGGTTAAAAAGATGGATACATCATTTATTGCACCAATGAGAGACATTGTTAGAATAATTGTATCCCTGATAAAGACGGGAGCGAAACGTTTTACAAGCTGCATTTGAATTGGTTATTCATATGAGTACATCTTGTAATAAACCAATCAGAACCACTGTAAGATAGACAGGTAGACCCCAGGGGGTTAACAAGCACATGTCTTTATAAGAGAGACTACGACCTCAACCAAAAAGAGAAAATGTGATGATATCCCAAGCGGTAGGTGTGTTCATCGCCACCATGTCTCATATCGTTGATCGTGGGTAAAATTTGATCGCGATATCGCCGTATCACGATATTTGTTTCCAAATTTTTAAAAAGCTTACTTTTTTAAATACATTTTTCAGTGATGAAAAATGAACCTTATTTGTCCTCGAAATATATAATACAACACATTATTACGTTCAATGTAACATTCTGCCCACCATATTTAACATGCAAACTGTTCCTCATCATGTTTCATGATGTTCGAATTCAAAGATTTAATAAATAAACAAGTTCATGAAAACAATGCCGCTCGCATTTCGTTTCTTTTTTTATTTATTTATTATCTTACATCAGACCACATATTAAAACATGTGGTCGCCAATTTTTAGCATGACATCATTCATATCTCACTCGGGTATCGGAAAATCGAGCCTATCCGAAGATTAGTTTGAATTTTTATCAATGGAAAATTAATCACATGTTAAATCATGTGGTCACCATTTATTAGCATGACGTCATTCATGAACAGTAGTATTATTCGCTGGTTTCCGTTTCAATATTTTCCATAACCTAATCACATCGCCAATAGATGAGCAAGATTGCAACTAAGAACATCCGGCTGTTTACATCGGCCAAGGCAAAACAACGGCACATGCGGTTATGCTTACGAGCGGTCCAGTTTCTTTATGATGACATGTTCATAATAACAATGATGATGGATAAACAAACAATCAAACCACTTTAGGAACAAAACAAGGAATAAATAACAGTTGACAAGCTGAAGATTATTGCGATAACACACAAGTTGAAAATGTATACACTTTTTATACAGGTAAAGTTTATATCGTTTGAGGTCAAATTTAATATTGCTGTCGCGATAAGCTTATCCAATCGCAATATCGTCGCAGCTGCGATATCGCACATACTTACCAAGCGGTGCTTTTCAACCAAACCATAATTTTACTGTTTCATAGAGCAGTTAAGTGAGTGTTCTCCAAACTTTGAAAAATTCCATTTCATGTACGATGTACTTGCCTTCTCTGAAGACTTTGTTGAAGTCAAAACCGTGACTCGCCAGGAAATCCATGCTGGAGCTCTAAAAGTGGAATTATAAATAATTCAAAATATTATCATTATAATAAATATCTCATATAAAATAGAAGTTCAAAATCTTTACGTTGGCTGTTCTTGACAGTTACTTGCTTTTAATAGTCAATGGTGATGTGTATACAGGGTGAATCAAAAAACATTGTGCAAGATATGAAACGACCATTTGACCTTGATGCGTGCATTAAATCATAAAATGTTTGTTGTTTGTTTAAAGCGATGTTAATCTAGTTTAGGGCCTATCCTCCCAAGAAAATGAAAGGAATCAGATTTGCCCTTTCATTTGACAACTCGGTATCAGATGATTATCAAACTACTTATCCCAGAGTGAAAGAATGATTTTCAGGAACATTTTGACAATTAATGTAAGTGATAATGACCATTTGGCAAAACCTATTTTACTGTGTGTAAATCCCATAGGAATGGTGAAAAACGCGGTCAGTTTACAAAAAAAATACCGCGAAAATAATAATGTGTGAATATATTTCTTTTGCATATAGGTCTATGTGATAAAAGGCTACACATCACGAATTTAAAGACACGCAAACGGTTCAAAACTGGTAAATTAAGTGATAGCCCGTGAGGATCACTTCGGGAAGAGACAAATCTCGGAGACCATCGAGATCAAGACCCAGGAACCAGGGGTAGCGCTAGTTCCAAAATGTCAGAGGTTTCCATTTCCATGTATTGTGAAATTTAAAGGGTCCATGCAGTTTTGGGGTGTATGACACCCATAGACATTAGAATGTTACCCCTATCAGCAATCCAAACTCAACCAAAACACTGGCTATGATCTCCCTGCCATCTATGACGATCTGTTGTCACATGATCACAAAAAAAGATAGTCATGTGACCAGAGGGGACAGCATCAGAACGCTGAAGCCAAGAAAACTATGTTCTGCTCAATACTTTCCATGCGGCTATTAGTTTTGCCATACATAACAGATTTTTCAGAAACCTTTCCAAACTTTCTAAGTCTTATCTCAAGAATTACTGAACCAATACTATGCATGTTTGTACTTATTTTAATGCATTTCTCATGATTATTCCTAGAAAAGTGATGAAGTTCAATAATTTTGACATTTTTGAATCATTTTGTGACATTTTGAAAAGGTGATACAATTTCTTCATATTGATTTTAATAATAGACCTACCTGGCATAGAAACCTCTGATCGGGAGCACCGCGTAGCATTGGTCTTGGAAACACATAGAAGTTGAATGGATATGTTACATATCTGCAAAATAATGTTCACATTCATAACTGTCAAAATATGAGAACCTCTTTTTCAAATAGCCATGCTGGATGTGTATGTCTACACTAAGAAACAGAACTAAACAAGAAGAGTCTTTAAAAGGACGATCATCGCTCATGTGAGTTAGATTAAAAGCTATAAAAAAGGCCCTGTGGCTCTGTTGAAAGACCACAGCCACTGCACCCATGAAATGTTAGTAAAATATTTACATAATGTGATGTGATCTGTGAAAACCCGTCAGATGTCGCCAGATGTAAACTAGGGATTATGGGTACAACATTTGTTGTTGTCATTACCTTTCATGAAATTTCACCTTCACAAACTTATTCAAGTCACTTAAAATTCGAATTAACTGTTATTAAATTGAACTATGTATCTTTTTTGGCATGTTTTCATGATTTCTTGTTTTGTAGCTTTTTATGACATCACAATCATCACTCACTCATAACTTTTTTTGTAGTAGACAAATGATCACAACAGTTCTCTGTAATCAGCACAGTTTCAGCTTTATTATGATATAAATATCTCCAATATGAAAAATCCCACCATATGGCAGGTTTTCACAGATCACATCACATATTCCTTAAAAGTGTTGCACATTAGCAAGGCTTTCCTTCTTGCAATAGACTATGTAAATATCTAACCCTGTACATGTAGTAATGATAACTTTGTCTTCTTGATGGATGAGATATTTAATAGAACTTGGGGCCGGATGATTAAAGTTCATCATGCAGTGGTTGATTGATTAACCTCCTTCCTGAGCACACTACCTTCCCATCTCTATCAGTGTTTCTAATCGGAATAAAAACATACTTATTTGAATAGCAAATTAAAGACATATTATGTGATCTATTCATGATTTTTTTAGAAAGTAGATTTTCTTGCAGATTTACATTTCTGATCATAAATCATAAATATGTTCTGGGTCAAAACCCTTAAAAGGGTTGAAAATAGATTGTTCGCTAGCGAACAGTTTATTTTCACTCTATTTTCACTCTAAAAACCATGATTTTGAAGTAATTAGGAAGCGTATCGCTCTGCAACTCAGAATATATTTATGGTTTATGATCAGAAATGTAAATCTGCAAGAAAATCTACTTTCTAAAAAAAATCAGGAATAGAGGGTGCCCCCTGGAAAAGATCACATAATATGCCTTTAAAGTACAGCTTATATATTATTTACTGCAATCTATCTTTATTCAGGAATAGGTTAATATTTAAACAATGTCTCGGAGACTGGTGCAATACATGATGTACATGTATCCATCTTCTTGACTAATAAGCTGGTAGTTCACATTTCTTGGACAGAACCATTGAGACAAGCACAAAACTATGGTCCAGACCCTTATCCCCCTGAAAAAAACCTGCCAGTCATTGAGCCTGGCCTCCAGGCATCTGGCAAGCCCTCTTCAACATATGTGATGGAGCCCACAATGTTAGAAAATATTGTTCCAACACTTTGTAGGTGTAACGGAAAGTGTTCCCCCTTCTCCCCCTGATCAATGTTGAATCTCACAATATGTCCACTATCAGCACAGGGCATCGCAGCATTGATCGGTGGGGAAGGGGAGGGGTATGATGATTGAGGAAGGGGATACTTCAGGCTACCATAAAGAAGTTTCGATTTTCATGGGACTCAAATAGCGTGCATGTTATGGTACCAACAGCATGTCGCAATAAGGGTCAGTGTTCGAACACATTTTTTCTATGATTGCAGTTCAGTTCAAAGCAAGCGACCCGAGGCAGCCCACTGCCTGCCTGAGAACGACCCATCAAACTTCAGCTAAAAGCTAAAAAACAGCACGAAACATGCCTGCCACTCGAAAGAGACACGCTACCTGATTGGATGAGAGACAGACAGACATGCAAATATATACGGCCAATCACAAAATTCGATTTGGACAGAACACTAAGACCTCAGCTACAAACCACTTAGGGTTGACATTGCTAATAAGGGCAGAGGCAGGGCAATTCAGTGGCCATATCCCCCTGAAAAAATAACCCGAAAAGCAAAATGCAAAAGACCAAAAAATAAGAACCTCTTGAAGACATAGTCGCTTTAAATTGGATGGGACTATATAAAAACCGGAATTAATGCACATCCCTGGATGTTGACATGGTGTATAATGTATACTGACTGTACAACCAGAAATATTTGTGTGCATTTAAATTTCGCGAGGAGCACTTACTCGCGAAAATGTCATGCCGCGAATATTTCTGATCTACCTTCTTGAAGCAGTGCATCACTAAGTTACACAATGTAACTCCACAGTTTACACTCGCAAAATGTTCATGCTGTGACTTAGCCCAGTATTGCTGATTAGTGAAATTTTAAACTCTGGTTTTACAGTAATTGGTCACTGTGACAGGTGAAATAATTTGACAAAGTGAATTCATTTAAATCAAGATGAAATAATAAAATGATTAGCAAAAGCGAAAACTTCATGCAAGCCTTAAAATTAAATACGGCACCCTAAAAAAATGTTTCAAAAAAATCATCTTGTTGCTTACTTTTTGTTTTTGCCATCATACTTGAAGATGCAGACACCAAACTGAATCAACAGAAACTCCATAGAACCCTGTGTAAAGAAAGGATGACACAAAAAGCTGTTATACATTCATCAATTAGACCGAGAAATTGTTCTCCTGTTTTTTCTATATTTAAAATTCTGTTATTGAATATGAAAAGGTTAAAGGGCACTGGTTTTCTTCATTTGACCAATTAGAAGTTTTAGAACACAACATTTTTATCTGGATCAAAACCAGTGGAAGGGGGCACTTATAGTGGATATGAGGTTACGGGGATGTGCCGCCAAATAGGATCCCACTTTTCACCCGTCTGCCCCAGTTTCATATATAGCTATTTTTGATAAATTTATGGGCCTAAAATCCTTAATGTTGCTGTTTTCCCAGAAATGTTAGCAAATCCGTCAAATATAAATTATGGGTCTGCGGTAAACATAATGGGTCCATTTCCCCCCGAAAATTAATAAATGTTTGGGTCAATTTGCATTTTGCTACTAAAAAAAAAATCTGTTTTCTCCACACAACATAAATGACAGCCAGTGAAAAATTCAATGACCAATGACCATCCAGGAATTGAGCTTGGGACCTCCGGGTTGCCAGAATTCAATTTAAAAAAAGGATTCTCGATCATTTAAGTGTTTATTTACAAAACAATAACTACATATCATATATCATTTTCAAGCTTATTGTACTGTATTGTACTTATTTCAATGCATTTCTCATGGTGATTCCAAAAATGGTAATGAAATTCAATAATGTTGACATTTTTTAAAACATTTTGTGACATTTTGGAATGTCGTCTGCAGACGCCCGCCACATGGAATGTGTTAACACTTGCCTGTCTCAGCTTCTGATATCTTTCTTCCGGCGTATCAAATGCATTAGGGGTGACAAAGTTATGCAGACCTGTGAATTCCCCATCAATCGCTATGAAGGAGGACTGCTTGATCACATCCGTCATCATTTTACAAGCATTCCTCAAATCTAGGAGTATAAACAAACAGTTTAAAGAACAAATTAGTTACTTCAGACCATTTGGGAAAGTAGCTGGAAGGTGCATATCAAATAGCTTTCATAAATAACCTTAAAGAAGAACAGGGGGAGAGGGTTAAAAAGGACTTAGTATACAGCCCCCTGGGATTGAACCTAGGTTGCAGCGACGGTAGGCGAGCGACTCAACCACCACACCACGGGCACTGAGCTGCCCAGGCTCAATTTTTGCCAACCATGAATACCCAGGGGTTTATTGCAGTATGGGATAAAACTTGTGTGCATGCGCAAACAGCTAGTGCTGCTGGCTATGTCGTTCTGTGTCACGTAGTAGGGTTAGGGTAAAAGAAAACGAGCTTGAATTGAATATAACTCTTAACCCCCTGGGTGTTGCAGTGGGGATGGACTGTAGACACCATGCAGTATAAGCACTGTACAAGCACAGTACAAGCACAGTGACAGTACAAGCACTGACCATGCACCAGGTTTTTTGCAGCATGGGTAGGGATGTTCATATCATTGACTACAGAGGGCAACATTTTTTTGAAAATTTGGTAGCCAAAATTTGTGGGAAACTCCATGTTTACCTCTTTTAAATCCAGCAGTGTACATGTAGTAAGATGTGGGCTAGGATATATTCACTGATGTCTAAATAACCCCACACAAGCAACAGGACATCATGAAAAAAACACCTTTTTTACCTAAAATGGTTTAAAATTTGCATGACTTGACCAGTTTTCAGCAATATGACTCATATATTGCCTCATATTATGAGGCAATCTACTTTTGGTATAACTTTTTTATTATTTAGCCTGCAGACATGGTTGAACCATCATTTTTTTTATTGTAAAGTACTTTGTTTCCATGTATTCCATTTTCAAAGAGATACTTTTATTTTCAAAATTTCATGATCATGCCCTAACATGGGATAGAATTTGTGTGCGCCCCCAAACAGGTGCTGCTGGCTGTGTGGTTCTGTGCCGTGCCAGGGGCTATGCTTTCTAAAGCAGAAGAGAGATGTTTCTGTGTCATGTGATCATGTGTGTGGGTGCCAACACCACAAAGTTACTTGCATGAATTGAATGTGATTTTTTATGCATGTTAATTGTTATTGTATTTGTATTTGTATTGTATCGCATGTTTTGCCTATTGGAAAAAATAATGAACAATGAATAATGAAAAGTGAGTGCCCCCTTAATTTTTTTTTAACTTGCAACAGGAAACTAACAATCCATTGTGAAGGGCCTATAAAGTTGAAAAACAAAACATGAACAAACATTTTCATGATTTTTAGGCCTTTAAGTTAGTAAATTTGTACATACTACTACTACTATTACTAAAGGGAGTGTTCATAAATATTTTGTGTGTGGGTGGGGGGGGGGGGGTTGGAAAAAATGAGCCACGGACATCATTTTTGTTGTTGATCCCCCAAGAAGGGTGTGTTTTTTCTTGATCCCCTTAACAAAACAACATTCTATATAAACCTATAGACATAGTCACAATCACTGTTATTAAAATATTATGGTAGGTAAAGGTATCTATAGGCCTACACAAACTAAGATTATTACGGGGATTATTATAACACAATTGAAAAGTCAAACATAATCTGTGTAGGTTTCGTCTTTATAATCCTGCTTGACACTCGTGATCGCTGGTACAAAAATTTTTTTTCCATCTGTGTACTTTTGACCATCATAATAGTTCCATGATTCCCCTCTAGACTCTAGTAGTGACTAGTCTAGTCTTGTCAAATGAACCGATGGTGCCAATCTTAACCGACACGACCCCCCCCCCCCCCCCCCCCCCACTGAAATACCCACCTTTTTTATCCCCCCAACAAGGACCTTTTTTGTTGTTGACCACCCTCATTTTCTCCAACACCCCCCCCCCCCCCACCCCCCCAAGTTAAAGTATTTATGAACACCTCCCCAAGGGCCAAAGTTTACTACAAATTAATACTAACAACATTAAATTTAAAATAATTAACAAAGCTGACTCAGTTCTTGCAGGTGGACAAACCGATTTAATGGCCAAATTCTCCCACCAAGACAAAATGCGTAATAAATTCACTATTCACTATTTTTCATGTTTGAAACCCAAAATAATTGTTCCAATGGAGTAAAATTCTGCTGGGGAAAGGTTTAAGTTTGATTTCCTGTTTGAATTAAAGCAAATTATGAAACTTGTTGAAGAGATGAAGAACATTTTGTGATTTTGGGTTTGAGACTGAGAGGCTTGATATCTCCCAGTGGACCCAGCCCCAGCTCCCAGAACTATGTGGATCCACTAGCCTAAATGAGTACTTGTGGCCAATGAAATATAAGGGGGGGGTGTCAGAAACATCCATTCAGCATCAAGCAAAAGTTTTGTCTAATTGTAAAAAAGTTTTTGTAGTGATGGGCGGCGCAACGATAATCGATACCACCATGTGATTTTTGTAATAGGGGGGTTTGGTGTGAGGCGGGGTATAGGAAGGGTGTTTGTGATTGGGAAGGGATTAGTGATGGGGAGGTGGGTGGGGGTGGTTTTTGTAGTTAGGAGGGGTTAGTGATGGGGAGGGTGTTTGTGGTTGGGGAGGAGGTTAGTGGTGGGGAGGGGGTTAGTGGTGGGGAGGGGTTGTGGTGGAGGGCAGGGGTTGTGGTGGTGAATGGGAATGGGATGGCCCTGGGGAGAGGGTTTGTGGTGGGGAAGGGGGGATGGTGGGGAAGGGGGATGGTGGCATGGATGCATGGGGTGGGAAGGGTTGGCCTAGGGGTGGGTAGGGTGTTTGTGGTGGGGGAGGGGTTTTGTGGTGGGGTAGGTGTTTTGAGGTGGGGAGGGGTTTGTGGTGCGCGTGGTTAGAAGAGGAGGGAGTTTAGTGTGGGGGATTGTGATGGGGAGGTGGTTGTGATGGGGAGGTGGTTGTGATGGGGAGGTGGTTGTGGTGGCGTGTATGCATGGGGTGGGGTGGGTAGGCCATGGGGTGGGGTGGGTAGGGTGTTTATGGTGGGAGAGGAGTTTTGTGGTGGGGGAGGGGTTTTGTGAATGGGAGAGGAGGGGTTTGTGGTGGGGATGGGAGGGGTTTGTGGTGGGGATGGGAGGGGTTTGTGGTGGGGATGGGGGTTTATGGTGGGGATGGGAAGGGGAGGGGTTTGTGGTGGGGATTGGAAGGGGAGGGAGTTTGTGGTGGGGATTGGAAGGGGAGGGAGTTTGTGGTGGGGATTGTGATGGTAAAGGGGTTGTGGTGGCATGGGGTGGGGATTTGTGGAGGGGGCATTGTGGGAAGGTGGAGTAGGTTTGTGGTTGGGGTTGAGTGGGTTTGTGCATGGGGGTGGGAGGGGTTTGTGGTGGGGTGGTTGGGGAGGGGATTAGTGTGTGTACACCAATAAGTACACAATAGAGGATTCCCTGTTTGTTAATGTAATAGTGCACTTTCAATGAAAGCAATAAGTAGTTTTTGCCAAAAATGACTGAAATTGCATCTTTTTTCTCGTAAAACGTAACCATGAATTGTTTTGAAGCGACGCAAAATATTTTGGTATCAAGTTCAGCTATCGATAGGCTATATGAAGGATAGAAGATGCCATTTTGTTTGTGTGTGGAAGCGCTACTTTTGGATCAACTGTAAATACTGGCAAAATGTCCACTTGCCACAAAAAAATGACAGAAATTTCATCATTTTTCTGGCAAAACGCAACCAAGATTTTTTTAGAAGCGACACGAAATATTTAGGTATTGAGTTAAACAATTGATATATGAAGGGTAGAATTATGCCATTTTTTGTGTTGAAGCGCTGCTTTTGGATTAACTGTAAATACTGGCAAATATGCCCACTTTGCGGGCATATTTGCCAGGGCTGGACAATTCCGAATTCGGACACCTGCAAGGAATGGACTCACTAGGCTCTGCTGCTGCCGAGATTACATCATGAAATTAATGTGAAAATGAATCTCAGACACTGCTATACTCACTAGATTTAGTCACATCCATTTTGTTGTCGACAGTGCGCGATATAAGGTATTAAACAGATATTTCTAATAGTGGAGAAGTGCACAAAACACAAGTGAATACCCGCCAGATCAATCGAAATCCCAATGACACACCAGAGTGACCTTTGACACAAATGGCTAGTGATGGGCAATTCGATGCTACTAATTGTTCCAGCGTTTTATCCTAAAGAAAATGTTTCCCAATCAATAAGGAGTCGTTGAAATCGCCCAAAATGGGAGATAGTTATTATATTGAAAAGGAGTCGCTCGTATCTGGTTGGGGTTGGGTGAACATATGAATGGGTGGATGAATGTTTGTAAAATATGCAAAGTATTTGGTAGACATGGCCAAGTACACATACACTTGGAGAGCTAAAAACATACGTTGGCTTTTGGCTAATTCCATTTGCATAATTAATTATGCCCACTAATTAAAATGTTTAAACATTTTTAATAGGGACAAAAGTCAACATTTTCGATTAACCGGGGCAACACATTGGATGGGGCTTGAGCTGATTGGTGTGTGTGTGGGGGGGGGGGGGGGGGGGGGGGGGGGGGGGGGGGGGGGGGGGGGTGGGGGGGTCATAGCTGGGGATGGGGGCGTTCGCGGTGCCGCCAGTGGGTATCCAGCAATAACTAAAATAATATAACCCAGCATGCTTTCTCTGGCAGGGGAGCATAACCGACTATTTTTTGAATATGTATAGGTCTACATAGAGTTTGTCATTTCATTTGGGGCATCAGGGGGAAAGCCTTCTCGCAATGGGAGATACCCCTGCTTCCCCCCACCCCCTGATTACACCCCTGCTTATTTCCCTAGTGCAGTGCAGTGCCCATAGGGCTTTTTATCATGTTTATTCGGGATATTTTAGGCTGTTACTTTTAGAGATTGGCACATGCATGACAATAGAGGGCGAAAATGTAAGGAAAATTCAGACTGGAAAATTGTAAGGAATGAAAACCTAACATTTTAGTTCGCCCCTAAATCGACTCGCAATTGGTTACTTTATGTCTTCGAATTTAGCCTATGTGATATAAGCTGTGATAACTGAATTGAAATCACATCAATTGTACCACCCTAAAGTGCAAGACCCCCAATTCGCAAAATTAGATGGGGTGACTGCAATGTTTATCAACAAACACAACGGATTGGACTGTCGATACATGCTTGAGTGAACAGCATATGACCACAACACTGTCCACTGTAATGCCTTTGCCCTTTATAATGCTTTGGCACGAGTTTTAAAAGCACGGGTCCTAAGGGGTCGTCCATAATTTTCGCCATTTTCAGTTACGTACAAAGCGTACGTAAGAGGGGGGGAGGGGGTCGAAATATACCCCAACCGTAGGGGAAGGTGGGGTAATGGCGGACGCGGGGTAATCGCGGACAGGGCTGTATCTAAAGGCAGGTGAAAGAAGGTGGTATTTTGCCACCCTATGATGTTAGGTGCCTCTCCATTGAAATCACACAAAACCTAAATGGGATGGTTGTTTCGCAAATTCTCGCGAGAATTACAAAAATCACTTTTTGGGCAAGTTGATATTTTGGTGCATTACTTTCTCTTTGAAACTGGTATTTCTACATCAAGGAAAACAAAGTCTTATTATTTTTTTATTTAATGTATGATACCTTCTGATAAAAAAGAAATGAATTCGGAGTCACAATGATGAGCATAATAATAAGAGAGGATGTGCCCATACATTGTACATGGATTGGGGTAATCCCGGACATGTACCGTTTCCATGGTAACCAATATGGGCGTGGTCAATTTAACATCATAAATCGGTAATAGTTGTTGACCATATAAATATGTGACATAATAATAACAGGTTCTGAAATACTTTGGGATTGTATTATTTGGTGATTTATCGATTTTCACTGGCCAAAATAACAAAAAACCGTTAAAATCTACATTTTATTGTTGCCAATTGGCAGCTTCTGCCACAAAGCTGCCAATTGGCAGCATTCAAAGCTGCCAATTGGCAGCTTTTGACAGTTGTTATTTTGTCCTGCCAAAATGTGTTCATAAATACAATGATTCGGCAATACTTTGATTTTTCCTGGTCAAAATACTAACAATCGTTAAAAGCTGCCAACAGCTTTGAATGCTGCCAATTGGCAGCTTTTGTTTGCAGCAATAAAATGCAATATTCAACGGTTTTCCTTAACATTTTAGCTGGCCAAAATTGAAATATTGCTAAATAATACAATCCCAAAGTATTTCAGAACCTGTTCATTGTTCTTTGATTTCTGCTACACTTTTAAAAATGGTATTTTTTAACTCCCATTGAAATACTGTATTCCAATAAAAAGAGGGCTGCCATTGAAAAATACGGTCCGGGATTACCCCCAGAGTGTGGGGTAATGCCGGACGACGCCATATTTTTTATTGCGTCATAGCTTCGAATTTCAAAATGATGAGTTGATAAAAACTTGATAAAAGGTAGAACCATCACAGTGCTTTGTGTTTACATGATTTTTATTGTTATATGACGTATTATATGTGTGTTATACCTCTCTGACAAAAGGTGTCCGCCATTACGCCACCTTCCCCTACGTAACTTAAATGGCGATCTTGAGAGGCGGGATTTTTTTTTTAAAGTACAAAATAAAATAAAATTTCGCCATTTATTGCGTACGTAACTCGAGGGGGGGGAGGGGGGTAAAAAGTTACGTACGCTCTGTACGTAAGTGAAAATGGCGATAATTTTGGACGACCCCTAACAAAACGGGATGTACACGCGCAAACCGCCAGGCAAAGAACATCCATACTAAGCCTTTCATTGCAATCAATCAATGCGATTGCGAAATACTACGAGAGCAGACAGGACACAGAAAATCGGGACTATGGCGACTGACAGTGGCGTATCCAGGGGCAGCAGGCCATGGCCCACCCATTGACAAAGAGTTAAAAAAATAAAAAAGGAAGAGGAGAAGAAGGAGGAAGAGGAGAAGGAGGTAGAGGAGAAGAAGGAGGAAGAGGAGAAGAAGGAGTAAGAGGAGAAGGAGGAGGAAGAGAAGGAGGAAGAGGAGAAGACGTATTAGTTTCAAATTCATTATTCAAGCTTAAGTAGGGTGTGGACCCTCAGGTATAACCTCCGTAAAACTGCCGTATAGGCCTATATGGCAGGGAATGTCCAGTAATTCGAAAAACCAAGTTTATCGATTGAAAATTCAAGTTTTTCAAGTGAAAATTCAAGTTTTTCAAGTGAAAATCCAAGTTTTTCTCGAAAAAACTTGGTTTAATTATTGAAAACCAAGTTTTTCGACGGTTAGGTGGAAAACTTGGTTTTCATTTGAAAACCGATATTATCGATTTGAAAAACCAAGATTTTCAGTTGGCTGGAGAAAATCTTGTTTTTTCGTTCGAAAACCAAGTTTATCAAATTGATACGGCAATAATTCGAGATAAAAAAACAAGTTTTTCGAATCATTGGACATAACACTT
Organism: Ophiura sarsii; assembly: GCA_035610835.1. Taxonomy (NCBI): domain Eukaryota; kingdom Metazoa; phylum Echinodermata; class Ophiuroidea; order Amphilepidida; family Ophiuridae; genus Ophiura; species Ophiura sarsii. The sequence continues at coordinate 52,075,546 of CM069444.1, forward strand.
TGATAAACTTGGTTTTTCGATCGAAAAACCAAGATTTTCTCCAGCCAACTGAAAATCTTTATGTCCTCCTATATTGCAATATAATTTGGGCAGATCAAAATAATTGCAACCTAAATTGCATTCATCTAAAACAAAAGAAACTCATTAGTATCTGTTCAAATTCAAATTGTCTTGCTCACACGTAGGAGACCACCTCTCTTTGCCTCATAGTCTCAGGGGAGGGGGGCGGTCAAAAAAATTCGCACGGTCAAAAAAAATTCGCACGGTCACAAAAGATTATTAGAAATATTCATACTGTATGTATTTTAATACATATATTTATATATAAAACTTAAATATATATATAAAGTCTTTCGAATCAGAGCGCTCAATTTCAGGAAGAGCTATATAAAAAAAATCAAAGTTTAGACCTTCCGAGAAAGGGAGTCGTTACTCTGAGTTTCATGCTTAACGCAAACGTCAGAGTAACGACTCCCTTTCTCGGAAGGTCTAAACTTTGATTATTGATTTTTTGATTTTTTTGATTTTAAATATTTATATATATTTTATACATTTAGTATTAAAATACTAAAAAAATATGCTATAATCAAATTTATCGTTTGAATATCATATACAAAAACAAATGGGTCACAAATTAATTTTTCGATGAGAAAGTAACTTTGAAATAATACATTAAATACGTGTATACATTAAAGGGACACTAAGAGATGTGTTGGAGGCAGCGCCCTCAATTATGATAAAAACTGAGATTAGTTTATTTTTATAATTGTATTACATGTATGAACTTACACCTATAAGGATTAAGAAAAATCAGCTCTCTTTGTACAAGAAAACGCCGATTCAAAAAATGCTTATCCCGCGGGACCAGCATTTTACGTCCGACAGTATCCCCGTGCAGTACGCGTGATACATAACGCGAACCATACATGCATAGAGGGCGTTTTTCAATAAATAGCGATGATATTGTTTTAATCTAGTTTTGCTGTGTTTTTTGTTAGTAGAAACAACAATAATGGCGATTTTTAATGTTCATCTTGAATTCTGAAGTAAATTTTTAAACATTTAAACTTTTCAACACCACTTAATGTCCCTTTAATAATTTATACATTAAATACTTTAATTATATTTTAAATGTAATATTTCAAAGGTTTTCACTTTTCAGTGCAGTCAGCACATTAAATACATTAAATACTTTAATTAGGTTTTGAAATGAAACATATATGATTATGACAATTGCTGGTTGATATTGTTACTAGTATGATTACACGTCCCATATTAACATGTCACTACTGGCTGTTTTTAATCAGTATAAAAGTCAGGTTAGTCAAGTAGTTCAAAGTACAATACAATTGTGTCTACTTTCTATTATTGATATACAGTCATCACAATAAGTAACTGACCAGGTAATAAATGTGCTGATAACTCTAAAAGTATAACTCCTATACATAAACATATTAAATATAAACATGTTGAGAAATTTCTCTTCTTGAATTTGAGATATTACACGCTAAGAATGGCTGATTATTAAGGAAGTTACAATCCCAAATGTACTATCAAGTTTGATTTTCATTTTCACATTTTCATTTTCAACACGGGACTCAGACCGACAAATTATTGATTACTGGTAGTGGTAGTCGTAGTGCAAATTCACCCGTCGATGGCCTGGTTGTTGGATAGTCGGCCGGTGGCATTGTTACGGTTGATCAATACGGCATAGGCCTACACGCTTTACCTGTCATACTCTCCCCGTGCTGAAAAGAAAATGTTAAAATGAAAATCAGACTTGCCCTAACGTTTGAGATCGTAACTTCCTCATTAATCAACCACTTTTAGCGTGAAATATCTCAAATTCAAGAAGAGAAATTTCTCAACAATTTTGTAATTAAATATGTTTATGTAGGAGTTATACTTTTAGAGTTATCAGCATGTTTATTACCTGGTCAGTTACTTATTGTGATGACTGTAGAGTCAAATATAATAAAGTGACGAATTTATATCACTCTTTTCTACAGAGCCTCCGCCTTTTGCCGGTGGTAACTTAGCCTGCTAAAAAGGCGGTGGTAGAAGTACTGGGCTGTTTCTACAGACGACGTAAAAGACGACTAATCACTTTGTGGGGGTGTGTGCGTAGAGGAACGGCTGATTTCGAAATGACACGGATTAATTATATAACAACACAGCAAACAAGCATCTTGGCAATAAATAAACAAAGCAATTTCCGGTTAGACGGCTAATCGGGCGGCGGTCTGTTTCTACAGAGCTCTGGCGGGCAATTAGCAGGCTAACCTACTTGATTTTCTAGGATAATTTGCCCGTGGTAGATTAGCCGGCTAACGGCGTCAGGACCTGTTTCTACAGAGCGGTTAGACGTCTACCCCCCGTGATCAACCGGCTAATGACTCTCTGTAGAAACACGCTCTAACAGCGTGTTTTTATTAAGCAAACCGGCTTTTACCCGTCTTATAAAAAGCAGGATAAAAGCCGGTTGCTCGTGTGAGAGACGTGTTTTTATTGCAGTTCGATAAACAAACTTGCCGGCTGCCGCTGACCTCATTATAATAAATGCCAGCGAAAGGTCATACACATCTGTTTGCATTTAATTGTCAGGTGATCGTGCATCGTGTGCCCACTTCCGCTTTTCCACCGGCAAACGCGCTGAGCAGGAACCGTGCGTGTTTATACTGACGAAAGACTGCTTTTCCTAACCGGTTTCAACCGCTATTATCCTTGGTTTCGAAGGATAAAAGGCATCTAAAATCCAGGAGAAATAAACCGGTATGAGCGGGCAAATGCCGGTGGTGGTGTGTTTTTACTGGGGGATTTTAATCCGTTAGCAGTCATATGCCTGCTTTTTTTCTTCAGTAAAAACACGCTGTAAGTCCTCCTCTAAACCAGATATGATTGAATATTGCACCATTGCCTGATCTACCAAACCTGTAGATGTTTCGCCGCCTTAACACTTTCCACGCGGATATTGGTTTTACCATATACAAAACAGATTTTTCAGAAACCTTTCCCAATTTTCAAAGTCTATCTCAAGGATTACTGAACCAATACTAGGCATGTTTGTACTACATCAATGCATTTTTCATTGTAATTCCAAATAATTATGATGATGAAATTCAATAATTATGACATTTTAATCATTTTGTGAAATTTTGGAATGTCGTCTGCAGCTACCCTGCCGCGTGAAAGTGTTTCGAGTGCGCACCACCAAATAATATTTTAGTACAACCAATACCCGTTTGTCATGTTTGTGTTCTTAGATTAGGATAGACCCTGCGGTGAGTCTAAATTTAGCGGCCTAGAAAGGTACATAACAAAGTGCTTTAAATGTACTAAATGTTTTATAATTTGGCATTTGAGGTTGTTTCCTCGATGGTAGACAAAAAACATATCTATTTTTATTTATCGTCTGGCATTATTTTACATGATTTCATTGTTTCCACCGATTAAGAGCCAATAACGCCTATCTTATAATCTAGACAACATGTCGTACCTAAATGTCATTGGCCCGTATCGATAAATATGCTGGTCGACCCGAACGTTTTAAGGCAGAAGACATCTAGATCGCCAGTAAAACAATGATTAGAATTCAGTTTGCTCTAAATTTAAGGGAAATAAACATGGGTTTGATCTCTTAACCACAAAAAGCAACCGGGAACTCATGTTAGGGGGGGGGGGGGGGGGGGGGCACCTTATTTTATTTGGTATTTTGTGATATTTGGTAGGGTTAAGGTTATAGAAACCAAGCTTGGAAAAAAATGAAAACAATTGAGAAAAAAATACTTCTTAACCATAACCCTGCCCCCACACCCCCACATTTTCAGAAAAGAATTCCGCGCGGCAAAAAGGGACCCAAAATATCGCGACTTCTAGTTGGTAGGGTTAGGGTTATGCGGAACATACAGTCATAAAAGTAACTTAACATGTAATAAATGTGCTTAAAACTCTAAAATCTTACTTAAAAGAATATCAAATTGTGAAGAACGGTTTGATATCAAGGATTAACTGTTACAATTCCAAAAGTAAGATAAAGTACGGTTTTCATTTTGCTTTTCTACTCACTCAGTTACGGGCAAATTATTGATTACTGATATTGCTAATTCTCAGGTCGATGCCCGGGGAGGATAGTCGGCTGCACTTTTCTGATTGATACGGCACACACACAATACCTCGCATAGTCACCTGTTTTGTAAAGACACATGCGAATATAAAAATCGTACTTTACCTGACATTTTGGATTGTTACTTCCTCAATAATCTGCAATATCTCAGATTAAAGAAGAGATATTTTCAACGACGTTTTAAGTAGGAATTATAATTTTAGAGTTATAAGTACATTCATTACCTGGTCATTTACTTTTGTTGATGACCCCGTATTCGCCTATTTCACAAACTTGTTGAGTCGATTTCAAAATTCGAGTCCACACTTTTGGTTCTTTAAGCCACTTCATCGGTTCAACATATACTGCTCACAAAAAGTATCGAAACATTTAGAAATGATCCAATATATAACGGCTCGAAAGTGTATGCATTATTCGAAGCATATAACCAAGTGCATAATTTTATTCTGCGTATTTTGACACCTCGATCGATAAGATACGATGTTGCGGAGCGGAGTTATTGTCATTTCAATGGTCGTGGGTCCAGTTTCAAAAGTGACAATCATCCTATAGAAAGAGGTTTGCATTACTATTTAGAATGATCAGATTCGTGCTTTTCAATAGGGATGAGTGTCACTTTTGAAACTGGACCCACGATCATTGAAATGACAATAACTCCGCTCCGCAACATCGTATCTCAACGATCGAGGTGTCAAAATACGCAGAACAAAATTATGCACTTGGTTATTTGCTTCGATTAATGCATACACTTTCGAGCCGTTATGTATTGGATCATTTCTAAGTGTTTCGATACTTTTTGTGAGCAAATAGCCTAGTAAATTAAATTCTTGTAAAGCGTCCCATAACAATGATGGTTTTCGAGAATGGGTGCGGGGGTGCGTGCGTTACAAGCCATTTTGGTAATTGTACCATGTGGGTAGGTTACTAAAATGGTGCAGTTCCGTTTAAATGTAAATTTACTGTCTGTCAATTATACTGCATTCTCATTGGTTAATATAAGCACATTCAATACCTGGTAATTTACTTTTGTTATTGACTTTACGTATTCGCCTATTTCAGAAACCTGTGGAGTTGATTTCAATAGGGTTTCCCCCCTATGGACCTGTAGTATCATTCTAATCATAGTAGTAACTGGTATTGAAACATTTCAATTACTACTTATAATTACATCGCCATATTAGGGATTAGTTTAATATGGATCCTGGTAGGGTACTTATCTACTGCTAATTAGAAAATTGTATAAAGCGGATACCGCCTTCTCTATTGACGAATCACAACTATTCTCGTGCAAGTGACATGGACCACGCCTCTACGCTGCATGGAATGTGATGGCGTCAACATCATAAAGCATGAACACAAAACACCGTACTACAGAAGAATAAACACACCCTGTGGGAAACCCGCTGTGTGGATGCTGAATCGATATTTTCGTGGGCTGCAGCTGCTTCCTGAAGCCAACATGTCAAGAATGTCTTCTTTGCTGATCTGTATCGCTAGTGTCCTTGCTGTCGCAATAATATCGAATGCTGTAAGTAGGATAGACACTTTAATTGGAAGAATTATTTTGAAGAAAAACTAAAAAACTAAAAATGAAAGCCGGTAATCTGGTATAACGTCACATTACAAACGACTGGTATTTACTTACATTTCACCATGAATATGTAAAAACAAGGGTGCGCCCTTTGAACCTTTGCGGCAGGATTTTCCAATTTGGGGCAAAGATAATGCCGCCAAACATTAAAAAAACACCCCATAAATATTCAATGAAATGACGATTATTCATGCTATTTATGGAATAAAAAGCAATCTGTAAATAGGAACAGTTATGTCGTTAGGCCCAAGATAAATTCGACTGATTTGTTTACATGCCACAATAACGCTGCAATAATTATGTATCAATGAGGTATAATACCTGTGCTTAAATTTAACTATTAAATAATATCAATGTTATCTGTTTTGTTTACAGAATCTGGCAATTGCGGCAAGTAAGTATACATCTATTCAAATAATGTTTTCGGTAGTTTTACACATATAATAATATTTAGAGTGTAAAGAAGCCCATAACATGAAACTTAAAGGAAAGCGGTCATGGTGAAGAAAAGAACCGCTGACAGCGATTGTTGGTCCAGCTAAACCTTAGCTAATAACTAATACACTTATATCACACGGTAGAAAATGCGTTCAATCAAATGAAGGATGGTTGATTGAGCGCGCCGTTCACATTGGGTTAAGAGATTGTTGTAGAGTCGCACACAATACCGCTTGCATGTAAACATATACGTAGAACAATTACAGACTGCGCCAATGTCCAACTTGTTTTTAGATTCAAATAGTCGCCGCGCGCTGTTCAATTTTCGTTAGAATCCTCACCATGACCGCTTCCCTTTAAATAGGAGGTTATTAATTGATGTTTAGTTATCATTAAACCTTAATTTCCAAAGAGTGTGTAGCGGGATTGATATTGTAGTGGCGGGAGACAATCCTCTTTCGTGATTACATGTGACCAATCACACATAAATAAACTAATATGGGCAAATCTTATTAGCAGAAAATATTAAAAGAGATCAACAAATAAACAGAGAGAAATGAAAATAGTAAAACAACATAATGTAGCTGCATATATTATGTCTATCAGGTTCGATTTCAAGAAGTATAAGGTTTAATTTTAAAGGTATACATGTATAGCATTCATTATTAACACTTTCCACGCGGCAGGCGGCTGCAGACGACATTCCAATATTTCTAAAAATGTTTCAAAAATGTCAACATTATTGAATGTCTTCACCATATTTGGAATCACCTTGAGAAATGCATCAAAATAAGTACAAACATTCCTAGTTTTGGTTCAGTAACCATTGAGATACACTTTGAAAGTTGGGAAAGGTTTCTGAAAGAACTAATTTGTGTATGGTAAAAGTAATGGCCGCGTGGAAAGCGTTACGTATCAATTTCCATTTTCAGAGACAATTAGTCTATTTCGATGTGATGAATAGTATATACATATCGAACACATTATGCAATATTGGGGTGCAAGGACTTAAAATGATAGGGCGGTTTGCCCGTTATACTGGCATAGTCTACATGAAAGTTATTGAATCGAATTTTATCTATTCGTATTGCCTTTTTCACAGCATGCCCCTCTCCTACCGCATTAGGGATGGAGACTGGACTGATAGGTGATAAGGACATAACGGCATCCAGTTGGCTTTATTACAATACAGATGTTTACGGCCCACAAACGGCAAGACTGAATGCTCAGCCCTTCGGAGGTTGGGTTAAACATGACAGCGATAATGACGCTTGGATTCAGGTATGGGTATATCGTTTAAAGAAGTAACGCCCTGTAGGGAGGAGGGGTGTCATGAATAGATATGCCCCTTGACGTAGAGCATGGTTTGATAAACGTATGTTTACGTTCAGTATCGATGTATGAATGTTATTCATCATATATAATAAGTAATGCAGGGTTTGGTACGGTTAGTATACGTCTGAAACGGATGCAAACTATATTGTTGTTGGAGGTAACTCAGGGTTTGGTAAACTTACGTTGACGCTTCAAACCGATGTATGCATGATATTGGTGATAGAAGTAACGGGGAGTATGGAAACTCGTTTAATAAACCGCTAAATGCATACTTTCTTTATCAAACGTAACGCGAGGTTTGGTGAACATACAATGTAACGTCTAAATCCGATTTAGTAAATCGGTACTACTTAAATGCGTATGCCGCGTTGGGATAATTAGTACACCAGTGCTTGATTAATGTTCGGTTACATATAAAACCGATACAAGCATAGTGTAACCCGGGGTTAGGTGAACTATTTATCAACGTCTAAAACCGAAACATCGCAGTATTCAATAAACGTATATTGAACCAAGTTACTTACAGCGCAATGTATTATTTCGCTAAATGTATTATTTCGCTGGCTGTTGTATCATGCGATAACCTAACCTAGAATAACCCGCTATAAATGCCTACACATTGTATCGCAAGTAAGGCCACCACACTGCTGGTTGTTACACGGTTTTAAATAACGCAACGTCTAGTATTAATCTTAATCCATATAAAACAGAAGTTGGGTATTGGTGTCTATAAGGGTAACGCGGGGTCTGGTAAACTTACCTTAACGATAAAAACACATGTACGCATACTACCTGTTCAGACATGAAAACAATTTTACTGACTTAAGGGTAATGGCGTCGACAGTTGTGGAATGTCAATGAATACTGTTCTTTCGGTAATTGAAATTGGACCTGATCTTTTATACTGTTTGAGCTGGCCACTACAGGGTGTATCAGAAAGAACTGTACCGCGGCAATATGATTTATTACGGTATGAATTCGATTGAAATTGTTCAAACCGTTTTCACATATATCTTGCGCAAACGCCCAGCTTTCATAAGAATTTTAAATTTTGAAAATCGGACGTTTCTGATGGAAAATACGGACTTTCTGGTAAAAATGGTAGATTTCAATTTTGGCCGAAATGATCAATTTAAAAATCTGTGAAATTACTAACCCTACCTGAGATATCCATCTTTCCATAGGACATGGTTTATTTTTGGTCACAATATCTCAACTTTTCACATCACTTGTATAACTATTTATTATTTGCATACTTTTGTCGGTGAAATTTGGAGATAAATTCTGATTTTTAATCCGCAAATAAACCAGGATTTGTTCTGCTTGAGTGGTTTTATTTTTCCTTTCTTTGGTGGGAGTTTTGAATATTTCTTATGTGGTGTGGGCTACATTGTTTGAAATGTTGGGTAAGTGGTAGAGAGGATTGATTGAAATTGAAAATACGTTTTTCATCGATTTTCGATTATGTCTTGCCACACGAGAACAAAAAGAGATATGTTTATGAAGCATGGTTTGATAAACGTATGTTTACGTCCAGTATCGATGTATGAATGTTATTCATCATAAGTAATGCAGGGTTTGGTACGGTTAGTATACGTCTGAAACGGATGCAAACTATATTGTTGTTGGAGGTAACTCAGGGTTTGGTAAACTTACGTTGACGTTTCAAATCGATGTATGCATGATATTGGTGATAGAAGTAACGGGGAGTATGGGAAAATCGTTTGATAAACCGCTAAATGCATACTTTCTTTATCAAACGTAACGCGAGGTTTGGTGAACATACAATGTACATGTACGTCTAAATCGGTACTACTTAAATGCGTATGCCGCAGTAGGGTAATTAGTACATCGGGGCTTGATTAATGTTCAGTTACATGTAAAACCGATACTTGAATAATACATGCATAGTGTAACGCGGGGTTAGGAGAACTATTTATCAACGTCTAAAACCGAAACATCGCAGTATTCAATAAACGTATATTGAACCAAGTTACTTACAGCGCAATGTATTATTTCACTAATTGTATTATTTCGCTGGCTGTTGTATCATGCGATACTCTACGGAAACCTAGAATAACCCGCTATAAATGCCTACACATTGTGTCGCAAGTAAGACCACCACACTGCTGGTTGGTACACGGTTTTAAATAACGCAACGTCTAGTATTAGTCTTAATCCATAAAAACCAGAAGTTGGGTATTGGTGTCTTAAAGGGCAACGCGGGGTCTGGTAAACGTACCTTAACGATAAAAACACATTTACGCATACCACCTGTTCAGACATGAAAACATTTTTACTGACTTAAGGGTATGTCGTCCACAGTTGTGGAATGTCAATGAATAATATTCTATCGATAATTGAAAGTGGACCTGATCTTTTATACTGTTTGAGCTGGCCGCTACGACCATAATGTTTCGAGGGAGGTTTTCAAATCGATTGTGGCAATTTGTCATGCTCAGCTACATCAAATCGGCAACACCCTCTAAAAAAGTAGTATGCGTACATGTGTTTTTATCATTAAGGTACGTTTACCGGACTCCGCGTTACCCTTAAAGACACCAATACCCAACTTCGTGTTTTTATGGATAAGGACAAATACTAGACGGTTACCAAAATACACTAATCCCAATACTGAATTTAAATAATAGATGCTTTAGTAGTTTGTTCAGTACATTGTGGACAAAAAAAGAGGTTCGAGATTATTCAAGCATGCAAGAATCCCACTTACCGCAGATATCTTTTAATATGTAGTAAATCTCACGAACCAAAAACATTGGCAAATTGCGCATCTTTCGCGTATCTCTTCTTGAATTGGATCTACGCCTGTGAATTGAAATTAATTTGCAATTTAATAAGTCCCACTTATCTAACATACACACTTTAAATATCAAATTTTAAAATTTGATATGTTTTAAAATAACAAATGTTGACACCATTTGCGACGAAAAAACAACCAAGCTGTTCTACAAATCCGACCGACCCATTGTTCAAAGTCATTTTGAAGGCGAAAAAGAATGTAACAAAATGCCCACATATTAACCGATCAAAAACTGAGAGCTCAATTTGCCTGTAGAACAGCTATATCGTCAGCCTGCTTCGATAATTGCCTAACTCACTTTTCAGCCAAATTGAGTTTTTTGCATAAATCATGACTTCATTACATTATGCACATGCTGTTATAATACCTAAGTCATTGACCAATGAAAAGTGTTGATAAATGAAGAGCTTTGTTGCAAAAGTGCCACCAGACCACTCCAACATGTTACTCATTTTGCATTATTGAATTTGCATTGACCAATCCATGGAATTAATCAAGTTATTGTATGGCTGTGTTCATCTGTTTCTATATGACTTGGATTAGTGCATCCATGCACGCCAATTGAGGCATCAACAATACAAGACACATTCCACATAATGAATAGTCATCCATCAATAATGCTAAATGAGTAACAGGTACACAGGTAACAGGTTTCATACTTTAGTTGTTTTCTAAGAACTAGAAAGAATGAGTTAGACAATTATCGAAGCAGGCTGACGATATTTTCCCGTCGCTTTATTGCAATTCATCATAATCTGTTTACAGGTCGATCTGACAGCTGAGGGCGTGATCACAGGATTACAAATCCAAGGTGGTATAGTAGCAGACGATAAAAGAGTGACAGAGTTCTCCGTTAAGGCGGGAACCACGTCTTGCAACGATTATATTAAAAATGCTGATGGAAGTACGAAGGTAATGTCTCAGTTACCCTAAACAGTGCTCAGCATACTCCACAACGCTCGAACTATTGTCGCTCTCACACATGCGTTGTGGCTCCGCCAAAACAAATTGACGCAGTCTAATTGGAAAACGGACGAAAACGCTTACTGCACTGGAGCGTTGTGTAGTATGCTGAGCCTTTTAAGGCCACACTGTAAAACTTATACGTATGGTTCTTACGTATAAGTGAATTTACGTAAGACTTGTACGATAGGCGCCAAGTTATAGTTTACATCACCAAACGTTCAAGAATCCATGAAAATTGACTTAAATAGCCTATTTGTATGATATCAGTTCAATTGTTTATAGGTGCTCAGTAGCGTATCTCCTGGGGGTCAGGGGCAGAGTGCCCCCCCCCCCCCCACCACCACCACACTCAGACGGCTTTGACCGGGAAGGCCATCTCAAACTACCGGGTTAAAAAAAATCGAAGAAAGGGAAAAGGGGAAGGAAAGGGAAAGAAAGGAAAGAGAGGAGGAGATCGAGAGAAGGAAAAGGAAAAGAAAGGAAAGGGAGAAGAGGAAGATAAAAGGGGAAAAGAAAGAGAAAATCTAAGGGATTTACTTAATTCCCATCTAAATGATAACTTTGCCCCTTGTCTGGTTTGATGATGGGCAATTTAGTATAAACATGGCAAATTTTCTCGCGCTACGTGCGCATTTGTCCAGGAATATCATTATAGAATCCCGTTTGAAAGAAAAATGTACCTTACTAATGGCCAGTTTCGTGTAGATATGTTGTTAACATTTCTCGCGCTGCGCGGGCATCAACTTAATGCTGCAACGTCATTCGCTGGAATAAACAACAGCTGCGATTTTTAATAGGGTTGAACTGGTGTTCATCGGGAAATAATCCAATCCCCTCTCCCCCCCCCCCCCCCCCCCCTGAAAAGACCCCAGATACGCCACTGGTAGGTGCTTGTACGTATGATGAAGCATAATAGTTCAAAGTTCAGACCTCTCTAATGAGTGTAGACTTTCTATTGTTGCGGTGTTTACTTTTATGATCCTATTTCCTCTAGCTATTCCAGATGACTGTCCATAATTTTCTGCATTCCACAACCCGTTAATGCACGATACATCCACCTCGTGCCTTAACAATGTCATCAATACTGTGCACTTCGTTTCGCATTTGTATGTACGTTACCTGTATGTTGTATATAAATATACATTGTAGAATAGGCCTACTAATTCATGACATTGTTTCCCCATAGGTATTCCAGATGACAAGTCACGACACGCAGACTTTCACGTTTCCAGAACCTATAGCAGCACGATACATCCGCATTATGCCTAAGCGATGTAATGAATACTGTGCACTTCGTTTTGAGATTCTTGGATGTTTGACGAGTAAGTACTAACGATATCACTACTGCGCAATGTATTATTTAACCCTAACCAGCCAGGCTATATGTTTGTGTGGAAACCGGGGGAGGGGGGGGGGGGGACAAAATGTATGATTTTGTTACCCAAATAATCGCCACGAACCCCCCGGGATTCGACCCCGGACCCTCCGATCACAGCGCCGCCGCCCTAAACACTCGTCCAACCTGCCAACGCTTGCCCGCGCAACGATTTGTGAAAAGCAAATCTAAGATTTAAAATAATCATACCACCATCAATATAATATTAATTATTCACTACAAACGGTACTATGCACATTCTGCTACAATGCCATTCTGGATTGGAATGCACTGCCATCAAGGAACCAGGTTTTGCCCACCAAGTATGCCTTAAGCAAAATGTTAAGCAACATCTGGCTACTATATCGCTGAATCACTGCACTAAGAGAGGTCTGATTTTACGCTGTAAGCTTGTTTCCCTGTCCCTTAATTTTTTCTTCTTCTTTGTTCGCACTTCTTCACGGCCTCTGCTTTCGTTTGGGACCCCATTGGAAATAAGTTTGCTCCTTATTGTCAAGCTTAATGGGCTATCCTGGTATGTCAGTTTCTGCCATCCTGGATGGCAATGTGGTGAAATGTTTGTTATTTAATGTTGTTGCGTAATTGATTGTACTTTGTAAAATTGTATTTTTTTTCTTCTTCTATTTTTAAAAAAAAAATTTATGCTGACGATGCCAAATAAAAACAAACAAACAAACACCCCAACAAATAAACAAACAAACATGGGGTGGCCAAATTATACTTTTATTATTGAAATGATTGAGCTTTGCACCTTTTGGAACTGTAGCTCGAGGGGGTTGCATCCCCCTCCCCCCCCCCCCCCCCCTCCCCCCACCCTCCTGTCCGAGCATAGTTCGGAGGGCCGCTTAGTTAGATGGTACCAGCTCAATTACCTTAACAGTTTTCAACATAAATGGCCGCCCCACTTTTTGGTACCTTGCTATACCCCTGCGTATGGTGACGCAAATTATTACGTTGGCGAAAATCGTATATCGGTCGAACGTACACGTGACGTATACGGATAAGGCACGTACGCGTACAGGTTTCGCAATGTAGCTTTACATGGTTACTCTAAACATGAAATGAGACCAATGCAATTGCTGCATTGTTCAAAACCATCAAACAAATAATGAGTATCATAAACCCATATAACAAGACTACTTCTGTTACAAAATCTTGAAACAATATTCTCATTACACCAGGGATGTTTGTACAGTTTCAGAGTGTTACATCGATGCAAATGGTCAGGATTATCGTGGTCATAAGGATGCCACTGCTACTGGAAAGAGATGTCAGAAGTGGACATCACAATCACCGCATAGTCATGGATTTACGCCTGAAATCTATCCAAATACAGGACTCGGTGACCATAATTACTGTCGAAACCCTGACGGTGACCAAGGTCCCTGGTGTATTACCACAGATCCAGATGATTTCTGGGGTTATTGTGATGTCGGCGATCCACAGGAATCATGTCAGGGTAAGGTTCGTGTTTGGTGTCATTGTTTGTATCCCGGATGCTAGCTCAGGCCGTTGTAGTGGTTGTAGCTGTAGTGTACCTTCCAATTGTTTGGTGATCAAATCGTTGACACATTGTCGTTGTGTTCGTTTCCGTTTTAGATTTGCTGTCTAGTCTTACTTCAGTATATGAGGCACTCTTTGAATGTTCAATGTACTGTCGAGATCTGGGATACGTGTATTTAGAGTTAGGTTTATCTGTAGGAAGTAATTGGTAAGTGGTTTTATAGGCCTACACCTGTGTCAACACTATTAAGTCACGGTTAATCCCTAAGATAATCCGGTGCCATGGATGGGGGTATCTTCTTTTGATCATCAATTCTAATTGTTGTAGTTAAGTGTCATTATCACATTATCACCATTTGTTAGCTGTTGTCTGGCAGACAGACCTCCCACTATAGTAACTGTTGCCAGGGTGTAAATTGCAGTGGATTAATTGTAAAACCACTTCCTTCATTATGATTGGTTTAAAGTTGGTGATGTCATAGGCCCTGAATTTATCTTCTATACATGTTGTATAGGTAACCTTTGACATTATGCTAATTATACAGTGATCATCCATTTATGTGAGCATTGCATGTAGTACTCTGTTTTAAGTCAGTTGTGTTGGAGTTTTCAAGTGATAGAGTTGTAGTGGAGTTGCCGAACAAGAGAGTTGTAGTTTAGATCTAAGAGTTTAGTCAGTCTTCTTAATAAATATAATCGTCTGTGGAAATACTGTTTCTCTTCAATTGTTCTAACTTACGAGATATCACCGATCTCGTCAGTACCAAACTGGATCTTCTTGGCACTGTTTAGTGAAATTGTTGTGTGCTTTAACATGTTTAATGTAGGGAGGGAATAACCACTTTGGCGTCATTTTATAATATAACAACAAGTATTCTTTACTCGGTAGCCCAGAATTTTTTTTATCGAAGCTGTGCCTAGGAGACCAGCTACGAAAAACATTTACATGTTTATTAATCTGATATATATAGATAAAGAAAGACAAGTTTATGTTTCTAAAAAGGAATAAAAGAACACCAGCCACCAACCAAAGTCAGGAGTGGGAGAGTAAGACTTAATGTATGGTATTAGTGAATCAGTATTATGTAACCTGAAGTCATTTACAACGATAATAATAAACACTAATTGCATTCAAAGGTCATGTTCAATACGAATTTCAATGTTTTGTTGCTAACAATATTCTATCATTTCGAGAAGTGTTCACCAAAAGGTTCACGACATTTTTGAACAACAACCGCGGCCCGAAATATTGAATAAACCGCCCGATCGAGCGATCGTACCTACCTGAGAGGTCCGTTTACCCGCAGGGTTGTTGTTTTTTCGTCGCATAAACGTAATTTTTCAAACGGTTATGAATAAAGTCATTTACAGAATCGAATCAAAACGTATGCAATCCATTTCCCCTTTATTTCCAAGCCTCCTATAGTTTGATCAGTTCCTAATTGGCGAAGCCGCCTTACAACAGCAATTGAATACAGATGGATGTGATGAAGGGAACTAAAATCGCGAGCGTACGATTAGTTTTGCGCGCGGAGAAATAACACCCAAATATTTCTCGCCTATTTGGAACTGATTAAACTCATTAGTTTACAAAGAAATTCGATCAATAGTAGGCCTACTGTTGGAAATATGTTATAACTATTCTTGTTTATTTGATCAAAACTCAGGCACAACTCTTTTCGACCAGACGGAGAATGCATTCGCTGCAGCCGATCCTCCAACACCAGCAGGTAACGTATATATCAAGTAATTATTTGACAGATCTAGCTGACTGATTGACTAATCGATATGAATTGGAGTAAACAAAATTAGACATACTCTTTACATGATACAGACGTTTTAAAGTGTTTGTGTATTTCATTGTGTTATGTCTTAATGCTAGATCAATTCCATCATCTAAACTTTGAAAGTTAGAAGGTAAATAGCTGTTAGTCTACTACTTCTACTACTTCTATCTCCGTGCTATAGATTCACACTTGATTGATCATTATGCTTACGGTGTAATAGTGCAGTAGTGTCTGCATCCCTAAGCACAGTGAGAGACCAGGTACTAAATCTGGTTGCCCTGCAGTATACGTACGCACCATAAGGGCATGTGCTTTTAAAATTGGCGCTCAGTGATGTGTGTTTTGCTTTCGAATAGTATGTATGCAGTAGTAGTCATGGACTAGTACAGTCAGCAGAGAGGTCACGCTGCATGTCAGATTTTGTTGAACACAAGAAAACAATGGAATCTCAGTGACTGCAATATTTTCTAGAAATAGCTTCGGGAAATGGTCTATTTGGGCATCTCAAAAACTGAGAAACGTGTTATAAATCGTGTAGAATTTTAGAGGAAGGTCAATAACATCTGTAGAACGGTAAAATGTACAGTATTAAACATGTTTTGTGACCAAATTTATGTCGTAAAATGTTGGAAAATTCACGTTTTGAAAATCTGTGGTCTTCGAAATTACAGGAATCCTAACTCATTATAAACCTCATCAAATCATGAAATGAACCCTCGTCTACAAAAAAGTCAATGCACGTATTGCTCTACCTGCTTGGAGATAGCGAAGACCACGGACACTTCACACCTTCATACTACGGAATGAAATCCGCCATAGAAATTACATGGCGAACATCGTACAGATTTGCACTGCAGTCCTCTGTGTAGGGAGTGTTGACAATAGCAAGGCCGTTTGACTATTGTGTTTGTTCATGTTTGTGACGACTGACCCCGTTTAACAATCTTCATAGCTTTCATATGGCCATGTGTTTTGAACTCGCCACCCTTACCGTTGCATGTCCAGATTTTTACATTTTACACCATCTGAGATTGGAATTAGCATATCGTAATAACTACTTGTTCTACCCATAAAAAGTATATATTTTCTGAACGGTAATCTCACAAGGAATCTAAATATGCGATTGGAATTTGCATAAGATCTAATGGTAACATGTTGTGATTAAGAATGTTCAAAAAATATTGATTTTTTTCATATTTTGATCAAAGCTCAATATTTTTTTTATTCCTATCCCAATCATCATTCTACTGTGCATATTAGTTCCTCATGCAATTTACCCATCAGAACATAATGGTTGTCAAGTGTAACTTGTTGAAATATACTATATCGGAAAGTAAATGAGTACAAACGTTTATATTCCAAATTTATTAGAGTTTACACATATCTTTTTTTGGTTAATCACCCTATCCTATTTTAAACAAGATTTCTGAATTCCCCTATTCGAGAGCTTTCCAAAAATGTATAATTTTGCTATAATCGGTTGAATAATTTTGTTGTTATAGTCATGTATGTAAAACTGATGAATTAGGGCAAGTTTACTGTGTAGTGAATAGGGAAAAGCCAAAGACAATGCAATCGATTCGTGATTACAACTGTTACGTACGAGTTGACACGTTTGTTGAAACAGAAACTTATAGAATATAAAACAATCGATAAAATGAGAGCAAAATCATGGTTGTACCATATAGAAATTAGGAGTTATTGTAATTTGACGTAGAATTGGAACATTTTCTATATTCCCCATAGAGATTGTACACGACGCCACCGCCACCGCCGCCACCGCCACCGCCGCCACCCCTGACTTTCGAAGTATAATCAATCATATCTCAGCCAAACAGTTATAGAAATACCTGATTTATTCACACGGTGTAGCTAGATAAATAAGCTTTCAAATGACACCTAAATAATAGCTCTACCACATATAGTTGTTGAGTTAATAGAGAGAGATGGATGATTCGTCACAAAAAATGCAACGTCGCCACCCTTTTTGGGTGGTCAGTTCAAAACACATGGCCATATGGGGCTTGGGTGACCTAACTATTGACTGAGTACCTCTAGCATGTCTTTAGACCAGGCGCTAATCAATTTGTAAACACTACTGATGTAAACAACGGTCACCTCATCTATAGTGAAAGGTAAATATGGGATGTGTTTAACTTGTACAGTTGCACTTTCTTTGTGCCCACAGTATGTCAGTCACCAGTTGCGTTTGGAATGGAGACCGGGGAGTTACCAGGCTCGTATGTTACCGCATCTACTGTTTGGGACGACGATGCAAACTCGTACGGTTCACAGCACGGCCGTCTTGGTAACGCCAACAAACGATGGGTTGCCCACGGATCCGATTGGTCAGCCCCCTGGATCCAGGTAAGGCCCTACCGCTACACTTAAAGGCGTATCGCTTTATTGGGCTGTATACATTTAGCCTTGAGGCCCTTGACCTCTCATGTTTGGATATAGATTCGTGTCATTGTATTGGTTAAAAGTGAGGGTTAATCAAGCTATGCCTTCAATTTTCAATTTGACGTTATAAAAAAACCGATGCCCGGCATGGTCTATTCCCCGCATAGTCGCGACTATGCCCCTAGCATAGTCTTTTGATGACGTCACACCCCACGGTTGACATGTCAAGCAATCTTTTGATTTTCACGTTTTTTATTCGTCTGCATTTTTCATGACATAAGAAATTACGTAAGAAATTAAAGAAATGGCTGAAAACACACCTCGGTTTGCCCTTGTTGATAAGGCATCAAAGACATCGTTGATTCAGTTGACAGCCTAAATACAAAGTGTTAAATGAAAAGAAATACGGTAACAAATATTCGAGATTGGTGACCTAAATAAAGTGTATGACTTTCTTATGCTGAAGTTTTTATAACTATCACTTTTGCAGGTTGATCTATACGGTGCCACGAATGCTGTTAGCAGTGTTATTACTCAGGGTTCACCCAATAATAACGAGTGGGTTAGTTCTTTCAAAGTACGCGTAGGCACAGAGGTATGCGACTTGCGATATATTGTTGATAGTAATAATAATCCTATGGTAAGTGTAACTTATTTTGTTATAACAATATAATGTACACGTATACTTATAAACTGCTTTCTTAAATTGTCGTTGTGAGTAGCAAAACTTAGTTAGAGGAATCAAATTAAAGGGAGACTCAGTCAGACGACGCTGGACATAGGCGTATTCACGAGTATTCAGGTTAAAATATGCGAACGAGGTTACCTGATCAAGTGAATGGGACGACCGCTTAACAACGGTTTAAATTCAAAAAATAGCATTTACAATTGGGATGATTAGCCATCCCGAACGTTTTGGATTGGAAATTTTTTCTTCTAACCTATGATGAATTTTATGGGGTCATATAATCAAAATCCATTGTTACATTGAAACCAACGGAAATTCAAAATTAACGGCCGTTCGTAGCCACCGTCGTCTGACTCAGTGATGTTGGAGGCTGCGCCCTCAATTTTGATTAAAAAAACCTGGGATTTATACATTTTTTACAATTGTATTACACGTATGAACTTACACTTGTTGGGATTCAGAAAAATCAGCCCTCTTTGTACAACAAAACGTCAATTCTAATATTCTGGTCTACGGCTGTGACAAGAATGTATAATTAGGGCATATGGGTTGTTCGGTCCCAGTCTAGGTGACACAGGGATTTATGTCCATGCCTCTGACAACATGTATCCGAATTTGTTACGTTTAAATGATTTATTAAGGGTGGCCAAATATATTTGCGAGCTCTGCTCTGATTTTGGTCAGCCCACCAATGTATTCACTTAAAATTATTTATTGTGTATGTATTATTGGTAAATAAAACTGAAACTGAAACTGAAAATGTACCAAACTGTTCTTTGAAGTCGGTAGAATTACAACCTACAACGTGAGGGTTAATTTAACTTTGACCGTGATTTTGGGTAGAATGTCACATGTGTTTCAATGTGTATAAAGCCATTTGTGCTCTGCAGCTATAAACAGTCACAATATAAATATGCTGGGCATCAGGCTGCTTTCGTGTTACCGCATAAATGACCATTACTAATGTTCATCTTAAATTCTAAAATAAGTTGTATGACAAATAAATTCTTCAATACCATTGTGTATCTTTATAAGCACACTAAGTCTTGCTAATGAAAGTTTATTCACCTAAAGCTCCACAATCGTATTT
>CM069444.1:52095789-52163473 GCA_035610835.1 Ophiura sarsii
TATCAACCATATACCATGACACCACTGCCATAAAAATCCCTTAAAATCAACAGGAAGATATGCCTGGTATTTTGAGCCACTAAAAGTTTTTATTCAAGTTTGTCAGAAAATGTAATTTTGCACAAAATAATGAAAGTTTTGGTAAAACTGAAAAGTTGGGTCGGTAGGGAAACGGGAAACTGGAAATTACATTATACTAGCCTTAGTTGCCTCTTTCAAGGACTGTGTATTGAATTTTTTTATTTACCCAATTTGTCAAAATATTACTATTTTCTGCTTGAAATTAATAAGTTTGCTTGAATAGATTGCTTTTAAACTACAGTCCTCAAAATAAGTATCTGACCAGGTAATAAATGTACACTTTAACTCCAAAACTATAGCTCTCACGTAAAAATATTAAATTATAAAGTTGTATAGTAATTGCCTCTCTTTAATTTGAGACATTGTTCATGAAGATCGGTTAATAATTGATAAGGATAGAACAAAGTGCAGTTTACATTTTTACACTTTGGTTTTGAACATGCAGGACCGTGTGACAGGTAATAATGTGTGTGGGCTGCATTGATCAATTGAAGCATCCCCAATCCTCATGTTACTATCGACTCGTAAGTTGTGGCCAACAGTTAATCAATAATTTGCCTGTTGCTAGTCCAAGGCTGCGTAGCGTGTTGGACACATAACTGACTTAAGAGATTTCCTTACAACTTCATAATTTAGTATTGTATGTAAGAGCTAGAGTTGAGAGCATATTATTTATCTGATCAGTTACTTATTTTCAGCACTGTATTATGATTTTATCACACTAGACGCATTTAGTCAAATTAACATAATAGTTTAATACCAATTTTTTCAGTAATATTGTCAGCAACAAAACAAAAAGGAAAATTGACCGTCCGACCCGACTTCCAGATTGTTGGCACTTGAGGGCAGGCAGCATGTACAACAATTTATTTTTGTGGCCTAATCTGAGTGATCTTGACACTATCAAAGAAAAGATGGCAGAATTTTAAAATATATTTCTATGTCTGACCAACAAGTTATCCTTGAATATAGACACATTTCACTCCCAGGATATGACACATGACCTTAGGGCAATCCCATGCAAAGGTGGACATGACCACTTAATTTTCAAGTTATTCATATCCTAACATATTTAGTATCGAATTAAAGCTAAAAGTCTAAATTTTCCAGAAATGAACTTTATTTTCAATTTTTTTTACATATTTTGTGTTTTTTCCCCGTTTTAATTAGCATAATAATCTAATTTTATTAATTTTGTTGTAAAATCTGTTATTTATAATGCTATTCATTTACAAACTGAAAATAATCACTTTAAAATTATTTTTGTGAGCTCTTACATACTTATATTATTCTTTAAATAAAAAATAAAAACTCTGCGTTGCGACTCAACGATCAATTTATTATAGATTTCGCCAAAATGTCACGCTGTTACCAAAAAAATGGATGGTGTTTTTTTTAAAATTTTCATTAAATCTAATACAAATTAAATTATACTTGCAATGTAAATCACACTCCCATAGACCTACAACATACATGCTTCAAAGATGCAGTACTACCTTTTGTTAATTAATTATTTTTAATTAGCAATATGTCACGCTGGTTCTTTTTTGGTAACAGCGTGACCCCATTGAATTATACAGTGAGTTTTAAAGTTAAATGTGTTTTAATTGGATAATTTATTTAACTTAATATTGTATTTAATATTGTATTTTATCTATTTTAACTAACAAAGAACACTATAATGTGATTTAATTTAATTAAAATCAACAACACTATAATCAGTGTAAGTTTTGGAGATCATTGTATCTTCAATGTTTGATCTTTCTGCATTGCTCATATAGGGTCAGCATTTGGTCACGCTGTTACCGTCACGCTGATTACCGTATGCAAATTTGTTTATTGTATCATATATTTAAAATCATACAATTTTTTAATTTTTTATAGGGAAGTTATAGCTGACTTCCTTATAATTACAATCCACCTGATGAAACTTTAAAAATAAAAAAAAGTTCACAGAGTTTTAACCATTCATAAATGAGAAAAATACCCATGTCCTTTTTAGCATCACGCTGTTACCGCACTCATTAATATTCATATATCATAAATGTGAATGATTTTTTTCTTTCTATATGTGTAGGTTGTACTAGTAGTAGTAGAAATGCAATAAAAAAAAATGTTCTGAATAATTCAAGTGTGTATGTTATTTGCATATGAAGTGTGAAAATATCTTCCAAACCGTCACGCTGTTAGCGTAGAATTGCCCCTTAAGGGGGGTGTGGACTCTCAGGTACAGCCTCCGTAAAACTGCCGTAACTTCTTCAATATTCATTTAATTTTTATAAACGTATACAGTTTTGAATAATCTATTATTTTTTTAGATATAGACCAAAAAGTGCCAAAAAACGTTTTTTGGCACTTTTTGGTCTGTAACTCAAAAAATAATTGATTATTTAATAAAAATAAAAAAACGCTCCTGGGGAATGTTATCAGGATTATCATAAAACTAGTATGACAAAATTTAACAACATATATTTTTAGTTATCTTTTCCAAACCTAAAATGGGTCAAAAAACGTGTGTTTTATAATTTTTTCCAAAATGGTCAATTTCATTATCATGGTTGGATTCATTGAACCCTTTTCTGCACAAAACTGTATACGTTTATAAAGATTAAATGAATATTGAAGAAGTTACGGCAGTTTTACGGAGACTGTACCTGAGAGTCCACAGCCCCCTTAATCAAAACTTTTTTTAACACATAGTTGCTTTCTCTATTACAGGATTGAAGTGTATCAGAGAACTATATATCAGCACAATGCAACGACTTATCAATCGTATGTAGATCCGCTCCAAGGTCATGTCCAATTCCTCAGGCCTCAGAGGAGGTATACGACGTTTTATGAGACGTCGTAAAACCGATAAACGAACGAGGCCTAGAGAGCCCACGGAAGAAGTTGCTACCGATGAATACACAGATGACTCTGGCCCGTCAGGAGCAGATGATGATCTTGACATTCCCAGTGGCGATCAGACACAGTCACCGAGTCATGAAGCCACACCGCTGCCCTCAGGGGGTCATGACTATGCTGCAAACAACCCGCATCCCGGCGGCGGCAGCTCGCGTTACAGCAAAACGGACGATGAACCGCTCTTTTTGAGGTCCATGTCGGAGACGACGTTCAATTGTGGATGCTGTTACGAGCTGATGGTTCAGCCGACTACTTTGAATTGCGGTCACAGTTTCTGTCGTTTGTGTTTGGCAAGATGGTGGAAATCGGTGAAGAAGATGACATGTCCTGGGTGTAGACAACCCTGGGTCGGGTTTCCACACATTAATATCATACTCAGGTAAAGTCTATTAAAAGAGCGGTCCCGCAAGCATTAACACTATGCATAATATGATAGACAAATAATTATCGAGCCCAAATCGGGTAGTTATATAGAACAAAACATCATACTTTTGACAAAAACAAATAAAAACTGCCATCTCTCAACAAGCAATTTTTAACATTCGCGGCAATAGTGAAAGAGCCACGGTGTCGCTGAGTCATGTTTATTGGTGCTCATATTTGCCCATGTGCATTGTAGGCCTATAAGCATGACGTTATCGATACCGGGACTAATTGTCCGATTTGGGCTCGATAATTATTTGTCTAACATATAATGCATTATGTTATGCTTGTGGGACCCCTCCTGTAAACCCTAACCTTCCCAGGCACTATTTGTTCGGTAAAAAAATCATACTTCTTCCCCCCCCCCCCCCCCCCCCCCCTGATCCACATAAATACATAGCATGGCTGGTTAGAGTTAAGAGGCCTTGCCCTTTTTAAGGCAAAGGAAAGAGCACTCTTTTTCTGTTAACATTTTATTGCCCCAGGGGATACTCAATATTAAGTTACGTGTCATTGTAGACCCACCCTCTTTTTTAAGCTCGCTGTCACCCAATTTCATCCTGTTCGTTAGTATGCAGTTGCTTTTTATCCCCCTGGTTTGTAAAACCAGAAGGGGATTTTGTCATCATGTAATGTGCGTCTGTATGTGTGTGTGTAGGGGTGTGTGTGCGTGTGTGCCTTTTGGTTAGCCTTTTTTCCAAATGCTGTATCTTTTGAAAGACTGGACGGATTGACGTCAAACCTTTAGTGATAGGTAATTAATTAGAGGTGCAAAGGTCATCTGAGGTCAAAGGTCATCCAGAGGTCAAATCGTAAAAGTTGCCCAATTGACTTAAAACTTGCAGAAAAGAAATATGAACACCAGGTGAACATGTGAGGTCAAAGGTCATCCAGAGGTCAAATCATAAAAGTTGCCCAATTGACTTAAAACTTGCAGAAAAGAAATATGAACACCAGGTGAACATGTCTAAAATTAATTAGAGGTCATCCGAGGTCAAAGGTCATCCAGGGGTCAAATCGTAAAAGTTGCCCAAATAGCTTCAAACTTGGAGAAAAGAAACATGAACACCGAGTGAAATGTCTAAAATTAATTAGAGGTCATCCGAGGTCAACCAAGGTCTAAGGTCAACAAGGGGTTAAATCTTGCAATTGCCCGATTGACGTCAAACTTGGAGAAATGAAACACGAACACCGGAGGAACATGACCCCTATGTGACCTTTGACCTCATTTAGGTCATTAGAGGTCATCCAAGGTCAAAGGTCAACAAGGGGTTAACTCGTGCAATGAACACCGGGAGACCATGTCAAAAAATAATTAGAGATCATCCGAGGTAAACGCCCAATTTGTTTGTGATTTGTTCAGTTTTAAGGGGTATTCTATACTCCCTTAAAGGTGAACCGCCCAGCCAGGGGGATTCGCAAGTCATGACTTGCAGTATTTTTAGATTTGGGGTTGTCGACCAAAAACTACCTTTTTTTGCCATTTTCCTCTTTCAACTATCCTATACCGTAGTGTCATTCAAAGACCATATTTTTAAAATGTTGCCCATCACTTGAAAAGTCCTTTATAGCTTTTCAGTATCACCCAAGTATCACCCAAGTTTACAAATGGTTACAGGCCGAAATGCTGTACGATGCGGGAAGTCGGGAAGAGCATCGAGGCTGCTGTGATACAACAATAAACAAATAACTGCGCATATTCAAGTAAATTAAACAACTTGTTGCATGACACTCTTTCTCATAGGAATACAATGGAAAAGATGTTTCCAAATGAACTGCACGAAAGGTACGACGACAGCCTGCAGAGCGAGGAGAGCAAGTTAATTATGCAAGAATTTGAAGCGTTCGGTCAGGAGTTGGAGAAGAGAACACGGAATCCAGGCATCGTCCACGGCAGAGCCAAGAAGGGTTTCTTATGGGGGATGTTGACTACTCTAGGTGTAGTATTTGTAAGTATAATAGCTTTAAGGGGGGGGGGGGGCTCAAGGAAGTCATTTTTTTGAATTTTGTGAGTGCTGTAATTATTGAAATATTAATCAAATGTACATAAAAGTATGCATTTTTGGAAAGGAAATAGATCAGAAAATCCAAATTTTGCGTCAATTTTGACCAAATTTTTTTGATTTATTGAGAAAATAACAAAAAAATCACTTTTTTGGTGCTTTTTGGTCAAAATTTCCAAAAATATTTAGATAAGGTTTTTAAAAAAAAAAAATTGGCCCTATCTATATGTTAGTGTCTTTATATCATAATCTAGCAATTTGGGGATTGATTGGTCAAAGTTGACGCAAAATTTAAATTCTCTGATCCATTTCCTTTCCAAAAATGTATACTTTTATATATGCATTTGATTAATAGTTCAATAAATACAGCACTCACAAAATAAAAATAAAAATCAAGTCAAAAACTTCCTTGAGTCCCCTCTTAATAGGGGTGTGAGAGTTCGTCTTTTTAGCTGATTTCCTCTTTTTTTAAATTTTTCTTATGCCATAATGTCAGCCTTTTCTTTTCTTTTCAGCCCATATTTTCCATGTTTACCCTAATTTTACAATGTTTTTCCTCGTTTTTGTCTGTTTTCCTTTTTATTTGTGGCCTCTCACACCCCTGCTTTAAGAATAAAGGGAATTAATTATCAATCAGATTGCTAAATTATTAAACAAAATGGAACAGTGCATGCATGGCTTGCACTATTCATTAACACTTAGTTTTACCATATTCAAAACATCTTATTTCAGACACTTTTTTCCCAACTTTTAAAGTCTTTCTCAAGAACTGCTTAACCAATACTAGGCATATTTAAACATTTCTGTTTTCTCACAACTGAGATTTTAAGCTCACCTTTTAGGCATGTTTGTACTTATTTCAAAGCATTTCTCATTCATGGTGATTCCAAATATGGTAATGAAATTCAATAATGTTGACATTTTTGAAATATTTTGTGACATTTTGGAATGTTGTCTGCAGATTGCCTGCCGCATGGAAGTGTTTAAGTTGTGGCTACTGTCTTAGTTATACAGCATCCATTATAGACCATTTCAAATCCGAAAGTGAGCCGAGTGATTTGACGCTCGGTTACATGACCTGTCAGTTCACAGGTCATGGCCATGTGCCGGAGAAAAACAAACATGTTTTTCACCCGTCTGCCCGTGTGGTAGATTGCGCTGGTGTTGGTGATAGATTGTATCCCTCACAAAGTTGATGTTGCGGCATTTCAGTAACAAAAACGGTGAGATGAAAGAGATTTGGGGTAATATTTTCACTTTTTACTGTCTGCTCGATACATTTGGAATTTGCCGGTCAACGCCTTTGTTGATAAAAAAACCAAAATAGTCTCGTTCCACGTTTTACTTCTCATGTGTGCACGCGTGTATGTAAACATAGTAAATCACTAGGTGGACAACCAACTAGGACAATGCTGTGAATGCGATCAACTGTTGCGAAGAACGGGCAATGCACCTACTCCACGTGACCTGTTTTTCCGAAGATTTCCGATCTCAATTTTAATGGTCTATAGCATCCATTTTGCATCCATTATACAGCACATACAGGGGTATAGGCAGGATATCAGCATGTGGGTGTGTGTACATTTAAACAAGTTGGGTGTGCAAATTGGAAAAAAGTGAAAATATTTGAGTAAAGTATAGGCCACATTATAGACATTAGTCTGAAATGTGGATGTGTAATTTTCAAAACTGGCCGTGTAAAATGTGCAAACAAAGCCTGCATGGATGGCTGCCTAAAACCCTTGCTATGCACAAAATGTGATGGACATGATTTACTTTTAGTGTTTAGTTACAAAATCGCAAAGAGCCATTAAATAATTTCAAGTTACACACCCAGTTTTTTTAATTTACACACCCAGTATTTTAATTTACGCACCCACTCCTTGAAATCCTGCCTTGAAAGACCTTGGACTGAATGTTTTAAAGCATTAAAAAATCTAAAAAATAATCACTATTTTCAATCTTAATCATACATGTTTATAAGGGGTCGTCCAAAATTATTGCCATTTTCACTTACGTACAGAGCGTACGTAACTTTTTACCCCCCTCCCCCCCTCGAGTTACGTACGCAATAAATGGCGAAATTTTATTTTATTTTGTACTTTAAAAAAAAAATCCCGCCTCTCAAGATCGCCATTTAAGTTACGTACGGTTGGGGTATATTTCGACCCCCTCCCCCCTCTTACGTACGCTTTGTACGTAACTGAAAATGGCGAAAATTATGGACGACCCCTAACAGGAAGGTTCCTCAAGGTTGGTAACCAAGTGCTTGTTACTGAATGGATTTGTCATCCAATGGCCGAGTGAATGATACTGAATGTTGTCTGAACAAGCAGCTTCTGTTAAGCATTAAATAATCTAAAGAATGATCACTATTTTCAATCTTAATCATACATGTTTATAACAGGACGGTCCCTCAAGGTTGGTAACCAACAAAGAAGAGGTAAAAAGGTAACGTTACTTCTAAAACATCCTTATCCCGACTTCTCCAGGCTAGGTACGTTTTATTTAAACAAGGAGGAAAAAGAGGATGAGATATGGGGAAAGCAGCAGAAAGATCTCGCATTTGCCTGAGCTGGATGGGGCTTGAACCGGGGTGTTTTGGATGGGGCCAACTGACCAGACTACTGCTCAAGCCATGTTTTTTTTGCTTGGTAGGATTATTTAATGCGATACAATGGTGAAATGTGGTATTTGTTAAAATTTGTATGCGTTAAACCAATATAATAACGCTATGCATAAGCTAATAACCAGACCTGAAACTGTTCAGCTTTTTCAGCTTTTTGTTGCTTAAATGTACATATTTTCTTTTGTTTTCGGTCTAATTTCAGCTATTTTACCCCAATTTAACACGGTTTTTCAGCCCCTTTTTTTTAGCTTTTTTAGCTTTTTTCACTAAAGGTCAGTTTCAGGTCGGAATATTAACAATCACCAAAATATGGAAATGGAGAATGCGTAAATTATATGTAGTAAAGGTTTTATCATGGCAGGTAATAGAGGAGCTGAATCGCCGATAAGCCCTATTTCTAACCCTATTCCCTTCTTTCATGATCAATTATCACCCTATTATAAATCGTAAGAATAATCCTCCTTCATGTGGCCTTTCAAGACATGTGTATAGAGGGTATGCAATGCGCTACGTCACTATGTCCTCATTTAAACTGTGCCTCCAAGATAGATGCCACGGAACAATATGATTTGGTCAGTTCAGATCACTTGGAGCGGGAAATTTAATTGTCAATCCAAATACGTGACTAGCCCGACCTCCATAATGGCTGCCCGATCCATTGTTATACCGTTCCGGTTGGTTCATTGCATACCCTCTATAGCCGCGACCAACCTCCACACTCGAGTGGTTTTGACGTCCTGTGTATGTATCATACTAAAAGTGTTTCTAGATCTTATTTGTAAACCTTTATCACGCATGGCATTTTGGTCATTCAAAGGCCACTTCAGGAGGATTATTCTTATGACGTTAACGAGTGGATTACGATAAGCCTAGCAATGAATAGGCGGCCACAAACATATCTCGTTTGATTAGTGTCGCGATTAGCCTCCTCCTCTACTACCTGCCATGGTTTTACAAATTGTTCTAACATGGACCATAATTCAGGAAAATTCTACATTTATGGAGTGATTTTTAAACGCTGTTTTTGCATCAATTTGTTTTGTAGAGCTTTATTAAAACTAGCTACTAACTCCTTCTGAACCTTCTGAAGATTTAGTCAGCAGGGCAGGATTAAATCCACATATATATCGCTAACTTGTGTGGGCACAGCATGCTAATTTGTGTTGTGGAGAAGTGTTTGCTTGAAGGTGTCATATGATGGGGCTAAGGTAGTCTCGTCTGTCAAGTCGTTCCAGGCTTTGATCGTCCTGGGGAAGACGTCCCTTTTTGTGTACAGGATTTCTGCTTTACCTTGCTGTCTGGTTTTTACTCCAGCCGACGATGAAATCTTGATAACAGTTTCCTTGTTTGTCCCAACAAGCTCATTTTGGTTTTTGTACATCATTCCCACTCTGCTTTGTCCCTGCGTTTCTCAAGTGTATTCCATCCCAAGTCCTTCAACATGCTTGTGACACTGCTATCCCTCTTGTAATTTCCTGTGCAGAAGCAAGCCGCTCGTCTCTGGACATTTTCCAATTTATTTCTAAGCCTCTTTTGTATGGGTCTCACGCACGACTGGCATACTCCAATTTTGGCCTGACAAGCGTAGTATAGGCTGTTGACTTGACCTCTATAGGACGAAACCAGAGGTTTCTTCTCAAGAGTCCAAGGGTACGGTTTGCTTTGTTTATGTTATTTGTCACATTTTCTTCCCAGTTGAGTCTGTTGTCCAGCTGGACCCCCAAATATGGATGTGAGTTTGGTTGATGTAGAATTTACCCGCAGAATGTATAATCCCGGTGAGGTGGTTTTCTTTTGTGGGAAATTTCCATAATGGAACACTTTGATGGGTTAAAACTCATTTTCCAAGTGTCTTGCCACAAAGCAAGGGTCTTCAGGTCATCTTGGAGAGAATCTGTGTCTTCTTCATTCGCGATTGCTTTGTACACTAAGCAATCATCAGCAAAGAGGCGTACTTCGCTATAAAAGTCTGTCTGGTAAGTCATTTATATAAAGGAGGAACAACAACGGTCCCAGGACGGTACCTTGTGGCACACCAGACAAGACTTGCTTAGGAGATAATATATTGCCTTCACATGCAACTCATTACTCCTCCCTACCTTCACCAGTCAATGTTGGTGGCCCAACAGTTGTGGTGATGATTCGGAGTAACTTAGATAGAGGGCCAGGGTGAAAATGTCAAAGAGATCAAAAAAGGTGTTCCAACAGGTTTTTCTTCGATTGTTATTCCATTGGGTTGCCTAGCAACTGGATAGCCATTAACACTTTCAATTTGTTTTTTAGCTATTCAGTGACTATAAGCTCAGGGAGAATTGTACTTAGTAGTGCCATAAAAAGGGGACGAAAAAATGATACCCTGTTTTACGTGCCCGACCGACTCATTTTTTTAAGAAATCTGTGAACAAAAATTCGGGCAGCAGAGACAGTGAAATGTTTGTGAATAAACCTCTAGATAGGTGTAAGCCGATAGAGATATCGGAATGGCCAAGTCAAATAGGTAGCTGGGCAGCTAACGATCAGTACAGCCAGAGATTTCTGGATCAAAATATAAGTCACTGTTTCTATTCACACTGCAGTTGTTACAGTTACTACTTGGGACAGCAGAGACAGTGGACTTTTAGTGAATAAACCTTTAGATAGGTGGAGACCGATAGAGATATCGGAATGACCAAGTCAAGTAGGTATAATCAAAACAAAGAATTCTCGATCAAATCGTATACGATTCCTCAGTGTACCATGCGACTGGGGCGTATCGTGCGTGATCGCGTCACAATCGTGATGGCAAGGGCGCAGTAAAAACGGAAGGTGTGACGTACTTGAAAACAAATAGGTAATTGACCAATCGGGGCTCTCATCAACAAGACCCCACGCTGCGTGATTGGACAATTATGTAAGAACGCCGAGCTCATTGTGGCGTGGTTGTCAAGGGCTCATCACACTGCGTTCAAAATTTGGATGAACGCTGGCGTGACTAGAATAAATGTTTTGATCGGGAATTCTTTGTTTTGATTATAGCTGGGCAGCTAATGAGTACAGCCAGAGATTTCTGGATCAAAATATGACTCACTATTTCTATTCACTCTACAGTTGTTACAGTTACTACTTAATTGGAGCAGCGGTCAGTCTGGCTGAGTCAAGTAGGTAGCTGGGCAGCCAATGAGTACAGCCAAATATTTCTGGATCACAATATAACTCACTATTTCTATTCACTCTACAGTTGTTACAGTTACTACTTAATCGGGGCAGCGAAGACATTGAAGTGTTTGTGAATAAACCCTAGATAAAAGGAAGCCGATAGAGATATCAGAGTGGCCGAATCAAGTAGGTAGCTGGGCAGCTAATGAGTACAGTCAAAGATTTCTGGATGGAAATATAACTCACTATTTCTATTCACTCTGCAGTTGTTGCAGTTACTACTTAATTGGGGCAGCGGGGACGGTGATATGTTGGTGAATAAACCTCTAGATAGGTGGAAGCCGATTGAGGTGTCTGAGTGGCTCAGTCAATTGGGGAGCTGGGCAGCTAACGAGTACAGCCAAAGGTTTCTGGATCAAAATATAAGTAAGTGATAAAAACCCACCTTCTGTATAGCTACAATTAACCCTGATCCAGGGTTCTAGCTAGGACGGGCGGCGGCGCCGGGCAGGCCCGCCCACCACTGGGCTCGCGGCCCGGAATTGGGCTGGCCGCCCAGCACTCTAAAAAAAGATTGATTTATTTTTATTGATTTTTTTTTACAATTTGTGGATAAAATCATTAAACTGCCTCATAAAACAAGAAATTATGTGGCAGGAACCCTCAAAGTGCATTAAAAAACCCTAAAAAGACATTAAAAGGCCTCTGGATCCCATGCTATGATCCGCTGCACTTCGTTCGCTACATTTTCTCCGTTTGCCATCAGTAAATTTACCCGGTTCTAAAATGGTCCTGGCTAGAACCCTGCCCTGATCATTTCTCAATTAAATATGGGGCCAGTGACCATCACCCAGAAATCTGAACTTAATTCTGGAGAAAAAAAAGATTTATTGACAGCAGACGTGACAACAACAAAAATTCATCTAATTCTGGTAAAATCTGATGGACACATGATAGCTAGTCATAGGCGGCACAAGCAGGAGGGACACATCCCACTAAACTAAGCTCAAGGAACAATTTTTTCTGTACCATTTTAGTTAAAAATCTGAAAATGTTTGCACACATATTTTCTACATGTTTCGACACTATAAAAAAAACAATTTTGGGCTTGACCCCCCCCATTTTATTTTGCAACCTCCACCACTGTTTTAAGTCCTTTTTGTATCGGGTAGCTGCACATTATGTTTCTGGGCCTAGGATTGGTTTCCAATTCATTAGCTTAGAAATAATTTTTCTGAAGCTTCTTGTGCAGTGACTTGCAAACCACAACCTTTGAGATGCAACTGTTAGAGTAAATTTAATAAATTGTTATCTAACTCAATGTTTCGTTATGTTTCTTCCAATGTTTCTTCCAACACAGGTAAAACAGTTGACTTATTTTGCTTGATTCTCTCTTTACAGACGGCAATTTACTTATGGTACTAACAGAGGAGGATGAATTGGCAGAAGCTCCATTTAGCATCCCTAACACTCTACATAGGCGTGCTATTTTAGCGGCCCTTAAACGGGTTAAAATGTTAGGGTACAAGCCCCCTAGGGATCTTAGTGACTATAAGGTAGGGCTAAAGCGCGGGTTTGTAATTTTGATTTTGTTATGCCCTATGTATGAAACAATCCACTCTATTGCACTGCATACCAATTTATCTTTAAAATTAACCGTGTATCATACTCACACATTTTTTGTGGAATTTTCGCAACCCTTGATGAACTTATTTACCCTGATTGCTATTGTGAATAGAACCTAAAATACTAAACCCTCAACATACTTCTGCTGTATGGAAACTTTTGGTTACCCTTTACTGTAAGGCAAAAAAAAAATTGTCTTGCCCTTTTAGACAAGCGTCTAGCGAACGACCTTGGTAGCACGCCAATCAAATGCTTCAGCTATTGTGTCTTCAACACAATAGATCCAGTGATCGATGCAATATCGACTTATTCCCAATCGACTTTTCCCCAATGGAAGATTGATGATGCATCCACACACACACGTTCGGCCAAAGCTCTGAATCGATCACCGATTCTGTTGCGCAGGCGCATAATTAACACTAGGTCCCTGGCTGTTTTGTGTCGTCAATTAATATACAGGGCTACAAATGAATAAGATAACCAGCAAAAATAACTTTTACTCGTAGTTTTCTGGCCTAGACTTGTGATTTAAAAAAATCTAAAATCTAAAAATGGACCTCGGTAGACATTAATTACAAAACCTAGTTATAAGATTATTTTATTTTTGTTTTTGTTTTGCTTTATCATGTTGACTCTGTCATTAATTAAACAGGACTCTGACTTACCAGTCAACTATTTAATAAATTATGTTTTCTGGGCACAATGCTTGCATAGGCAATGAAGTTTGAACAAGACATTTTACTTATTTATTCTTTCACCCATCCATTACCTCATTGGTCAATCTTGAAAATAATATTCGTGTATTCTATTCCCTCTTTTAAAATTGGAATATCAAAAAGGGACATTTATATTTATTTATATATTGCACGGCTTTTACATGGTTTATTGTTACATGATGTCCATGATGGGGGACATTTTCATTTTCGCCTACCTTGTGACGACATGTAGGTACCGTGTAGGTGACCAATCACCCGGTTGAAACACACAATAGCTGAAGCATTTGATTGGCGTGCTACCAAGGTCGTTCGCTAGACGCTTGTCCTTTTAGGGCCAGAGTCTGGGTAGGATGGTCGGATTTTTTATTTTTTTTATTTTTTATTTTTTATTTTTGTGAAAAATTTAACAGGGAGATACTACACAAAAAACACGTTTTAAAGAGATTTTTTTAAATTTATTTATTTTATTTTATTTTATTTTTTTATTTTATTTTTTTACTATGAAAAAAACACACAAAAAACGCAACCCTAGATTTCCAAAAATTCAGGTCGGTCGGAAAGGGCAAGTCCACTTTTTTTCTTCTTTTCCTAAATGTGTGAGTGTGTGAAATGGTATGGCATCCACACAGACCACAGTCTTGCACCTCTGGTGGGATATTCTTTCCAGGAATGTTATCTTTCAAAAACACTGTTAACCCTTTAATTTCATCTAATGCATTATGTTCCCAGTCCCTTAACACTTTTGGACCGGTAATTTGACATTTCGCCCGGTAATAAATCATCTAAGGATGTGTCTATTTCCCACTATGTGGTCCAATTAAAATACTGTAAAGGACATGATTATGCCCCAAAGGCATAAACTAATATTCATAACCCTGAAAATGGACCACATAGTCAGCGGTTGACAACATTTTAGATGATTTATTACCGGCGAAATGTCAAAATCACCATCCAAAATTGTTAAGGGATGGGAACATAATGTGGTGGATTCTTGAGGTACACAATTTTCAATGCCATTTGTAACAATGTCATATGTTTCTGTCTCATTAGAAAGGAGTGAACATTGGCTATAGTCAATTTTGTTTTAAACAGAAATGTTGCTACATCAATCATTTTATCCTAGTCCTAAACGTTTCAAAGCCTAATTTTGTGCACAAAACTTGGGGTGGGAGGGGGGGGGGGGGGGGGGGATTAAAAGAAAAAATGGGTCAGTCAGACCCCTAGAACAGGGTTTGTTTCCTGTGGCCTTGGCTGTATCTAAAAATGAAGAGCTTTGTTGCAAAAGGGCCACCAGACCACTCCAACATGTTACTCATTTACTGTTTCTATATGACTTGGATTAGTGCAACCATGCACGCCAATTGAGGCACAAACAATACAAGCCACAGTCCACATACTGAATAGCCATCCATTCAATAATGCAAAATGAGTAACAGGTAGAAATGGATGTAGGCCCTTTTGCAACACAGCTCTTCAAATATAAATGAACTCAACAATCAAAATAATCTGTTCAGAGTTTGATTTTGAAGGGGTCACCAAAGTAGATCATTATTTTACCTTGTTACATTGGGATCTTAATGGCTATTGGCGCAATTGTCACATTTTCTTTAAATTGTTTGTAACTTTTTCAGACCCTATACCTTGGATTAGCCACGTTTCTGATGTACGCCTTGAAAGAATTCCCTCGTCTTACGATGACCAGCATGTATATATTCCATTATGATGATGTCTTCCTTCCATTTATACACATTACCTGCCCGGTAAACCAGACCACAGTACAAGAAAGTATGACCATACAATATGTAAGTATTACTGTATTAGGTTTGTGGGGTTCCTCAGGGAGCTAGTATTGGACCAAAATAACTTGTTGTACATTTTCAAAACCACTATGTGGCTGATAAATGAATGATTAAGTTGCAAAGTGCAATGATGAAGTGAACCTGAAAATGTGACATACTTATAGATGAGGTGACCGTTGTTTACATCAGTAGTGTTTACAAATTGATTAGCGCCTAGTCTAAAGACATGCTAGAGGTACTAGTCCATGACTACTGCATACATTACCATATGAAAGCAAAACACACATCACTGAGCGCCAATTTTAAAAGCACATGCCCTTATGGTGCGCACGCAAACCGCCGGGCAACCAGATTTAGTGCCTGGTCTCTCATTGTGCTTAGGGATGCATACCATGACTACTGCACTATTACACCGTAAGCATGGTAAGTAATGATCAATCAAGAGTGAATTAAAGCACCGTTCCCTGTAGGTGCGCACGCAAACCGCCGGGCACTACGTCACCGGTCACACCATCTATAGTTTAATCAGTTCCAAATTGGCGAGAAATATGCGTTTTTTATCTATCCGCGCACGAAAGTAATCCATGCGTACGCGTGCGACTTTGGCTTACACATGCGTCACAAATACGATGGCACTGCGCCACGATGCGCCATTCGGACGCTTCGAGCGTGCACACTCATCTAACTTCATTCAAAGCTGTTAAAGGTAGATGACCCGATCACATTTTCGTAACACAGAATTATTTCAAACATACGGAGTTTTTCATATCATATGAAAGCTCGTATTTTTCTCATCATCATACTGAAATTTGACGGCCTAAATCGGTATAATTACGGAGAAATCGATGAAATATCGTTGAATTACCGCGAATGGTGGTAACCACCGATATAGTGTGTGTACTACTCAATGGGTACAGTTCACAGCATCTTGTGCGTCTAAAATAAGAACCATTAGAGCTATACAACTCAAACTTTGGAACACGACTTTTTTAAGGATGACCTTTCATGTAGAATAGAAAACTTCAAGTTGAAAATCGGAACATCTACCTTTAACAGGTACGCCAATTTGGAACTGATCAAACTATAGTAACAAATTTTAGACAAACCACGTCAAAAGGTATATCTCGTCTGCATTTGAAACATGTGGCTGAACTCTGGGATATGTTCAAATGTGTTGCGTATCAACTGAAAGCTGATGTGTTCATCTTTCTAGTGATACCAAATTTGTAGGAATTACTTGTTTCAGAGCTCAGCCACGTGCGGGAGAATATGGGGAGGTCTCAATCTTAAAATGCCAAAATCATCACTATTTGTCCTCAAAAGTTAATAGCGCATTTCTCAACAACACAGCAAAATTGTTGTTTAACAGTTTTAAACCATGGGTTTCTCTAGAAAATCGCTTAAACAAGTGTTGCGTATAGATTTATATATTGGTTTAAGTAGGGTTCATGAGCAACACCAGATGTTTATAGGTTTTAAGCAGTGTTTTACAGTAGTAGCTGTCATTGTAAAACTTTTTTGAATAGATGACGAAGTTGTTCTATATAGTGATGAATTTGGCACATTTTGAATGAGACCTCCCCACATTCACAAGTAGGTGATTGCTAAGAACGAGGTTTCGGTGGAAAGATAAGAGGAACACATCAGCTTTTCATTGATGACAAATGATATGAATATATCACAATATATTCAAGAAATTGGCGATTGAATGCAAATTTGCCAACTTTTTTTTGGCAGTTTATATTATATTCCTTTCCAAATGTGTGTTCCTTCCCCTCACCACGCACTATCACACCAGACTGCATCGTGGTTTCACACAGGTTTGTGCATCATGCGCGCTGAGGGGGAGAGCCTCGCTTTCATTCTA
Source organism: Ophiura sarsii (assembly GCA_035610835.1). Taxonomy (NCBI): domain Eukaryota; kingdom Metazoa; phylum Echinodermata; class Ophiuroidea; order Amphilepidida; family Ophiuridae; genus Ophiura; species Ophiura sarsii. The sequence continues at coordinate 52,112,976 of CM069444.1, forward strand.
AAATGGCGATTGCGTGCAAATAGCGTATAGCAGAGTTCTCTTGGAAATATTTATACGTCATCTGAATTTAATCTTATCTATATCATAGAGTGAGGATTTAGTATGGGAGCAGTGGGCAGAGTTCCTCCCCAAATTTGTGTTCCTGCCTTACTATCTAATAGCAGAGTTCTCTTGGAAATATTTATGTTATCATAACACATCTTCTGAATTATGTTCTAAATTATAGAGCGAGGATAAATAGTATGGGAGCAGTGGGCAGAGTTTCTTCCTAAATTTGTGTTCCTACCTTACTATCTAATAGCAGAGTTCTCTTGGAAATATTTATACATTATCATAACATGTCTTCTGAATTATGTTCTAAATTATAGAGCGAGGAAATAGTATGGGAGCAGTGGGCAGAGTTCCTCCCCAAATTTGTGTTCCTGCCTTACTATCTAATAGCAGAGTTCTCATGGGAATATTTATGTTATCATAACATGTCTTATGAATTATGTTCTAAATTATAGAGCGAGGATATAGTATGGGAGCAGTGGGCAGTGTTTCTCCCCAAATTTGTGTTCCTGCCTTACTATCTAATAGCAGAGTTCTCTTAGAAATATTTATGTTATCATAACATGTCTTATGAATTATGTTGTAAATTATAGAGTGAGGATATAGTATGGGAGCAGTGGGCAGAGTTTCTCCCTAAATTTGTGTTCCTGCCTTACTATCTAATAGCAGAGTTCTCTTGAAAATATTTATGTTATCATAACATGTCTTCTGAATTATGTTCTAAATTATAGAGCGAGGATATAGTATGGGAGCAGTGGGCAGAGTTCCTCCCCAAATTTGTGTTCCTGCCTTACTATCTAATAGCAGAATTCTTCTTGGAAATATTTATACATTATCATAACATGTCTTCTGAATTATATTCTATATTATAGAGCGAGGATATAGTATGGGAGCAGTGGGCAGTGTTCCTGCCTTACTATCTAATAGCAGAGTTCTCTTGGAAATATTTATGTTATCATAACATGTCTTCTTAATTATATTCTAAATTATAGAGCGAGGATATAGTATGGGAGCAGTGGGCAGAGTTCCTCCCTAAATTTGTGTTCCTGCCTTACTATCTAATAGCAGAGTTCTCTTGGAAATATATATACGTTGTCTTAACTGTATAACTTGTTTTGTAAATGCAGCGCCATTTATGGCGGATACCGGTGATTTTGCTTTTTGTTGTTTTTTGTTGTAAGTTTCCATCATTATTATTATTATTATAACATGTCTTATGAATTGTGTTTTATATTATAGACCGAGGATATAGTATGGGAGCAGTGGGCCGAATTCCTCCCCAAATTTGTGTTCCTGCCTTACTATCTAATAGCAGAGTTCTCGTGGGAATGGATTGATGTAAACTTCTTACCTGTCATATTCGTTTTGGCTAACTGTATATTCCTGACAATGATGGAAGCTAAAGCGATTAGGGCAGTGTGGAAAATGGGAGCAGGGTGAGTTAGCACAAAACTTCAGGGTGAGTCAAAAAGAAGTTGTACAGGAATTAATATTTGTTTAAAAATAGACCAAACAGATTTGACAAACCAATGAGGCACGTATTCAAAGAGCAACTTATTCCGCTCATATGACAAAAGGAATCATTGAAATCGATCAATTATATCAGGAGCTTTGTTTGGTATATTTTTAAACAAATATTCATTCCCGGACAACTTCTTTTTGACTCACCCTGTAGAAGGATAAAATATATCAGAACACTTTTGACTCTATTTTAATCAGTTCCAAATTGGCGAGAAATATGGAATTTTTATCTCTCCGTGTGCAAAAGTAATGAAGCGTATGTGCGCTATTTTGGCATACGCAAACGTCACGCATACGATTTACACTGCGCCATGTTGCACCATGGGAGCGTTTTGTGCCACCAACGCTCTTCTGGATTCATTCGTTGCTGTAAACAGGGTCACCAATTTGGAACTGACTGAACTATGGTATTACTTTCATGTTTTATTTCACATTTATGAAAATATAGGATTGGTTGAAACCAATGACATAGTCTGTACATTTAATATGATCATGTGGCGTAATAATCCTATCAAAGATGCCTCGTTGTTACGTCTGAACCAACATTATAAGCATTTCCTTGCACTGTAATATCAATGGGAACCAGTAGACACTTGTGACAGAAATCAGTAACTTATTGTAATTATTTGTTTCAGGTTATCTGGAATTACCCTGGAGCTGCTATTTCAAAACAAACAAAAATCAACACAAAATAAACGAAACAATATTTTTAAAAAAAACCCACAAATAACAACACTTTTTTTGGATATAAAGTGCAAATGTGAATAACAGACATATTGACACAATTAGAAATCAAACTGGTAATTCAACAAAGAGCTCTGATACGGGCTAATCAATTGGTTCACTGCTTTGAACCTCAAATAATTTTCTGCACAGGCTAAAAAAGTAGGCAATAGGGAAAGCTCCTTGCAGGGGAATTTGAGCATTTGGAGGGAAATTTTTGCATTTGGATGGAAATGTTACTCTTTCATTAAGAAATGCATTCCATTTTGGAGGGAAATTTGGAATCGCTTGCCGGGAAAAAAACATTTTTTCAGGCCATGCTTTTCTGATCCATTAACAAGTGTTGCTCTTTTATTTTGCACCCGCAGGATGTTAACCGCATCACTCAAGAAACAAATCAACACCCTGCTGTTTCTCCTGGTGTCCGTCATCGTGTGGCCTCTCATTCCAAACGTCGTCTGCGATCTACTCTTCTACATATCACTGTACTACTCTCCATTCTCAAATTCATATACTGTGTTTGTCAAGTGATGGAGGTATCCATGCACTATCTGTTTCGCATTAAATGTGTGCTATGTTGGAGTGAGCCTAAAGCTCCGTTCACACTAGATGTTATTTATCGTGCGCTGCGGTGTGTTATCGCAACGGAGTTAAAAAAGTATTCAACTGATATTGGGGCAGCCTGCGATGCATTGCTTTAACGCTGACGTTCTCCTATTTTGCCACACGGCGCTGGCTGCTTTGATCCAGGATGAACCTGTGATGAATCCGCGTCCACTGTGGCAAAAGTAAGGCTGCCACGCCGCATCGCATATAGAATATCGCCTAGTGTGAACGAACTGAATAACCGTGCACCTTAATACTGGGATCAATCCATACCTCTATAGGAGGCTTAGTGGTCAAAATGTGCTTTTTACATGATTTGTCTTTCAATTTTGGGAGACATAGCTCCCTTCCCCTTAACCACCAAGCTCCTAAAAGGAAAAGAGAAAAGTTAAAAATATGTGCAAGTGCTTAACATTTTCCACGCGGCTATAATTATGTTACCATATGCAAAACAGATTTTTCAGAAACCTTTCCCAACTCTCAAAGTCTATCTCAAGATTTATTGAACCAATACATGGCATATTTGTACTTATTTCAATGCATTTCACATGGCGATTCCAAATATGATAATGAAATTCAACAATTTTGAAATTTTTGAAACATTTTTTGAAATTTTGAAATGTCGTCTGCAGGCGCCTGCCACATGGAAAGTGTTATAATTACCTTGAATTACGCTTTGACTGGCTCCAGCAGCAGCAGACTAAACATTGCATAGATGAATATCAAACAATTTGTTGTCAGATAATTTTTTAGGTGTGTGATGGTACACATTATCGTGTCTCCAAGACTCGGAAAGAAAAACCAGGACTAACATTTGGGTCCTGTGATATTTAAGAGTTGCATGATTATACATTGGGATTCTGCATATTCTTGTGAGTGATTTTTTTATATTTGTATTATAGGCGAATGATTCTGAAGACAACTTAAGCTAAGATTTGAAGATTAATATATTATTAGTAAGGCTATATTAAAAAAATGGTTTGTCTCAAAGCTCCCGCGCGCGTTAGTTTATTGGTGCGCGTTAGAAAAAAGAAAGAAGGAAAAAAAATCCCAAAGTTTCACCGATGTTTCACTTTCATTGATCACATCATTTGAAATATATACAAAAGGTCACTTTTACAAGGATTTTCAATATTTTATATTTATAAAAAAAAAATAATAATTAAAAAACGCATTCCGCATTAGGTTTTGAAAAACTGAAGAGCTTTGAGACAAAAGATTTTTTAATATAGCCTACGCTTGTATTGAATGAGCAAATTTTTTTGAGATTGATTTGTATCAAATTTTGCAATCCATTCAGGCAAAGAAGGAAAAGAAAACCCTCCTCTAGGGCCTGGCTTATCACATTCTGTTTTTAGATTTTAAAAAACATGACCAGAAACATAAATTTAAAGCAAACATTTACCAATTTTCTTGGGGAAATGGACCCATATGTTTACCAGAAACCTGTAATTTTCCTATATAATTCACAGATTCTGCTCAGATTTCTGTGAAAAACAGCAAAATTAAGGATTTTAGACCCATACATTTACCAAAAATAGCTATGAAAAGGGGTCATTCATTTACCAAACGGGTAAACAATGGGACCCTATTTGGTGGCACATCCCCGTTAATTCATATCCATTAAGTACCCCTGAGCCTGGAGGTCTGATGTCTGCTAAAATGAAACCATTAACCAGCCAACCCACCTCTCCCAGGCCTTAAAGTAAGTGTTTTATTTCTTCAGCACCTCGTGAAACCATTTGTAAAGCCATATCAATGCAAATTGTGTACATATCTTTTATTGATTTGTAAGACATTTTTAATGTAGTGTTAAATTGGTTGTTTTTATGTTCATAATAATTTGTGATCAGTCGCATCAAAGAGGACATGTTATTATAATAAAAATAAAAATTTGTCGATCACAGCGTCATGACAAACTCATGATCCGAGCGCTCGCGATCATTACAAAGGTTGAGCGTGTCCTTGCATGCAGTGCGTTCCAAAACAGTTGCAACGCGGCGTGGGGTCTTGTTGATTAGGGCCGCGATTGGTAAATTACATATTTGTTTACAAGTACGTCACATACTCTGCCCTTGCCATCACGAATAATGCAGTTACGAACAAGTCGCATGGGACGCTGGAGAATCATATACGCTTTGATCAACAAATTGTTGTTTTGATTTTAGCAAACACGGTATTGATGAAAATCTAGAGAAAATAATAGAAAAAAATGATGATCCTTGAAATCATACCTTACCAATTTTAAAGCTTATAATGTATTCTTTTAACATACATCTGTAATATAGTTTAAGATTGGAACGGGTTCAGCGTCGGACATGTATAAACTGTCAAGCTTTCGTCAGGATTAGCTCGGACTTCTTCAGGACCAAATTATTATAATATTAATTAAGGTAAACATAGAGATTGCCACTTCTCTATTATTATCATCACTTGGGCTGCCCCTTGCCAGATGATTTGGGAGTAGGTGCCCCTTTCCTACTAAGATTGGTGGCTCTGAAAAGAGCCATTCAGATGGACTGCCTGCCCCTTGTCCACTGAACAGAGATGGTGGCTCTGAAATTGAAAAGAGCTCTACACTAGGTTGCCGCTGGCCTACTATAAATTTGGCTCCAATGTAACCTATTCCAAAGGACTGCCCTTTGATATAACGTGTCCATTTCGTATGACTGGTCACATTTGTTTTCCATCTAATATAAACAATTTGCATTTGTTCATTGAATGCCTCTTTCATTATGTTTATTTTCACTCTACAGTTATGTTGGAAACGGCAAAAATTAATCTTAACAGAAAATGTGTTTACTTTTAACTGTATAATAAGTAGGCCTAGGCTACACAAAAAAAACCCTGTTCTATAAGCAAACGGATCTCTTAGGTAGTGTCAGTTGGTCTGGTTTTTATTTTCAAATATTTTGTAAACATTTCAGAAATTTTAAAAAAATTCCAAAAACATTTCAAAAGTTTCCAATAATTGTTTTTAGGTTTAAAAAATAACTCGGAGAATTAAAACAAAATTGGTTTTGTGGCCTTATTGGATATAATACATCACAAATATCGCATTCGTCCAGGCAAAGGAATAATCCTCTCCTATGGGCCCAACAGACCTTTGTTTTTGAATTATAGATAAGAATGTGTTTTTAATGTTTGAAAATTTGTAAAATGACCTTAAGGCCACAAGAAAAAATACTTTTTTTTCTTATTATTATTATTTTCCCTTCAAAATGACTGTAAAAATCCTTTAAATCTGTAAAATGTTGCTGTTTTTTGACGTGCAAACAAATTTAGAAAAATTGGGTTGGTATTCATTCATTTGCATGTGAACATTTTGTTCACCAATTTCTAAAAAAAGTGGGTCGGTTGGCCCCATACAATAGGGTTTTTTCTTCTTTTTCTTCACCTAATTAAAAAAAATGATAAGTTTTTATTTTTAAATAATAATAAAAAAAACCAGACCATCCATACCTGAGAGGTCATACTCCCATAAAGAGCAGGCATTTTTTCATTGCCTAACGTAACTGACGAATAGATTAATATCAGGCCCCAAAAAAGGTTTGTCTCAGAAACCCGCACACATTGGTTAGTGAAATAGGCTTTAGCCGTTGCTCTATGCGGCGGCGATGCATTTTTCTTTTTTTCCCGCGATTCTCTGTAAGCTTGAATCAACACGAAAATTATATGCATCATTTGGAATCCGGTCAAGTCAAACATTGCCGATACTTTTTACTTTTTTATTGCATACCTCGTAGCCAATTCTCTAAACACAATTTTTTTTTAAATCGCAAGGCCTTAGCTTTTTCTAAGGCAAACCTTTTTTTGTGTGTTGGCCTAAGTGATTTGGGGCATATTGTCCTGTAATACTAGTATTTAATGAAAGTACTCATAATTGTTTTTAAGATAAACAGCCAGCCTCAAGCAAATTGGTTGGGTGGTATTTCGACTGGGTATACACAAAAGGAGAGGGCGTTCTTCAGTTTTGTTCGAAGTTAAATCCTGTAACTACAAAGACTGATGGATATATGTGGAGAATTTGCCATATCTCTGAACGGCTTATGGGATAATTGTTGATTTTTAATCATTTTGTAGGAAAAGTATGTTATTTTAAGAACAATTAACCTTTTAAAACAAACTTTTCGAGATAAAGCATGAAATAATTTTGTCTTAGTCATTGTCAGTGGCAAATTTCTGGAATAGCAGTATTGATTGAAAGGTAAATACCTAATTTAGGATTGTATTTTTTAAGAAGGGTCTGCATTTTATTTTTCTACCCCAGGAAGCATGATTTCAGATCGTAATATGAACTAAATAAAATTATGAAATGTATCATGTTTTTGTACGAGTATAATATCATGTTTTATGAATGAGTAAATCATTTTTTTATGAATGAATATAAAGATTCATTTTGTCAATTTCATCTCTTTAAGTCATTGACATCGCTGCATCTCTGAAGTCTTTGGATTATGTTCACAGATAAAAGTCACCTTTGGTGCAATACAATTACAGAATGCAACCACAATGACATTACTGTTTTCCAACTTTGAACCTGAACAGCCATCTAGTTTAAGGTTGTTCCTATGGCTAATTTTTTATTTGATATTTTAATAGCGCTTGCTGAGCTCCACAATTATCCGAAATTTGAGATTGATCGGAGGTACCGTTTTTCTAGATATGACAATTTTATTAGTAGAATACGCAGTTACGTCGCTGTTTCGTGATGCAGCGATGTCAATGATGGACAATTTTATTGTCAAAAATCCATTTTAAGTCATTTTGAATTCTTTTGTTTTGTATTGTTTTTCTGCCAACAGAGGGCAGTCTATTTTCTTTTGTTTTATACTATTTTTTTGACTCCCTAGGTAAAATTTCTATAAAAATGTAGTTTTTTGTTTTTGTTCTAATTTTTTTATTGAAAACTCCATTAGATTCCCGCAGCACAGGAATTAGGGAGAGTTGTATAGCCAACATATACACCAAGTGGCATTACATTGAGTAAAGTGCATGAACTTGAAAAAAAAATTTAAGTGCATTAATTAGCCTAATTTATTATTTTATTTTTTTATTTTTTAGATAATTAAGTATAATTAATTATGCAGATGTCTTACAGCCTCGCGCAGCACAGGTAACTGTCTAAAAACTATAATTAACAAGCTCCCAAAATTGCAGCTTTGTAGCATTTATACTTTTCTTGCAAAAATTAATTAAACATTTTTGCATAGATTAATTATTTTGCTAGGCCAGCTAGGGGGTCAAAAAACAATAAGAAACAAAAGAAACGAACACTTCAATTTTGCTTCATTTTTGACAATACAATTGTCACATCTAGAAAACCGTACCTCCGATCAATCTCAAATTTCAAATTATTGTGGAGCTCAGCAAGCTCTATTAAAATTTCAAATACAAAATTAGCCATAGGAACAACCTTAATATAAAATAATAGGCCTACTTTCGGTGTATCCTTTGTGTAAGATATTAATGAGGTAGACTATGTCTATTTGAACTCTTTGGCGTGCATACGTTGGCCATGTCGTTGGCAATCGGCAATCATGGGTTCGATTCCCGTATATTCCTTGTTATCCTTTTATTTTTCTATTTTTTAAACTTGATGGTGGATTAATGTAACATCATTGTTATGTCAATTTTTATGAATTATAAAGGCCGTACATGCGTTTTTAGTTTTCTTTTTATTAATTTATCTATCATTTAACTCTTGATTTATTTAACTTTATCTAAACAATTAAAATGCGTAAACAATTATATTATTGCTCGATAAATAAGTGATTTAACTTGAGTTCAGTTTGATAATGATAGCAAAACTTGTTGTAAAACCATTTTACCAGCGTGCCCAACAAATTCTCCTTTGCACATTTTGTTTATACATTCAGAGATGTCACTTTTAGCTTGTTATAGCTAGGCTAATATAATTGTAAGCAAGTTTGCGACCTCTTTGATTTCAGGCTGGTAACACAATCCTATGGTGCATTTCGTTAAAACAGTGTATATTTTTTTTACACTGTCATTGGCACTGTCGGTTCATTTGGCAAGAGGAATCATGGAAATACAACGGTCAAATGTATGGAGAAAAATACATATCTTATCTACAAGAATAAAGAGTTCTGCTCTAAAGATTCTCTTGCGAAATTATGCTATGGCGATAATCATATTCCTCATGTATTCACATAGCAGAAATGAAGTAATAGAACCTCTCCTCTCGTAAGTGTTTGAGTAGTATATTGACCAAACACCCAAAGGAAATCTAAAAACTACATAAAATCATGTTATGAATTTAAAGAAAGAACTGCTTAACACATTATATTAGCTTTTTCCTTTTTGATGTCATTGATATCGGTCCAAAATTGTATGGAACAATTGAAAAAGTTAGAAAAATAAGCATTTTTGACCCTTTCTGACTTTTCCCAATTTTCTATTTAGCTATGTAAACATTGACATAACTATATATCAATATAATAAATAACTATCTCAACTTGTGAAGCAGTTCTTCCCCATAGGTATGATGTATAGTTATACATACTTTAACATTTATTTCAACTTTTTATGGCGATAATACTACCCCTACCCTATCTAAACAATTAAAATGCGTAAACAATTATATTATTGCTCGATAAAGTGATTTAACTTGAGTTCAGTTTGATTAATGATAGCAAAACTTGTAAAACCATTTTACCAGTGTGCCCAACAATTTCTCTTTTGCACACTTTGTTTATACATTCAGAGATGTCACTTTTAGCTTGTTATAGCTAGGCTAATAATATACAATTGTAAACAAGTTTTGCGACCTCTTTGATTTTAGGCTGGTAACACAATCCTACAGTGCATTTCTATCGCAAAATGGCGCGGTACCGCCCCCCTCCCCCCTCCCCCCCCCCCCCCCTCCCCCTAGGTACTGGTATACTAAAACTATAACAGTCAGTTAATAGCGCCCTCTGTTGGTAGACTTGGGACATTCCCATTACACAGGGATTTCAGTCAAACTTTGGGATGGTTTATTGAGCGGTCCTTTGTGAAGATGAAATAGTGGGAAACTCTACTGCTTTGAATCATCCTATTGATAATGTGGTTTGTTAGGTCACTGGAGCAAATAGGTCAATGAACTATGTGCATGCGCACTTTGTAATTTTGCTGGTTCTCCATGGTATGTCAGCCCGATTGTATTGAAAATAATTTAAGATGTGCCTGAAATAAAGATAAATATCTGCCAAAATCATAATCCGTCCTCACAAAAATAACCTTTATAAAGCTGGAAAGGTTTCTTCCTTCTGAAGGTATTCCAATAAACTGCGCATACCAGTAATCATCTATATCTGCACATGAGGGTTTCCCAACACCAGTTGATCTCAGTTGAAAATTCACATTAGCGTTACACTACCGATAATGAGCTAATTGATATTCATGAGGTGATTTACTACAGCGATTTTACATTGGAATTCTGACTTACTCGATAAAATCATGAATTGTAATGCTATTAAATTATGAATCTGAATAGGAAATATGAATTTATTGGTATAAAATGTACAATGAACGCAATGAAATGGTTATTGGGTCTGATGGCTTAATACTTTGTTGACAACACAGTGATAACTTGCCAGCATCAAGGGGGCAAACACTTCTGCGCGGCAGTGTATGTTTACGCTTCGAAGCATTAAAAATAGCACTAATTTTAATTTCTTTGATCAACTTTCAAGAATATATTTCGATAGGATAAAGCAAATGAAACCGAACAAACAGCATATGAAAGGCAATGCAGTCATCTTGAAGCCTGTATAAACGTCAACTAATAACTACTGATTATCAAATGAGAACAATCACTCTTTCCACAAGCATCTTTTCCCTTAAAAAGTAGCACAACCCGTTTTAAGTACAGGGTGTCCCAAAAGTTTCAAAACCATTTCACTACTTTATATCTCCGGTAAAATAATTCGCCCTAGAACCCTTACCTTGACTAGGAAGTAGTGATACCCTACAACTGGGTCGGTTTTGATTCGGTTGTCGGTGATGGTAAAGGTAGTAAATTGTCGTTTGCACTTGACTTCTAGAAGTGGCTTAGACTTTAAAGATAAATTCAACAAAATAGCGTCAGTGTTATTTTAGATTATACAACATCTGAGAGGGGGCTAAAGCGCCATCCCATACCAATGGAATGTCATAGCATTAACACGACACAGGCTCATCATTGTGGTCTCTTTCGAGGCAGGACGACAACCCATATGTTCCAAAATGAGCCATGAAAACTAACACTTAATTTAATATGGAAATGACTATACTAATTTCGAGGTCATTCATCAGGTTGTTTTATTGAACGAGGGTCGGCGATGGGTATCCGAACCGTGTTGCAAACACTTTTTTGTTTTCCTTGACTATATGGCAGCTTATCTAAAACTTTGGCATTCTTCTCTGACCAATTACCTGTTCAATACCGGTAGTCTGACTCACTGCTGCAAAGAGATCATTGTAATCATATAATGCCCCCCTCCCCCATCCCAGTTCCTCATCGCTCCAAATAAACGCTGGACGGTATAGAACAAGAATTACGACATGTTATACAGTACACATGATATTTTCAATTATATGAGAATATGTTGGGACGTAGAAATGACACATTCGATCATAAGCATCCTCCGGTCAAAAAGTCTGGGCGTCATAGCACCTATTAAAGGGAGGAAACAACTAACAACGTATGAAAAGTACCGGAATTTTCCCTCAACAAGGCAAGCCATGAAACCATCTTCACTTGGAATTGGTTGGTTACGATGGTAAATAGACATTTCCATTCAATCGAAACCTTATTACTACTATTTTACTAGTTATAAACAGTGACTGTTATAAAGCGGCACAGTGTACTGCTGGTATACAAATAAACTTGTAGTAGACCAAATTGATCATAAAAGTCCTCTAGTTTTCGATATACCCATCAAATTTTAAAACATCACCTCGTTGGTTTTATATGATAGAATACATGGAATAGGCCTATACCTAAAATGTATGCGTGGGCGAGCTAAGAAATTAGCATATCGAAATGACGGCTATATTATTAAGCAATTGCTAGTCGCTTGTTACCTTACTTCATGGAACAGTCAATAGTTAGGTCACCCAAGCCCTATATGAAAGCTATGAATATTGTTAAACGGGGTCAGTCGTCACAAACATGCACAAACACAATAGTCAAACGACCTTGCTATTGTCATGCTATTGTCAACACTCCCTACACAGAGGTCTGCAGTGCAAATCTGTACGATTTTCGCCATTGAATGTCTATGGCAGATTTCATTCCGTGGTATAAAGCTATGAGGTTTCCGTGGTCTTCGCTATCTCCAAGCAGATAGAGCAATACGTACATTGACTTTTTTGTAGACGACGGTTCATTTCATGATTTGGTGCGGTTTAGAATGAGTTAAGGATTCCTGTAATTTTGAAGACCACGGATTTTCAAAGCGTGAATTTTCCGACATTGTACGACATGAATTTGGTCACCAAACGTGTTTAAAACTATACATTTTACCGTTCTGCAGATGTTCTTGACCCTCCTCTGAAATTCTACATGATTTTTAACACGTTTCTTAGTTTTTGAGATGCCCAAATAGACCATTTTCCGAAGCTATTTCAAGCAAATATTGCAGTCACCTAGACTCCATTGTTTCCTTGCGTATAACAACTGTCACTGGTATAACAAAATCTGACATGCAGCGTGACCTCCCTACTGGCTGGGAACACATCAAATTATCTTACTTTTGATACTCATGGCATTTATGATGCATGCAGTACCTATACAAACAAAAACACTATTCTTTTCAGTCAAAATGGCCGCCATTTATCTTGATTTTCCAAATTTATCAATATTTTGATAACTTTTAGCTTAAATTTTGACCTTGATTTTAAAGAAAATAATGTGTCATAATCTACGATTTAGAGGCAAGTATTCCGTATTAAAATGTACATTGAATTAAAAGGGTATGATGTTGCAATTTATTCAGATTTCGGCTTTCTGGTTGTATGACTAATATTGACGGACGGCGATAATAATTTAAAATTTGTCAGTATGGCAATGCTATAACATGTAACCATACTACACTGGTGGAACACTTATTGGACTCCATAATTATAACATTGTCTTTGAAAGGCTACAAAGGCCAAAGGGTCTATGAAGACGAGCCATATTGACATGCTGTGTTGACCACTTTACAAACGAGCTATATTCGGCGAGTCTTATCATTTATACTAGCATGATATACCCAAACAACCCTATAAAATCAAAAAACCTTATTCATAGTTCATGTTGCCGTATAGTATGATAAATATCGGGCATGCTAAAGGAGCCTTATACCGGTACATTCGAAACTGGCACACGCACAACTTGACAACCGCAAAAAGCCCGGGCAAAAAGGCATTTGCTAACAGCATAATGGATAACATTACATTCTTGAAACAACCGAGAACAAAGAGCTGAAAGGTCGTGGCGGTATTAGGGCTGACTATGAAGGATCCGACACTTGTAAAGGTGGTTAATGGCTCGTCCGATTCATCCGATTCCCTCTCAGGTAGTATATGCGGCAAGATTTAAAGAAACCTTGAACAGTTGAATATTTCGTCTGGATCCAAACTTGGTCACCATGAACATGATGAAGCAGGTGAAGCAGCACGGAAACGCTACACATCCGATTTTCCAAAGATGACAACAATGTTCGATGAGACATACCTCGATCCATTTGACCTAGAGTCACCACCTGAGGGCCTCGTTAAACAACAGGAGCTCTCGCGCCGGCATTAGCGATCCAGCAAAGTATGCCTTGGATAAAGGACGAATTAGCCAACAAATTTGTATCCGAACGTCTTGTGGAAGACAAAAAAGCTAGGTAGGCCAGAAAAGAGCTTTTACGATGCTTTAACAAGATCGGGAGTAAAGACAATAGCTGACTTGAACAACCGTAACAATGCGAGCCACCAAATTAAGTCTAGATGCTAAAATGATGGACGTATACCTCGATCTGGCAGTTACAATGCGCAGAAATTAGTTCCTGACACAAGGAGTGTCGTTTGAAAACTCTCCAGAGTGCCGCTCAGCATGTTTGCAAATGATGGATCTATGTTAACCCCAGAAAATCTGAGTTCATGCATATAATTAGAAGATCTGGCGCAAGTACAAGACGACAAAATGACATTGCTTCCCTTGGTTGATGCTGTAATTTATGATGACCGTGCAGTGATACAGGTTCTCTCTGCATCAATATCTCTTCTCTTCCAGACTTGCACGAACGAGTTACCTATCAGACTTATAAGAAGAGGTACAGCCGAATGGTCAACAACAACAGTTAATGTACAACAGACACATATATGATGTTCGACAAATACACATAGCACATAAAGTCCCTGACCAGGTGCTTTGAGGTTAGCTAATTCATAATATATAATCGGTATAAAAAATCTGAGATATACATTGAATGAGCAAAGTTCTTTTCCGCAGTTTGATACCTCATTCAACAAAATCGAATGGATACTTTTAAAGTTATGGCGATTTCAATGACCGCGCATGCAACAGAAAAGTTGCACTAGGTATAGAATAATTGATTTGTGTGTGATTACTGTCATAACTGTGTGCTATCTGAACGAGACAGATGAATGGATCTGGAGTGATAACCGCAATGTGCGGGACAAAGGGTGTATCTGGCTGTGAAGAATACAAGTCTTAGCTGATTAGCTGTGAGTTTTTTCAGTGCGTAATCACACACAAATCAATGATTTCCTATACCTAGTGCAACTTTTCTGTTGCATGCGCGGTCATTGAAATCGCCATAACTTTAAAAGTAGTATCCATTCGATTTTGTTGAATGAGGTATCAAACCGCGGAGAAGAAATTTGCTCATTCAATGTATATCTCAGATTTTTGGTACCGATTATCTATTTTGAATTAGCTAACCTCAAAGCACCTGGTCAGGGACTTTATGTGCTAGGTGTACATACCAAACATGATTAAAGGTTCGACCCGAGATAAATGGTCTTCATCCTCAACCTCCCGCAGTTATCACGTACGCGGTGACATCCAACTGAAATACTTTTATCAGTGGGCCAGAATAAGGCTCAACTGGCAGAATATTACAGTTACACGCAATACATGCTTGATATAGAGGGGTCTAAAATTTAAGAAGGACAATGCATTTATATTAGTGGTGGTCATCCGAATGGCAAAACCTTCATCATAGACAAGGATATGTGCACTCAGTAGATCGTCTTGTATCAAACCAAGAGGAAGCGGACACATCCATCGTTCTTCACGCTGCAACCGCTCGCTGCAAACTCAGGTGCAACTCATGTTGTAATTAGCAGTCCAGATACAGATATGTTAGTTCTACTTGTTTATCATCGAGAGAGTATTCCGTCAAGTGAGGTGGACGGGTGGGAAAATACCGGTCTTACCCGTTTTATAACTGTCCACCACCAGATATATAACATACTTTCGCGTGACCAACACAACATTCATTCTTTCTGCATTACTGTATTCCAAAGCACAAGTGATACCGCAAGCATAACGGACATCAAATGCAGCGCCCACTAGCGACCAGCTGAACAATAGGAATCGAACCACAGCTAAACATCAATGGTCGCTTGCTCTGATGTCAATTGTTTAAAGCTAACTAATGGGAGTCAATATATTAGAAAATTGACATATCAAAGTTGTTGTTTAATGGTATGGATGTAATGAATATTAGTCAAACTCCTATTATGGATGAGATGAGAGCCAAATGCCATTCCCCTGCAACATAACAGATCGATACAGAGGAGTGAAAATTAATGTGTCGCAAAAAATTAAAAAATTCAACAAAAATTAAAAATGATTTCTCTGTAATTTGTGCATTACAGAGAATGATTTCCGTTCATAATAATGATTTATGTATCAAGGAATATTTTGATTGCTTACTTATTGAAATTGATTCTATAAATCGTCTAATATCAATGCTCCCGTAAGTCCCAAAATATAAATAATTTAGTTGTCCACGGTCAGTCCTTATATTTGGTCATATCTAAAACAGTTTTAGTGAGTTCACACGCTCACCATAGGCCGGTGAACAATGATGTCAATAACGAAACACACTAATACAACAACAAATGAATTTCAACACATTTCCCAATCGACACTGCTTTATCAACGGCTAATAATTGGCGTTTGAACTCACGTCAACTTAGCATAATCACGCGCTACTACACATGAATGCTTTCATTGCACACTGCTCAATCGGTATGTCCAATCCGGCGCCCTGCACAATTATACAGGTATATCGTCTCAGGAGTATATGTTCATCGGTTAAGCATGAGCGGGTAATTTGACTATGAATAAGGTATACGAGGTTTTAGAACTGACGGAAAATAAGATAGGAATGTCGAGGACAACCAATCAATATTTTATTATTGGCCTAACTGCTGGTTGGAAAATTCAGTCATGGATGATTAGAAAGCTGTCACTTGGAGGCGCTGTATTTCATGTCCATATTCTACCACTTGTGAAAGATGGGTCAACATGGAGATTGCAAAGAACTTTGCTTGAAAGAGTGGCATAATGAAATTGCCATACAGCGACAGTATTATTATTTCAAATGATCACTAAATAGTTAGGACGAGGATGACAATATAATTTTAATTGAAACGTGGCAGCTCAAATCTTAAATAATGGCTAAACAATTATGTCATATACCGTAAGTCAATAATATACATTCATTATTTGGAACACGTATGGTACGCATCCTATGGTGTTTTCGTGTGTCATACCTATGTGGCTTCCAAATACTGATGATGTTTTTTTAAACATAAAATAATAAGCCACCATAACAAGTATTTGGAAAGTATTTGCATAATGAGTTAGTGCTAACGACTATAGTCAAACGAAGTTGCCAACTTTCACTGGTCAATCTCTATTGTTGTATATTATGTTAAGTGTCACTATCATGAATTGTTGCCTAGTTAGACCTCTCACTAAGGCCAAGAAGAAAAAAATTGTTTGTTTGTCCACGTCCGACCGACCGTGTACCTTGGTGCCGACCGTATTCTTTTTTATTTTCTATTATTTTTTTTAAACAACCTTTTGAGCAATTTAAATGGCCAAACGGACCATTTTATTCCTGATTTCGTACGCTATCGTAAATCTGGTCTTTATAAACACCATCCCCAATGCGCAGTCCCTTGTAACATGATGTTTATTGCATGAACTTGGCAACCGCGGGGACTATTAAAAGGACTAAATGAACATTTAATCGCGCGTGCAATTGATGTCATTTTTATACTAAAAACGCAGTGTGAGAAAATATGAAAACTCTAGTTACGGTTCATATTTGCAATTTTTGGGGTAGTTAGTTCGAGAAAAAATAGGTTTAGTAATACTTTCACGTATATATTTCTAGAACTTCAACACTACGTTGTTTCACTTTCTGCAAATTTTCAATCATAATAAATGGCGGCGACCGACAACATGTTCACGGTATCTGCGTACACAAACTCGGTACAAAAATACTCTTTGACCGAGTTTGCAGTGTTGCACCCATACTACAATATTGGAACTCATGAAAAAGAGTTCAATACTATCAAAGTGGTGTATGTGTTTTGTGTTTGGACGACTTAAATTCACAGTATTCATGCCGAATTTATATTCCCAAATACAATATCCGTATTCAAAAAAATTAAAAAAAATTAAAAATATATCCGACCTACCGACCCTACCTTTTTCGGACCCTCTATGGACAAACAAACAATTTTTTGTTGTTGGCCTAATGACTGTTGCCATGGGGGTATTTTACATTACGAGGTAGGGGAGGGTGGGGTAATGGCGGACGCGGGGTAATCGCGGACAGGGCTGTATCTAAAGGCAGGTGAAAGAAGGTGGTATTTTGCCACCCTATGATGTTAGGTGCCTCTCCATTGAAATCACACAAAACCTAAATGGGATGGTTGTCTCGCAAATTCTCGCGAGAATTACAAAAATCACTTTTTGGGCAAGTTGATATTTTGGTGCATTACTTTCTCTTTGAAACTGGTATTTCTACATCAAGGAAAACAAAGTCTTATTATTTTTTTATATAATGTATGATACCTTCTGATAAAAAAGAAATGAATTCGGAGTCACAATGATGAGCATAATAATAAGAGAGGATGTGCCCATACATTGTACATGGATTGGGGTAATAGGCCGGGAGCCCAGAACATTTAATCAGCTGAGAAGGTACAAAAGGTTTGATGGTCTGAGTAAGTCAGTTAGGGGCCAAAAGTCAACAATTTGTGTTGCTGCCGGGTCGTATCCTGTACGGGGGCCCTGGGGGGGGGGGGGTCACGATGTAGGGGGCCAAAAAATGTGTTTAATCAGCCGAAGAGGTACATGGACAAAACTTGTTGGATATGATTCCTTAGAGGGTACAAGTAACAACGTCAGCAACGACAGCAACTTTTGCTTGTACGGGGCCCCAGACAGCAGCCCCAAAGGGCCCCAAATATGGTTTTAATCAGCCGAAGAGGTACATGGATGAAACTTTTTGCATTGGAACTATTACACATTAGGGTATTCAAAAATACCAATGACAGCAACTTTTGCCTGTACGGGGCCCCAGACAGTAGCTTTAAAGGGCCCCGCGTCTCTCAGCTGATTTAATCAGCCGAAGAGGTACATGGATGAATCCTTTTGCATTGGAACTATTTCACATTAGGGTATTCAAAAATACCAATGACAGCAACTTTTGCCTGTACGGGGCCCCAGACAGTTATTAGCCCTAAAGGGCCCCACGTCTCTCAGCTGATTTATTCAGCCGAAGAGGTACATGGATGAATCCTTTTGCATTGGAACTATTACACATAAGGGTATACAAAAACATCAATGACAGCAACTTTTGCCTGTACGGGGCCCCAGACAGCAGCCCCAAAGGGCCCCAAATATGGTTTTAATCAGCAGAAGAGGTACATGGATGAAACTTTTTGCATTGGAACTATTACACATTAGGGTATTCAAAAATACCAATGACAGCAACTTTTGCCTGTACGGGGCCCCAGACAGTAGCTTTAAAGGGCCCCGCGTCTCTCAGCTGATTTAATCAGCCGAAGAGGTACATGGATGAATCCCTTTGCATTGGAACTATTACACATTAGGGTATTCAAAAATACCAATGACAGCAACTTTTGCCTGTACAGGGCCCCAGACAGTAGCCCTAAAGGGCCCCATCTCCCATCTAATTTATTCAGCCGAAGATGTACATGGATGAATCCTTTTGCATTGGAACTATTACACATTAGGGTATTCAAAAATACCAATGATATTCAACTTTTGCCTGTACAGGGCCCCAGACAGTAGCCCTAAAGGGCCCCATCTCCCATCTAATTTATTCAGCTGAAGAGGTACATGGATGAATCCTTTTGCATTGGAACTATTACACATTAGGGTATTCAAAAATACCAATGATATTCAAAAATACCAATGACAGCAACTTTTGCCTGTACAGGGCCCCAGACAGGAGCCCTATAGGCCCCATCTCCCATCTAATTTATTCAGCTGAAGAGGTACATGGATGAATCCTTTTGCATTGGTACTATTACATATAAGGGTATTCAAAAATACCAATGAGAGCAACTTTTGCCTGTACTGGACCCCAGATAGTTAGCCTCAAAGGGCCCCATATATCTGGCTTTATTTCAGCTATTTCATTGAACCTATTACACATAATGGTTCACTAAAATATCAATGACATCAATTATTTCTGTACAGGGCCCAGACAGACAGCATGTCCCCTCAACGGTTATTCAGATGAAGAGGTACATGAATTAATTTGTTTCTACTGAGAAAGAAAACTCAGATAATTCAACCTATGAATACCTCATTATGAAAAGATCATTTAGAAATGTCTTATTCTTTATAATGTTTTGTATGCATGCAGTTACTGAGAGTATTTATTTCCTTTCACTGAGAAAGAAAAAGCCAGATAATCTAACCTATGAATACCTTAAGTTAAAAGGTATAAATGTTCCGATTGCGGGCCCGATTTTCGACTTGATATGTTTTCTATTTTACATGAAAGGTCATCCTTAAAATTGTCGCATTCCTAAGTTTGAGTTGCATAACTAAGTTTGAGTTGCATAACTCAACTGGTTCTATTTTTAGAAGAATAAGGTCACAAACAAATTGCCCATGTTGAGTAGTACACAAACTGGTTGAAGGGTTGTTAACCACCTTTGGCAGTAATTCACCACATTTCAGCTTATAATTTCTAAATGGAACATTTCTGGCCCCTTAGATTGTACAGACATAATGAGAAAAATATGGAAATTCTTCTGATATTAAAATATCGTGATGTGAAAAAAAAAATCATAGCCCCAAAAAAGTGATCGGAACATACACCTTTAATATGTGCTTTCATTAAAACCATTATCCAGAGTTTTAGGAATGTATTAGTCATCATCATCATCCTTCGGCTGCGGAGCAGGCGACCACAAGTTCTCTCCAAGCACGGCGATCTGTAGCAAGAGTGGCTATCTGACGTTCTTGAAACATGCCTTCATTGTCACCAAGTAAGCGTTGTATGCACTTCAAGTATGATGTGCTTGGACGACCAGGTCTCCTTCGGCCATGTGTTGGTATGTAAGTGGCATACATTCTAGCAGGCTCTCCATCAGGGAGACGGAGAATATGTCCAAGAAATCTCAGCTGGCGACTTTTTACTCGGTTGATAAGAGGCTCGGTCTTGGTCATGTCATAAATGGTGGTGTTCGGGACATGATCCATGCGTTTGATGTTAAGCATTATCCTGTAGCAAGAGGTAGCATAGGCATTTATTTTACACTCCATATCTTGAGATATCACACAGGATTCACAGCCATACAGCAAAATCGTCACACAGGTGGTGCTAAATAATTTCACTTTTGTTGCGATAGCTACTTGAGGACTCCTCCACAGGCGTTCCAACTTCCAGAATGCGCACCATGCTAATGCCCTGCTTCTTTTAAGGTCACTTGCACCCGATGCCATCATAGAGCCCAGATATCTGAAATCCATCACATGGCTGATGGATTCCCCATAGACCTGTAGTGTTGGGTGAGGATTGCAGTTCATATACTCCGTTTTGGGAACGCTAATGATGAGGCCAAGGTCTTTTGCTGCTGCAGCAGTTTTTGTCAGCTGGGTCTGAGCTCGTAGATTTGTAGTCTCAAGTAAGGCAATATCATCAGCAAAATCAAGGTCGTTTAGAACAACGGCGGGATGACGTCTAGAGCGACGCTGATGTGTCACAACTCCCGAGTCAAGGTCAGATGTGGCTTTCTTCAATAGATAGTCTACCAGTATCACAAATAGGAATGGAGCTAGGACATCACCTTGTAGCACTCCAGTGGAGACAGCAAAAGGATCTGAGATGCTGCCATTTACCATCACAGCACTTTTCGAGTTGTTGTACATGTACATCACACCTATGGCATCTACAAGAGGTTTTGGTATTCCATAATGTCGCAGCACTGCAAACATGACTTCCCTGTTTATTGAGTCGAAAGCTTTCTTGAAGTCTATGAATGTGACTGTGTGAGAGGTAACTGATGGTCCTTGAACCCTTCCATAATCCTCCTGAGGATATGGATTTGCTGTGTACAGCTTTTTCCAGGACGGAAGCCAGCCTGGTTGTTTCTCAAGATGGGGTCGACATGATCTCTAATTCTGTTTAGCAGGATCTTGTTATACACCTTGGCTGCAATTGACAGTAGCGATATTCCTCTATAATTCATCATTTGAGATAGGTCTCCCTTCTTTTAGACTGTTGGGTGTGAGGCCAAAATGTGCTTAGTTTTTGATTTTTGTAGTCCACCTCTAGGCATTACATGAAATTGTTACCAAAAGGTGGCAAATATATCCCTTAACACAAATTCAGCTGATCCCACGTTCGTAGGTTGCACGTTATGACCCTAGACCTCGATTTAGGGTCAAAGGTCACATGTGTTTCAATGGGAAGTCAAAAACTAAATTTAACATGGTAAAAAAACTAAAAAATGAGCTATTGAATATAAAAAGTATATTATATTGTTGGGATAAGTGTTTTAAACAAAAAAGTCAACCACAACTTTGATCATAGATCAATAGTTTTTGAACTGTGACCTTTTGAAATTGACAAGTTGGCCAAAATAGACCATTTTGGTCATATTTTCGCAAAATTAGCACATAAAAGACATGTTATCATCTTTAAAAAAATATTTTGACTCATTATGAATTATTAAACCATGTTATAATGTTGGTTTATAGATGTACTTTATATTACAACACATTTCAAAAGTCAATGGTGAGCTGATGCCATGGCAACCAACTATAATATCCTTCAAATTCATCAAAAATTGACAATTTTGGGCCGTTTTTCACAAAATTGGCACAAAAAGGACATGTTATCATCATTAAAAAAATATTTTGACTCATTATGAATTGATAAACCATGTTATAATGTTGGTTTATACATGTAATTTACATTATAACACATTTCAAAAGTCAATGGTGTGCGCATGCCATGGCAAACAGCTTTAATATCCTTCAAATTCATCGAAAATGGGTAAAATCTGAGTCAAATTTAAAAGATTTGAAGGATATTAAAGCTGGTTGCCATGGCATCAGCATACCATTGACTTTTGAAATGTGTTGTAATGTAAAGTACATCTATATACCAACCTTATAACATGGTTTATTAATCCATAATGAGTCAAAATATTTTTTTAATGATGATAACATGTCATTTTTGTGCCAATTTGGCGAAAATATGACCAAAATGGTCTATTTTGGCCAACTTGTCATTTTAAAAAGGTCATAGTTCAAAAACTATTGATCTACGATCAAAGTTGTAATTGACTTTTTTGTTTAAAACACTTATCCCAACAATATAATATACTTTTTATAGTCAATAGTTTTTTTACCATGTTAAATTTAGTTTTTGACTGCCCATTGAAACACATGTGACCTTTGACCCTAAATCGAGGTCTAGGGTCATAACGTGCAACCTACGAACGTGGGATCAGCTGAATTTGTGTTAAGGGATATATTTGCCACCTTTTGGTAACAATTTCATGTAATGCCTAGAGGTGGACTACAAGAGTGAAAGATCCAGACCAACACCCTATGGTCTATTTGGTAGAGGTACAATAAAAGGAATGTATTAGTATTATATATTTTGTAGTAGCATTTACTAAGAATATACATTCAGAGGATTTTAGAGTTTATATTGCATTTGCTGAAAAAGTAAACTGATGTATATTTTTGTATTTAAGCTACATGCATATTTTATTTTTTATTTATTTATTTTTGTGTCCATACTGAAAAGGAAAACAGTTACAACTTAAGCCACAATGATGCCTGGAATGTTAAATTTTTACCATAATAGTCACTTTATGAGTTTTGCTTATGTGAAACCTGAGGTCGAAAAATTTCGCGCAGTCCCAAAAAAAATCGCACAGTCCAAAAAGATCGCACAGTAAATGTACTACATGAACAATTTCTCGTCCCCATTTCTCTTCTCTTTCCCCTCTCCTTCTCCTTCTCTTTCTCCCTCTCCTTCCCCTTTCCCTTCTCTTTCTCCCTCTCCTCCCCCTTTCTCTTCTCTTTCTCCCTCTCCTTCCCCCTTCTTTCTCTCTTTTCTCCCCTTCTTCTCGTCCCCATTTTTCCGCTTCGCCGTCCCCATTTTAGGTGTCCGGGGGGGGGGGGGGGGGGGGGCAGTCTGCCCCCCCTGCCCCCCACTGGCTACGCTACTGTGCATGGCCCTTTAGGGCTACTGTCTGTGGCCCCGTAGAGGCAAAAGTTGCTGTCATCATTGGTATTTTTGAATACCCTAATGTGTAATAGTTCCAATGCAAAAGGATTCATCCATGTACCTCTTCGGCTGATTAAAACCATATTTGGGGGCCCTTTGGGGCTACTGTCTGGGGGGGGGGGGGGGGGGGGGGGTGGGGGTGGGGGGGGGGGGGGGTGAGGTCGAAAAATGTCGCGCAGTCCAAAAAAAAATCGCACAGTCCAAAAAGATCGCACAGTAAATGTACTACATGAACAATTTCTCGTCCCCATTTCTCTTCTCTTTCCCCTCTCCTTCCCCTTTCCCTTTTCTTTCTCCCTCTCCTTCCCCTTTCCCTTCTCTTTCTCCCTCTCCTCCCCCTTTCTCTTCTCTTTCTCCCTCTCCTTCCCCCTTCTTTCTCTCTTTTCTCCCCTTCTTCTCGTCCCCATTTTCCCGCTTCGCCGTCCCCATTTTAGGTGTCGGGGGGGGGGGGGGGCAGTCTGCCCCCTGCCCCCCCCCCACTGGCTACGCTACTGTGCATGGCCCTTTAGGGCTACTGTCTGTGGCCCCGTAGAGGCAAAAGTTGCTGTCATTGGTATTTTTGAATACCCCAATGTGTAATAGTTCCAATGCAAAAGGATTCATCCATGTACCTCTTCGGCTGATTAAAACCATATTTGGGGGCCCTTTGGGGCTACTGTCTGGGGCCCCGTACAGGCAAAAGTTGCTGTCATTGATGTTTTTGTATACCCTTATGTGTAATAGTTCCAATGCAAAAGGATTCATCCATGTACCTCTTCGGCTGAATGAATCAGCTGAGAGACGCGGGCCCTTTAGGGCTACTGTCTGGGGCCCCGTACAGGCAAAAGTTGCTGTCATTGGTATTTTTGAATACCCTAATGTGTAATAGTTCGAATGCAAAAGGATTCATCCATGTACCTCTTCGGCTGATTAAATCAGCTGAGAGACGCGGGGGCCTTTAAAGCTACTGTCTGGGGCCCCGTACAGGCAAAAGTTGCTGTCATTGGTATTTTTGAATACCCTAATGTGTAATAGTTCCAATGCAAAAAGTTTCATCCATGTACCTCTTCGGCTGATTAAAACCATATTTAGGGCCCTTTGGGGCTGCTGTCTGGGGCCCCGTACAGGCAAAAGTTGCTGTCGTTGCTGACGTTGTTACTTGTACCCTCTAAGGAATCATATCCAACAAGTTTTGTCCATGTGCCTCTTCGGCTGATTAAACACATTTTTTGGCCCCCTATATCGTGACCCCCAGGGCCCCCGTACAGGATACGACCCGGCAGCAACACAAATTGTTGACTTTTGGCCCCTAACTGACTTACTCAGACCATCAAACCTTTTGTACCTTCTTAGCTGATTAAATGTTCTGGGCTCCCGGCCTATAATCCCGGACATGTACCGTTTCCATGGTAACCAATATGGGCGTGGTCAATTTAACATCATAAATCGGTAATAGTTGTTGACCATATAAATATGTGACATTGTTCTTTGATTTCTGCTACACTTTTAAAAAGGGTATTTTTAACTCCCATTGAAATACTGTATTCCAATAAAAAAGAGGGCTGCCATTGAAAAATACGGTCCGGGATTACCCCCAGAGTGTGGGGTAATGCCGGACGACGCCATTTTTTTTATTGCGTCGTAGCTTCGAATTTCAAAATGATGAGTTGATAAAAACTTGATAAAAGGTAGAACCATCACCATGATCACAGTGCTTTGTGTTTACATGATTTTTATTGTTATATGACGTATTATATATGTGTTATACCTCTCTGACAAAATGTGTCCGCCATTACCCCACCTTCCCCTACATTAATTGTAAGGCCACTTCCTTTATTCTGATTGGTTAAAAGATGATAGTGTCATAGGCCCTGAATGTATCTTATCTACATGTTGTATAGGTAACCTTTGACATTATGCTAATTATACAGTGACCATCCATTTATTTGAACATTGCATGTATTACATTGCTTAAGTTAGTTGTAGTTTGGATCTCAGAGTTTCGAGTTGTGTTAACCAGCCTGTCTTCTTAATAAATATAATCAGCTTGGAAATCAACGTATTCTTCATGTGTTTTAACTTACAACGAGATATCACCAATCTCGTCACTGGTGCCTAGCGGTGGTATTATTTTATGTTTTAAGTAAACTTGGAATTGGAATCGTCGGGACGCTACCAATACAACAGTGAAATGTGACATTTTGTTCTTGCTGCTAGTCATCTATAAATAAAATGTCAACTAAAAGTATGAAAGAGGTAACCAGAGAAATCCAGAAAATATAAATGTCACCTATAGTGGAACTACAAAGCCAGATAGAGGAAGTGACTGAGAGGGAATGGGACTTGAGGAGTAAGGTGTGGTTATTAATCTTTGTTTTCATGTGTACTAGCGCGCAATACATAGTTTAGAGTTTTGTTTTGATTTCTTATGCGGTACACGGGTCATTCGCATGTTTTTTTATTTTGCGTTTCTGCTTGAATAATGCTTCTTCCTGACCACATACGCACCTGCTGCGCGGTTTGTCCGTTTTAATAAACATATTCTTAGCTAATTGCGTGGACGCTGCAATTTCAGCTCACACAATGGCTATAGCTTAGGCGGGGTCTACCCGCTAGTCATAACGTGTATTTCCCTATACCACGAGTGCGCTAGTCATAAAAGTATCTTAGGGTTAGGGTTAGGTTTAGGGTAGAGTTAGCGCAGGTTTAGGTTTAGGGTTAGGGTTAGGGTTAGGGTAGGGTTAGGGTAGGGTATGGTCAGGGTTAGGGTTAGGGTTAGGGTAGGATTAGGATTAGGGTTAGGTTAGGGTTTATGACTAGAGACCCTTATGACTAGTGACCCTTATGACTAGCGACCCTTATGACTAGCGAGTTTGACCCGCTTAGGCTAACGTAAGATCACCAGTGCGCAATAGGCGCTGATCACAAACGTAGCTTACTTTGAATACCTATCACTATACCCGGTCACGAATATTAAGTTATCAAATTCTCACGTTTCAGCTAGTTTTCTTAGGGAAGTAACGAAAGAGTCTATTAACTTTCACCATCCAGCTGGCATCTGCTGTTGAAAATGTACCGTTCATAGGTAACGTTCTTTTTGCCTGCACAAAACGTCTCAAATTGTGTAATCACTTCGTCGCTGTTCTGACATACCGGCACATCACGAAAAACAGCGTTTTGAGAAAATCGTGTTTGAAAATTTTCCCATTTTTAAAGACTTGTTAGAGAGCATTTACATCAAATGTCACTATCATTGTCAAAGAACAATAATAGATATATACTTATGTTTGTTATGAGCATGTTGCAACAACAAATTGCAATTATTGATTAGGACTAATTATGTCATAAAGTCATGTGCCGGTATGTCAGAAATAAGAAGAAAAAAACCCTTCATATTCGTCCTACAGTGATATGCCAGTGATGTGCCGGTATGTCAGAACTGCAATTACACGATGGTCTATGGCAGAATATTGTGATGTGCCGGTATGTCAGAATACAAAATGAGGTTTTCATGCCGGTATTATGTTAAAACCCTGACATATCACACTAATTAGTGCGGTATCTCATTAATTAATTACCTTTTTGTCTCAATTTTGTTGGAGATTAAAGAGTTTTATTTGTAGATCATAAAATGCAACGTAACTCATTTTGCCCAAAATGGCACATGTGCCGGTATGTCAGAACAGCGACGACTTTGTCTATCGTGTTGTCGTCGCCGCGCCTGTAAAGTGTTGTAAACATCAGCAGCCTCTTATCTAATTACACTGAGGATGGTTGGTACTCGCTGACCATCCCCGTCGAACGCTAATTTCCAGTGGCAAGTTCAAAGTTTTCATATCTTTGATTGAACTTTTTTCAGTTCTCAGCGAGATTTGTGGACCCATGTCCAACGGAGCATATTTTCATGTCCAAAGTACGCTTTTCTGTCACTTACGTCCGAGGTCTGCACTTAAATTTACCTTACTGAGTTTGTTCGGTATTATCTTCTATCTCTCGTCGCCATTGAATTGTTCTACGAATCACGAGACATGATTAAACCAGGGACAATCGAATCATGCCGGGACAAGAAACGGCCTATTGTATCGTTCGTATTCAAGTACATAACATGCGTGTTGCGGGTTAGCTCTAGTATTATAGTAGTTGCGGGTGTGTTTTTATTCAAGGAACTCAAATGTTGCCCTATAACCTTTAGAAAAATGATCAAAATATAATTTTCCAACAAACTTAGGCCTAGGTCAAACTGAATACAATTTATACGTGATTTGTTCAAAAAATAACGTTCTAGTGTTAATAATAATCGGTATATTTGAGAAAAATGTGATAATTTTAGATTTATAAATAATGTGAAAACATGCTAGAACAAAGCAAGTAATAATTTTCCTGGAAAGTTTAAACTATAGACAATAGACATTGTGTTCCTATTGATTCCAATAACCAAATTAATCGGAAAATGATGTTCTTTGATGATATTATTTGCATTTCTATAGAGTATAGGTTCAGTAGGAATTGTAGGTCTATAGGTAGTCAAGTGGGTCCATCCGTATTGAGCAAGACACAGCGAGTCGTGCAGTATGATTGCTGAAATTTGTACCAGTGCCCATTCATGAATGTATTGTGTATGCTTGCTCAACTGATGCTATTTGTACCCCCGCAACACGCATATAATAGTACAATAGTTTCTTGTCCCTCCATTCGATTGTCCCTGATTAAACATAACCAAGGAGTATATATAATAGGAGGGGACACTTAGCTCATTTGCATATTTGTCATTAATATGATTAACCCTGCCTTGACCCTATGCCCTGCTGTGAGAGGTCACAGATACCGCCCTCTAACCTGAGAGGGGACTTTTCTATTGTTCTCATGCACAGCGTTGGCGATGAGCGACCGAGAAGTATAACAAAAGCGTACATAAAACAGATCGATTCGAAGCAGTAATTTGAATTCATGAATTATGCAACACGTCACACAACGTCCAGTCTAACAATGATTGTGGACCGTATAAATGATGCAATTTTTTGTGTTCGAAAATGTCATCATTTTTTACCGTTCTTTCAAAAATAAGGAGTATAATCACATTATAAACACATTTTGTGCGAGAGTAACATACAAATATGGTATAAAATGGCAAAAATGGCACGATAAAAATCCGTTCGTTATAAATAAATGGATAAATGGTTAATAATTAAACTATCACCAATTACACTCGTCGATCTCTGTGGCGTGCATCGTAGGCCATGTTGTTTGCAAACGGCAACACGGGTTCGATCCCCGGTGTATCCGTGAATGCCATGCTTTTTTATATATTTTTTAAAACTTGACGGTGGATTAATGTAGCATCATTTTTATGTCAATTTTTGTAAATTATAAAGGCCCATGCGTTTATAGTTGTTGTTTTTTCTATCATTTATCTCTTTGATTTATTTAACTTTTAAACAATTGAATGCGTAAACTATACATGTATATTAGCGCGATAAATAAGTGATTTAATTTGATTTAATTTGAGTTCGGTTTGATAATGATAGCAAAACTTGTTGTAAAACCATTTTACCAGTCAGCGCAAGTTTGTGTACATCACGTTTAGTTTGTTATAGCTAGGCTAATATACTATTTGTAGCTATTTGTATACAAGAAGCAAACACATTTCCAAAACAGAGAAACATGAGAAACGGGACTGTTACTAAACGTTAAATTTAATACCATTGCCATGATTACCAATTTAAGGCTCTTTTGGAAATCTGTACAACCGATGAATTTCTAGAAAATCGTTGATACAACTTCACTCAGGAAAGTCAGATCTTGTAGCAAAACAATAAGCCAGCTTTTTAATAAACGAATTGGGAGACGCAATGATGTCGAAATCTATGTGGAAAAGGGAATCAGATAACTATTGATAGACTCGATCAAGTCTTGTACCACTGAAGGGTGATTAGAGGTAATACACGTTTCGGCGATGGGGAGCTAAAGTTTGTTTCAGAATATAAAAAGAGCAGCACCACCAGAATATATCTTACTCTGTACAACACACATGTTGATGGATACTCGTTTGAAAATAACCCGCCAGTGTATAGATCATTCTTTTAACGCTTGTATTCAAAGGGTTGCTTGAAGGTCGTGCATTGACTTGATCTGAACAACGAATAATATGGGAGCTAAAACCTTTTGTTATGGGCACGCATGAGTAAAGTGGATTCTCTGTATAATAAAACAAGATTTCTTATTTAAGATCTGGAATAAAGGTTACCAGGGGACATTCGCTTCAACGATGCTCCTATGCGTACGTCAACTGAAAGCCTGGTCCGATGGTATCAGAGGCGCCATAGCCAGCACTCGGAACACCATCAGAAACAATTGATTTTGTTCTTTCTTTTGAAGATGTGCACATTGTCTCATTCAGTAGATAGCGCATTTATCACATGTGGCACTACTTCAGTAGATAAGCGCATGTATAACCGTGGTGGCAGTGCTAATAGCGCATATCTAAACCGTGGTGGCAGTGCTAATAGCGCATAGCTACGTGTGTCATTACTAGGTGTGCTTTTATACGCATGTCACACTACATTCACACGAGGCATTACTGTGTGCTAAGTTAGCACATGTGTATGCGGTGCCGCGCTATCGTCAGTAGATAGCGCATAGTCACATGTGGCATTACTATGTGCTATTTTAGTAGACAGCGCATGCGTCACATGTGGCATTACTAGTATTATGTGTGCAAGAATCTTTAATTCAATGTGTGCTACATGTATCCTTCAGTTAGATCACGTGTAAATGTGTGCGATTCAGTAGAATACTAACGTTAGAGACGGTTATAGCATATAATAATAATAATAAATTTTAATAATAATAACACACAGCGCATAAAGCAACGGCACCAATGCGCTTTACAAACAAATGATCAATATCTTAAAAAACTACACATACATTAAAACACATGATAAAAAGATTATAAATATATTCAATGCAAAGAACACCTCAAAAAATACAAACAAATTTGTTAAAACAGCCATAGGAGAAAAATACAGTCAGCTGCTATTGATAAAAACATTGCGATTTAAAAGTCAATAAAACATCAATTATGACAAGTTATATGCAGTTTAAAAAATATATAGGTCCACAGGGCCGGGCCGGCCAGAGAAGTGCTCCCGCGCGGTCACAATCAGGTGAGGTGTTTCATAAAGCGGTATTATTGTGGGTTTTTTAATTATCATCCAATCCGGGAACATTAAAATCAAATCACATCAAACTTTTTTGGATAATGTGTATCGTCAATATCAATATTGTCTGCTTGATCTTACCATGGGATACCAAAGAATGACTCCGCGGCCGGCTAGAACATCGGGAACTTTTCCTAAGGCTTTTATGGAGCCCGGGGGACAGATATACTGTTGACTAGCGCATCACAAGAAGTTCTGTCACTTGCATTGCAGTACATACTCAATAGGAACTTGTCAACGATTTTGGTGGACAAACCAAAGAAATCGCACGCATGCGTAGAAAAAAAATGAAGTCCCCTTCTAGGTTAGAGGGCAGTAGAGGGCCTTTTCGATTTTCAGACGATGCCGGACGTACGAATATTTGATAGGTTACATTCGGTGGGGGGACGTTAGGATCCGTCCGCCACTGAATAGTTTCATCAATGTTTATAGGAACACATTTCACTCCCAGTTTAAAATGTTGAAAAACATCATGTCAGGTATAACAGCGATTATTTTATACTCTTGAATCTTGTGCGTACAATGATTCTATACATGTGACACCGGTCAGAAGAGATTCATCATTGACTTGTTGAGCACTAACTACACGGTAAATGCAAGAGGTCCGCGTCACTATTTGTATCAAGATTTTTCAATTTTTCCGTGCCGATAATACTAATTAGTCAACATTTTTGCTTCATGTTTAATCCACGGTTCAAATAACCGATGCCTATAATGGTTATAGCTTAACTGCTATTTTAATTTCCAATAACAAACTATTTAGTCTTTGGATCGCCGCAAATGAGCTGTCCAAAGCGGGGGCGGGGGGGGGGGGGGGGGGGGGGTCTACGAAAATCATACGTAGCCTATGCCTCCTACGTTTGATTTTGGTAGAAGAAACATACGTGCATGTGCCTCCCAGACTTTCTACACCTGCATATGCAAAATTAACACCCGATCGGTATACCAAAGTGAAATGTCTACCGATCAGTATTATAGGCCTACCCTTGTATATACAAACAATAAACAGAAGGTAAGTAGAAAATTGGGTTCTCAAAAGTATAATAATTAACCAAAATTGGGTTCTAAGTGTATTTTAATCCGACTCTAACAAAGTACGGGCCATTCTATACCATCAAAGAGGGGGCATAATGAAAACCTTTTTGATTGCCATGACCCATCGATATACCAAATTTCGCGAAAAGGCACTCCAAAAGGTAGGCACGTTAAAGGTATATTATGTGATCTTTCCAGGGAACGCCCTCAACATCGAAAAAAAATAGAAAGCAGATTTTCTTGCAGATAGTACATTTCTGATCATAAATCATGCATACATTCCAAGTTACAGGGCGATACAATTCTTAATTACTTCAAAATCATGGTTTTAGAGTGAAAATAAACTGTCGGGATCCCGACAGTTTATATTTTTCACTCTAAATTCACTCTAAAACCATGATTTTGAGGTAATTAGGAATCGTATCGCTCTGTAACTTGGAATGAATGTATGATTTATGATCGGAAATGTAAATCTGCAAGAAAATGTACTTTCTAAAAAAAATAATGAATAGAGGGCGCTCTCTGGAAAAGATCACATAATATGCCTTACGTAGTACCACTATAGGCCTATAGTGAGAACCCCGGGTCTAAAAGCTATTGGTCGAGGTCTTTAAAAAAAGATTGTAACAACATGCAACAAAACATAAAAACTGGTATTGTCCATCTTTTAGTTTCCAGTAAGTTAAAGATTATATTAGCGCAAAGTGACCAGGCTCCTTTTATGTTGCAAGTTTCAATGTCATAATAACTTCAAAATTATTGACGATACTGACACTTGAATTTGTTATCCAGCTCCAGCGGTTTTAGGATGATAATAATTTAGTTACAACATGGGATGAATTTTCTGTGGTCATAATCAAAATCCATCCATTATAACATTGAAACCAACGGAGATTTAACAATTACGGCCGTTCGTGTCCACCATCGTCTGGTATTTTCAATTTTCGACTCTACAAATGACGTGTAGTTTTTAATATTCATTGATATGATTATTCATTGTATATTCATGACTGTCACTGCCTTCTATTGTTATAGACAATGAGTGTCCAGGGGTTGACATAACTCTCAAGTCACTTACACTTTCACCCAATGACTCAACTCCATTTCGGAACCATTACCAGAAACCAATGTTTACACATTTTTAAAATCTCCAATGGCGGCCATATTGGATTTTTAAAATGGCGGCCAAATTGTAACATATTTAAACTATTTTTAAACAAAACATGACATGTGGTCACTTTTTAAAGCTTAATTGTTGGTAGAATTGTCATGTCTGTTGCTCCTAAAGCAGGACTAACTAGTCCTGATCTTAATTTCAAAATGGCGGCCATGACTAAGGGGTTATTCAAGATGGCGTCCAAAGTGGCCGCCCAAACTGGTCAAATCTCATAAAACGACATAGCAATAAAACATGTATGGTTTAAGTATAGTTTTAATAGTGGGATACATGTATTAGACCACTAGACACTCATATCCAGAATTATTGCTTTGTTAACATACCTAAAACCAAGATGGCCACCAAAATGGCCACCAAAAAATTGTTCAATTCCATAAATTGGCATAAATGAACCAACAGGTATGATCAGAGTATAGCTTTAACAATGGGATGTATGTATTAGACCACTAGAAACTCATATCTAGTATTCTTGCTTTGTTAACATACTTTAAAACCAAGATGGCCGCCAAATTAATGGCCAAAATGCTCAAATATGGTCAAAATGTAATAAAATAGCATAATATCAACCGAAATGTATGATGAAAATATGATTTTAGCGATGGGATGTATGTGCTAGACCACTAGTAACTCATATCAAATATTTTTGCTTTGTTAACATAGTTAAAAATCCAAAATGGCTGCCAAAATGGCCCCAAAATGGGTCCTAAAATGGCTGCAAAAATGGTCAAATTCAATTAAATGTGATAATACCAACCAAAATGTATAATGAAAATATAGTTTTAATGATGGGATATATGTATTAGACCCCTAGTAAGTCTTATCCAGTATTTTTGCTGTGTAAACATACTTAAAAATCCAAAATGGCCCCCAAAATGGGTCCTAAAATGACTGAACAAATTGTCGGAATTTCATAAAATTGGATAATATCAACCAAAATGTATGATGAAAGTATAGCTTTAACATTGAGATGTATGTATTAGACCACTAGTAACTTATATCCAGTATATTTGCATTGTAATAACATACTTTAAATCCAAGATGGCCACCAAAATGGCCGCTGTAAATGTAAAAATAGTCTACATAAGTGTATGATAATCCAGAATAGATATTGTAAGAGTGTATATTACATTACATGACCAAATAGTAGGCCCTATGTTCTAAACTGTTAAGCTATTGCTTTTAGATATAAGGCCCACCTCTGTGACAGTTTTTATTCTGTATAACTTTCCAAAATGGCTGCCAGAATGGTTAAGTTGATGTTAAATGACCCAACAAAATTGTTTTGTATTGTAAATCACCATATTATGTAATGCCAACACCCCCAAATCTATATGGGACAGCATTTACTATAATGTCTACTATACAGCCTAGGGCTGTAGATCTAGTTTGAGTATTTTAGAATATCCAAGATGGCTGCAAAAGGTTAAAATAACTGAAAAACAGTTTAGTTTATGTTAGTGTTACAATAGAAATGACCAAATTATTATATCTAAACATATTTGTATGTGACAATGTATGATATGGTATAGAGTCCATTTCGTACCACTCTTACCATATTTTGATCAATTGGTGGCCACCTGTGGTAATTGTTTTGACCATTTGGAGGTAATTATATTGACCATTTAGAGGTAATTTTAATGAAATGGTCATTATAATGGCCATCGTAATAACATTACATTGTCAAAATGGAGTATATACCATTCAATCATACCTTGTCACATACAAATACGTTTACTGGATGGATTAAAAGCTGTAGATATACTAATTTGGTCATATTTAATGTAACACTAACAATAAACTAATACAGTTTTTCGGTTATTTTAACCTTTTGCAGCCATCTTGGATATTTTAAAATACTCAAAATAGATCTAGGCTTTGATCAATCTTGGAAAGGCGTTATATAAATCCCGATTAAACCAAACTAATTAAATAGTTCGTCTCAAAGCTTCCGCGCGCGTTAGTAAAACCGCCCGCGTTATTGGGTGTGTTTTTTCCCCCATTTCTTTCGTTAATAAATAAAAACAAACACAAAGTTAAATTTTCCTTTGTAGATGTGACTTTTATTTGTCTGCCATTTCATATCTTCATTTGTCTGATGCTTTAAGATGATCTTGGTGTCGGAAAGCCTGGTCTCGAGTACACAATAGCGTATTTTACTCTTGTCATCCTGCAGTCTGGAGAAATTTAAAAAAATGAAATAAAAAAACAAGAAAAAAACCCGCATTCTGCATTAGGTTTTCAACTTTGGGAGAGCTTTGAGACAAACTATTTAATTAGTTTGGCCTAATCAAGTGGCAAAAAGAAATTACCTTGCGTGAGGTATAAACTTACATTGTACACTTACACCAAGGCCCAGCATATAATTTATTAAAACTGTTAATCATGTTAATGTACATCTATTTAAATCACGCGAGGTAGGCATAATTTCCCGGTAACCAGATGTAATTTAAAAAAAAAAATGCAGCCGCCGAGTCAACCATACCCAGATACTATATATAAATATAAATGACAATCACTCAGAACAACGTAATGTAATTTCTAAAATGAATTAATACTAATTGCCAAATTGAACGAAAGATTAATGACGATGTGACCTAACAACATGACCTAGAACTCATGTAGACTAGCGTCCATAATTATCAGTCGCATATGAATAAGCTTAAACATACATGCATGTTGTAGTATAAGTGAAGGTAAAATAGTGTCCTAAATCTGCCTTTCTTGATAGACAAATACCATAATATTGTACAGTTTAGCTCAGACAGTTACATAATTATTAAATTGCAG
Organism: Ophiura sarsii; assembly: GCA_035610835.1. Classification (NCBI taxonomy): domain Eukaryota; kingdom Metazoa; phylum Echinodermata; class Ophiuroidea; order Amphilepidida; family Ophiuridae; genus Ophiura; species Ophiura sarsii. The sequence goes on from CM069444.1 coordinate 52,148,870, forward strand.
TATTATAAGAAATCAATCTTGTACCTTGAACCCTTCTCAGGCTTTCAAGTAGACCCAGGTAAGTAGGAGAAAAGTAGGACCAAAAAAGTTTAAAAAGTAGGAGAAAAGTAGGATATGAGAGGCTAAGACTAGGGGAAAAGTAGGACATATTGCAGGTTTTAGGTGTAGCTTTCGTCATCGCTAACCTGTGCTCCTCATCATAACCCACAATGTATGTGTTAAAATAGATGAAGAAAGATGAAGGTTGTGTTATGTTCAATTTAGATTCTCAATGGTGGCTCTGAAAAGAGCCTTTGGATTTGAAGATACACTGTTTTTATTATAAAAAGAGATAGGCAAGGGAATGTTAATTATTTATGGTGGAGGGGAGGTGTGGGAGCTGAGAAAAAGGTAAGCCTTGGATATAAAGATTACATATCCCCCTACAGCTGCAATTAAAATATACCCCCTGCTAAACCATGCAGAAGCCTTATTTCATAGACCCCCACTAACTCCCTGTTCCACTTAACAAACTTAGGGCTGTCACAATAAATTATAGATAGACATGGATGTCTGTTTCGTGTGGACCTCCTATCTGATAGCACGGCCCCTCCGTTCATCATGTCAAATTATGTAGTAATGTAAGCTGATCGAGCCTGAAAATTTGGCAAATTTAGACATTTTTGTGCGATTTGTGACCCTTTTTACCCCATTATTAGAAAATATTATTAGAAATCTCATGTCTCATAGCCTTAAATTGTGCTCGATGGGCAGAAAGAAATCTCATGAAGAAAGATAAATGTTCTCATTTGTGGCTCTGAAAAGAGCCTTTGGATCTTAGTATAAACTACATTTTTTATGTTTCAGAATGGAACATAACATAACATGACATTGATCTATCTTTTGAGATTGAAAGAAGATAACCACCTATTTACCCATCTCTTATTTATAACAAATCTGATTTTGAAACATGAAAAATGAAGGTAAATTCAAGATTGAAAGGCTCTTTTCAGAGCCACCATTGAGAATCTAAAGTGAACATAACACAACATTTATCTTTCTTTTGAGAATGAAAGAAGATTATCACCTATTTACCCATCTCTTTTATTATATAATAAATCCGATTTTGAAATATGAAAATGAAGGCGATTTCAAGTTCCAAATGTTCTTTTCAGTTTTCAGAGCCACCATTGAAAACCTTTTTATCCATCTCTTTTTTATAATACCTGTTGAATCCGTTTTTGAAACATAAAAAATAAAGGTGATTTCAAGATCAAAAAGCTCTTTTCAGAGCCATCATTGAAAACCTTAAGTGAACAGAACACAAAATGTCTCTTTCTTTTGAAATTGAAAGAAGGTTCCAACCTAGTTGCCCTTTCCTTTTTTTACATTTTATAGCCTTGCATAATTGATTTTTCTTCCGGGGTTATGGTACAAAAAAGTAGGAGAAAGTAGGAGATTCAGACAAAATAGTAGGATAAGTAGGAGCAAGGGTCAAAAAGTAGGAGAAAGTAGGAAAAGTAGGAGCGCTTGAAAGCCTGCCTTCTACGCGTCTCCAGACCCCACAACCGGAGCATTGCAATCACTTGGTCGTCTGCCATTTTGTCAAAAAGAGAGAGAACGGGCCAGCCTCGTTTTGATGTCGCAGCAACACCCGATTTTAACCAACGTTGTGCAATAGAGATTTTTCACCAACACATGTTGATTAAAATGAAACCAACAATTTTATAATATGCACAAAATATTTTCCCGCCATTGAAATTATTTGGCGGGAATCTTGTTTTGACCTATTGTTGGTTAAAATTATGATGCCTTAACCAACGTTGAATAAACCAAAAATGAATTATATTTTTACTCTTTAACCAACGCAGTATTAAAAGTAATTTTTAACCAACGCTTTTAATCAACATTCTTTTAACCCATGGTTTTTTAATACCTGTTCTGAGAGTGTAGGTGGTGTGTTTGTCTTTTTCCCATCCTCCCACACCTTGTTACTCATAATAGTGCTTTGGCGTGTGCCTTTATCTTTGCAATGAAAAGTTAATTATTATTTAGTATAAATACATTTCAGTATTAAAAAATACTAGTTGTATAATTACCAATCATGATAACTATAGCATTTACTATAGTAGTTGATAAATTTAAATACAAAATTACAAAAATAGACCGTCAAATATATGTGTAATTGTTAAGAAATGGCAATAATGAGATGCTTTTGATCTCTACAGCGTGTCCCAAAAAACTGGGTCCAAAATTTTCAGAGCTTATAACTTAAAATATGGAATACATAGATGGATGCTTCATGTATGGGATTATAAAGGTAAATATATCTGACATTATTTGGTGAAATTATAAGACCAATCGGATGTAAGTTTTAGAAATACAAAGCTTTGGATACAGCGTGGTCAGAACCCGTTTTTTTCAATTTTGCCCATGAACCGTCCATGCGTTGCATTTGCGCATCGTACTGACGTCATCAAAGTTTTGCCTCCGACTTGATAACAATGACTTATTCAGGGGAATCTTCGTCTAAGGGGGATAAAAAGTGTAAATACCTATGATTTTTGTTAGAAAAATCAATAAATAACCTTCTGAGACACTGCCATCTTTGAAGCAGTTAAAGAACCATTTCTTCGAAATTGGAAACCAGCCGTTAAGTCAGTCATCTCATCAAAGAAATTAGAGGAAGGGCTGGAACTTCAGAATTTTTTTTCAACCAGCCAGTCGGGATCAGGCAGGTAACTCACAAAAATACCTGCCCGACAGAAATTCCACCAGCCAGTGCATGTAACTCTCATACTTGCATCGTGAGTTTGAAATTGTTTACCCGCCAGTCGGTTGCCGACACAAAATATACCCGCTATATGGGCAGGTGGGTGGGTGCTATTTCCAGGCATGGTATCAGGGTAACAGTTGCTCTGTTTTTGTATATATTCAACGACAAGGTTACTGCAATGGGTATTTATAATGCTGAATATTGATCCAAAATATCTATAATTTAACCCTTTTCTACCAAACATAAGATATTTCGTAGAATAAACACCATGCACATGATGTAGGGAATACTTGCACACAACGCATATGCAAGGCACAAGGTGGTTTATTGCTGAATTGGAAAAAACGGGTTCTAACCACGCTCTGTTGAAAGCTTTGTATTTCAGAAAGTTACAATTTGATTAGTCTCACATTTTAACCAATGAAGGTCAAGTATATGTACCTTAATATCCTCACATATGAAATACATGTAGCTACGTTTTTAACTTTCTAAGTTACAAGCTCTGCAGATTTTGGACCCAGTTTTTTGGGACAAATTCTCCACAGGTAGTCTTAGGTAGAAACTTCTTCTGCGCGGATGATCCTTGTCAAATTCTAGTTAAATGAAATCCCTTTGGTGGATGGCCTATTGTAGGTATAATGAAATCCCTTTGGTGGATGGCCTTCTGTAGGTATATATCAATTTTTTATTACATTTGGTAATTATATATGATTTGTGAATTGTACATTCTACATTCTACCGGAGAATCTCGCTCCGTCGAATGAGGATCGATGGGAACTTTCCTGTCCCTAAAACGTTAAATTCTATTTTATGTTGCACTTGAAAAAGAAAATTATGTAAAGTAAATGCAACCTTGCGAGTCGCACAGAAACTCCGCTACACATTGGCTTCCCTTGTCAACCTACTTATGGTGTCGGTGGTAATAGAATTTCCATGTTTCGGGTACTTCAAAATGACAAATATCATGTGAAAGTTAATGATATTGTTAAAAATGTCTCAACCAATTTTTTTTATTTTAAATTTGTTGTGCCAGATGAATTAATATATATTTGCCTATGCGCAATTTACAGCTAATAATTTGATTATTCCTATATAATAATCATGAACAGTTATGGTGTGTAAACACTTAAGGAGCATGGCTTGTTATCAATGAAGACACATCCATCTTGAAGAATGTTCTGGAAGTAGTAAAACGAAGCGACCCTTCAATAATTACCGAAAAGGTGCGTGTGAAACTAAGGCAGCACAAGTCAAGCGACATATGAATATCCACTTGAATGAAGGATATGATATTCAATCTGCCCAACAAATGAAGAAAGCTATGCTGAGGTATTCCTAGTGTTAATTTTTTTCTTGGTTAACATTTTTAACCAAGAACAAGTTTTACACTCGGAATACCTACTGTACACCAAACACAACCAACAGACCATGGAGTCGCATTAGTTTGATCAACACTTTTGGATTCACTGAGGAAGGACTGTGGGCGTGGCGTGCTTTTATACAGCATTGGTCCCGGTAAACTGATACCATATACCGTAGTCATGGTAGTCGCTTTCAGACTTCGGTAATCTCCAGAATCAGGGTAATTGACGATTATGTGGCGGGAACATCGTTTCAAATGAGACCAAAATCAGTACCACCTGCAGACAAAAGTAAAACTAGTGAACATGGTGAAGCCAGTCACGAAACCAGTAGTCAAATTGTGGATAGTGTGAAAAAGCAGAAACTCTTGTCTAGTACTAATATTTGGACTCTTATGGACGTTTGCAAGACACAAGGTATTAGATCAGAAGTCACAAACTGGTCCAAAAAAATGTTTCACTTCTAATAATGTTGAGAAATGCACCAAATCTGATTAAACGGGACAAAAGTTAAGTTTTACATACTTAATGACCCACAAACTATATATTGTTGGAAAGCTAAGGATTCAAGGTTTTTCATTTCTGCAAAAAAGAATCAAATTATACAGGGTGTGTAACATTTGTATAGGGTGGAACATATAAAAGTTGATCGTTTTTGCTCCTCACAAAATATTTTAATAGTTTGTACAATAAGGGTTTAGCTGAAGATAGTCACCAAAATCAGAACAACCGCATAAGGTGCTACCAAATTTGCTAAGAATCACTTGCCCAAAATGTTCACAGGAAAAGTACAGGGTGTCTAAAATTATGATGAAATAATGCATAAAATGAAGGTTTGTATATAATATTCTATGAAATTAAGTTAGCATGGACTATTTAATTTAAAAGAAAATGGTTATCAAAATGAACTACACGAATATCGTTAAAGTTCCTTTTATTTTAAATACAGGGTGGTCCAAAATAGGTCTAAATAGCAAATTTTTCATTAATCTATGAACAATTCTGTGAAGAAACACTTCTGGTTTTTAAATGTTTTACTTCCCAGGGTAGAAAAGAACCGAAGAGTCACACAAATGAAATAGAGAGACTGCGATTTGGCCATTGTTTAATCAATAAAATGAATAGAACTGTGTATTTTTTACATTAAAACACTCCCTGAATTGAACATCATATTCTAGTAATGAATGTCTAGATAACAATTCAATATTATTATTTATAGTAGCAGGCACATGTTATTAACACATATGAGAAGTTTGAAAACTTTCCTATGTATAATTTTTAAATGGCATCAATTTCAAAAGTTCTAGTTTTCCACTATTTTGTGTAGAAACCTATGGGCGCCTCATCCACCGGCGCCTCATCCACCGGTCCCACCCTTGACTCACTCGACGTTTAGATTGATAACTTCACTGTTGCTAAACATGTGGCTTTAATTCTTTTTTTATTCGGTAGCTGGATAAATTGTCTTTAATATGATACCAAAAATGTTATGTTTTTTTAACAACTTCTATTTAAAATAGAGACACGTATCACGATTTTAAGGATTTTTTGAAACGATCCCACCTTATTTGATATACCTATTAGTGACCTGTGACCATTAGTACAAGTGATATAACAACACATCAGGAGAAAGGCTCCATATGTTGATAAGATTAACAGCACATACACAGCCAGTCCAGAGTTCCACAAATTTCACTTATCGTACAGCTTCAGAGTGCTATAAATTTGACATCGTAAATAACCTGATTAATTATATCCCAACTTGGTGTGTGTGTGTTTAGTAGATGATTGTCTATCTTGATTAGTGTTGCTTGAATCAAAACTTCTAAATTCTATCAGTGTCCCATTATTTACATGCTGTTATAATGTATGTCAAATTAGAAATAGGCCCTACATAGAGATACAAAAGATCATTGCTGACGTCACTTTTTTTAAATAAAAGAATAGGACTTAAAATCATCCCAAAATAGCTAAACATGTCATTTCCTCCGCAGGATTTAGATATTGGGACATGTTGCATCATTACCCTATCTATAAAGAATTGTTAGTTTGTCAAGAAAATAGTAAATTTTGTTTAATGTGTGCAACATTAAGGACCAAATATCCCAATTATATTGTTATATGTATGCTTAACAAAGGGTATGAATATTTAAATATATTACCATATTTATTTTGAAAAACACTACCGGCGTTTCAAAGTTGTACTGTCATGAGGTTTCCGATGGGTGTATGTTAAACATACTGTTGACGGAGAATACAACTTACGATATTATAATCAGCTGTGAGATAATAATAAATACTGTAAATAAGAACTGTAAATAAATGATAAATAAATACGATTGTAAAACGGAGATTGTTTTACAGGTTTACAGGTTTACAGGTTTATTTATGACAAATTATTTCAGGGTCGGATAGAGAAAACAGTAGGTTTCAGCCCTAAAACCATAACCATAACCATAATTATAATCAACCAAAAACAGGAAAAGATCTCACATCACTCCCGTTTTAAAGAAGTTACATTGGCTGCCGGTTGCGGTGTCCCCGATGATCTACGATGGTTCTCCACATTTTTCGGTCATTCATTGCTGTCTTTATATGTCCAATCCAGTGTCTTGCTTGAGTAGTTCAATGAATGTCAGAGCATGTCTTCCCGGTTTTCTTTTGGCATGCTTGGGGATCCAGTGAACCAGTTTGGATACTGGCAAGTGGCAACTCACATCTGAAACAGTGGCCAGCAAACCTTGTTCGTCTCTTGTGAATCTTCTGGCTAATTTTGGGGAGGTCACCATACAGTTGGGTATTTGGCGTGTGTTGTTTCCAGTTGCCATTGAGTACTCCTCTCAGCATTCTGGTGTAGCAGCCATCTAATCACACTCTTTCTTTAACCTGGGAGTAGCCTAATGTCCATGCTTCGCATCCATATAATAGCACTGACTCTACCGTTGAGGCAAACAGCCGAAGTTTGAATTTTCGAGAGAGAGTTTGACTTCCATATTTGGTTATGTTTCTACATGTTGCTGCTTTGCGTTGCTTACTGGCCTTTGCCGTACTCTCCATCCAGATATTTAAAATCTTGAATCTCCTCCAACTCTGATTCCATCAATTGTCTGTATGGAACCCTTCTGACTTTGGTCATGATAATAGCCTACAGTATGTATATACTATGTATATAGCCTACTACAGGCTACAGTGTCTTTCCAGCATCTATTTTCGCCGAAACGCCGAAGCGTTGAGGCACATTAGAGGCCACAAACTCTCAGTCTGCAACAGAAACTAAGAGGGTATAAATAGTCGTAGAAGACCTGAAAGTAGCAGACTGTGTTATAGTCCACTCATCCCCACTCGGTCTACGTCATAAATCCGATCAATGATTGGCTTGAGTAAATAAGGTAACGAGATTTACGTCCAATTGAACAATTTGTAATATCAGTGTTTGTATGAGTTCACGACGAGTCGACGACGTCTTCCGTTAAGTGATAAATGATTGGTACAAAATGTACGAAAAATGATTGGCTTGAATCCCGGCTTGAATACGCAAATAAACTGAGATAAACATCCAAAAACATTCACATCCAATCGAACATTGTTATTTCAGAGAGCTCCGAACGTGGTAAACGATCAATGATTGGATGTCAGTATCCTTGGTAACAAATCTGCCAAGGACATGCATTCATGCAATGCACTGTGTGTATGGAGCTTATAGAGCAACCATGCAACACCAATCCTGAATTAACATGCCCTTGGCGGCGCGCGATAACGAAGCGTAAACAAGTTTTACTTGGCCGACTCATTGTGCAGGCCTATGTAGATGCATGTGTTATCTGAATGATTGTTCACCCGCTCGATTTTCAACTGGATAGATTGTGGCTATAATTTGCGACCTATACATAGGCCTTTATTCTATTGTTGTCAATTTTACTTGCTGATGTATAAAGTGGACTAATAATTGTGAGTGATCGAGAACGTTCGTGTACAGAGAGTTGGTCAGGCTCCAAACATGCCAAACAAGACTCGAGAAGAGGCGACTTTTAATAAGTAATTGATAATCTTTTGACTTGACTATTGACTGCGCATTTCAGTTTACAACTATATTATGTTCTTTGTTTAATCTGAACAACATTATTGTTGATATAATCAAAGTAAAGTACCAAATGTAATGATAATTCAAAGTCATTTGGGAGGGAAATTCTAAAATATTGTTAAAAGAATTATAAAAAATTGGAATCCTTAATATTTGAAGTGAACAGGAAACTAAGAATTGATTTTGAACTTGGTCCTTATCGTAATCCATGGCGTTTCGGCCAGTTTTTTAGAAGACCTTGTTTACTTTGTAGCAGATGTTGTGCTAGATGAAATTTCTCTAACAACAATGCAATGTCATCGGCGAAGTCAAAGTCTGTGGCGCTAGCCGCCTACTTCTACGCCTGTCAAGATGAAAACCAAATTCTTCTTTTCTCCCTTCTATGGCCATTCTCAGGTCAAAATGTAGCACAATCACAAACACATATGAGGCGGGTGTGTCTCCCTGTAGTACTCCAGCCAAGATTGTAAACTGGACACCCTGCTAACACACAACGTTCTAAAAACGTTCTAAGAACGTTTTAAACGTTTTAAGAACGTTTTAAGAACGTTGTGTGTTAGCAGGGCAGGCTCTCCATCAAGAGATACCACCTTAGCCATGGTATTCGCATACATTCTTCTGATGGCTTCGACGATCTGTTTTGGTATTCATAACCATAATCATAACCATAACCATAACCATAACTATAACCATAACCATAACCATAACCATAACCATAACCATAACCATAACCATAACCATAACCATAACCATAACCCTATCCATAACCACAACCAAAACTATAACCATAACCATAACCACAATCATAACCCATAGCCATAACCATAACGTAAAAATAACCACAAACATAACCATAACCACAACCATAACCCTAACTAAAACCATAATCATAGCCATAACCATACACAAAACATAAAGATAAACATAACCATAACCATATGACAATAATCCTTTACGTGAAGTTTATAAACAAAAGAATAAATTAAAATAGTATTTTGGCGACGACTATTAGTATTAGATAGTAATGGCTATGTTGTTGTCGTCGTCGAAGGGTGGTGATTTTAAAAAAAACCTGGTGGTGTTATATGGTGACTTTGGAGTGATTCAGAGTTGAGTGCCGTCGAAAGAGGGTGGTCGATATCGAGGTCTTTAGGCAATGGTATTTATATAAGTGCACCAACCACGAAGAAGGGCAATGTCCAGTTCAGAAGCAACTTCCTATTTACAATTGTATACCGTATACAGAAGGTGGTTTCAGTTGATCATGAAGAGTAGAGTAAACATTACTGCGAAATAGAAACACAGGCTAGTCGTTCGTGCATAAAGTAGGTTACACCATGTTTCTGTGGTCAGATGTTGATACCTCGTTCGATTTATCAAACTGGTCTGGGCTGCTGGTATATTAGAGTGTAGCTAGCCCGGGATGCTTAGTGGTCATTACAAGAGGGGTAACTGGCATGCCCAAAAATCACGTAATTAGGGTAGTTTTACAAACCGAGCATGTTACGTACGTACCATTATTAGGGTACAAAAACAAGCAAAATTAAGATAAGGGACCGCTCATTATTTCCACCGGAGGCGGGGAGGCGGGAGCCAAAGGCAAACCACCTCAGAAAAGTATATGACCCCCCCTTCCTATCACATAAAATCATATGACCCCCCCCCCCTGTGTGATTTACCAAAACCATATGACCCCCCCCCCCCCCCCCCCCCCACCCACCACCACCACAAAATGATCAGGCAGTGTCACCTGCAGTAAAGGATGTTTATTTCAACAACGATAGTCCAAGCATGGAAACCCTTGCCAATTTGCCACAACCTCTATCCATGTTAGAGGTGAACATGGATATTTGCAGATTTGCATGCACAATAACATTTTTTTATTTTTTTATTTTTTTCTATCGCAGAGGTTAAAAATTATTTTGCCTGTGATGTCATAGATTTTATGAAACAGGATATTAACAAAAATGTGTCAAGGTCAAGTAGACCTGAATGAACATTTTCGTATTGCACTCAACTTTAATACGCCAAATAAAAAAACAAGTTTGTCTCAGAGGAAACTGGAAAAATAAAAACCTATGCAAAATGCGGTGGGTTGTTTTTTTCCCGGAAAAAAAGCTATGCGAAATGTAGTACAAAAATTCATTTTTTCTTCATTTTTTACAGGCCACTTTTTTTTTTGCGACCATGAATATGACTATCAAAATTTTTTGGCCCCAATTTGATTTTAAAAAAGTCTCACAAACCTAAAAAACCTTTTTTTTTAAAGTGTTTTGGTTTTTTTGCCTTTTATGCATATTTAAAGTTTAAAGTGGACTATAAGTTGAAAGAAATCAACTGTGAGTGCATTGGTTGTTTTGTCTGTTTTCATCATTGGTACTCTGGAGTTTTAGCTGTAATAGACATAAATAAGTATTGTAGTCAAATCGTTATGATTAGTCATTATCAGTCAATAATTGTATTCATCTGATCTTCCTGTGTCCTGTCCTGTATACAAAATTAAAAACTTTATAAAGGTAACAGTCGCCCCTCACTGCGCATAATCAAATGAGCTTGAAGTTTTGATAGAAATGTGAATAGTAATCAATGATGCTTGTTTTTAAATGCCCATGAAGTTGGCAAGATATCAAAGGCTGGAGATTTTAGATTTGTCCATTTTGACCACAAAAGAAACAAAAAGTTTGCTCGCGCAGGAAGTTTTTTTAATTTTTTTAATTTAATTTTTGGACACAAGAGTGTAAAGTTGTGTTTACTTGTCATTGGAATATGCCATTATTACAAATGAGCCAATATTGAACCACTGTTTTTCAAGGAATAAATCGCATTCAAAATTTGGAACAAGCGCGATGCAGGGGGTAACTTTCACGCTGCCGTTAGTCAATAAAATAGCCATAATACATGGGGGATATATTTCTCTATTTGTATCCGTCGCATAAGTGATCGTATAGATCAGCTCGGCATTTTTTTCATAATACTTTTAAGGAAGGAAAAAAGGATGTGATCCGGGGGGGAGGGGGTCAGTGAACATACCAAGCGGGTACGCATCCGCGTCCAAAAAAAACGTCGAAAAGGGTCCAGATTTCACCACACGACGTCGTCGACGTCTTTCTGAAAAAGGGGTACTTTTTAGGGGGCATCGCACTTTAGGGTAGCCATTACCATGATTTCAGCATCGAGGTATCGACGTTTAGGGGTACTAATTGCCGGGCTACTTTTCAATAACATGCAAAATGTTGAAAAAATATTATTTTGAGCATTACTATATTACGCCATTTATAGGGGTCATTATTGAGTGTTGGTAACGCCGTTTAGGGTAGGGTTTGTATGTGTTACGCCATTTAGGGGTATCAAAACAGTGTTCTGGTTTACGCCATTAAGGGTCCATTTCAGAGGTGCTTGGACGCGCAGGTGTACCCGCTTGGTATGTTCACTTATCCCCCTCCCCCAGGGGATGTGATATGTATCATACTCTGCAAGAGGTGTAAACTATACACATTACTTTTTAGGGTTTCAACATATACATGTATTTGAACTACTTGTTTAGGGTATCAACATATTTTGGCTACTTGTTAAGGGTTTTGGAAATGGAAATGGCTAGGCCTATATGTACAACAATTGTATAAACAAGATGAGGATTTCTGTAATTCGTACAACGGCTGAGTTCGTAGTCATGTAGGGTTCCCATTGCATTACCACTCATCCAAATCACTTAAAGGCGCTAACACTTTAAAAGCAGTCAAAACATATTCGGTTTTATCATACAAAAGTAAAGCATGTTAGTTGGGGCTGTTAGGGCATCACAGGGAGGTTTGGTTCAAATTCTTTTTGATCCCCCAGTATGGCGGCAATATTGGAATTGGCCATTATGGCAGTCCCAAAAGGCTAAAATGTTGGCATCCATGAAAAATCAAAATAGTATGGTATGGGCCAACTTTGGTGCTTTTAGAAGAATTTGAACCAAATATCCCTTAGACCCCCAACTATGTACAGAAAACCATTTACTAAACAAATGAGTCACGGGAGTATGCTTGAAGGAAATGAGAGTTAAAATATGATAAAACACAGTGTAATATAGCAACTCCTATGAAATTAACTGAACAATTTTGCTAGGTCTTGAGAAAAGTAATCGTCGTTAAATTTTGGAAATATATTTCAAACTGAAATGAAACTAATAACACAACCATCTTGTTATTAATGCAATTTGTGTAAAGAGATAATTAAATGCATATTAAATGGAACAAATTAAGCTTTTTTGAATGACGATAAATATAGAAAAAATAGATAAAATGATAGGCCTAATTAAAAAGGATATGTTACATAGGGAGAGCGGCTATGATGAGGGTTATGTTACATTGGACAAGGGCGTGAACATGGTGAATGGCGGGGATATGTTACATAGGATTTTGAAAAATAGAAATTAAATTAAATGATTAACTTGGTGTGTTTTTCATGGTATGTGATACCAATTGGTATCGAGTAAAAGTGTCATAAACCAGCTGGTTTTCTCGGAGACAGGTCATGAAGTTATCATCGGAAACAGGTAATTGTTACGCGATCTGTTATTAGATTTATCTACGTAAATAAACAGACACTCTTGAGATCGTGGTTTATGTTAGATGACATTGTAATAGACTCAATGTACTGATACTGCGCATGCGTGATATAGGCGCTAGATCGGGTGATCTATTAATACATTATAATATAAGATATGAATCCTGTAACATCTCCCTTCCTTTATGGAAGTAGATTTATAGTCAATGCATTTATATGATTATGATGTAATCTAGTATATATCAACTGTCAAGTTATTTGAAATAAACAGTATGCTTTTATTATGTGAGCACATTATTGAACCAAGGAGACAGTCTGTTATTGAATCACAAGTTCAGATAATAATCAATATTATTGTCCATCTTCCTCTGTTATGAAAAAATAAGAGGTGGCTTTATTATTGTATGGTAGCCTTTTTTTTATAAATGAGAATATATTTATAAACAAATGTTGCAATCTGCTAAGGCATCCTATGGCCTTTTGTTCATCCATTATCATTCTTTCCTTGCAACTCTCTTTCTCAGCTAGTTAGTTAGTTAGTATATATCTGTCTCAGCATGGACGTCTCGAACATTGTCTTATCATTGTAGTTTTCAGCAGCGAAGCGAAACACGGACAAGTTTATTTCTTATATTTCTCACCGTCAACTCTTGAGATCGTGGATTATGTTAGATGACTTTGTTATACACCTAGCACATAAAGTCCCTGCTCAGGTGCTTTGAGGTTGACTAATTCAAAATATATAATCGGTACCAAAAATCTGAGATATACATTAAATTAGCAAATTTCTTCTCCGCAGTTTGATACCTCATTCAACAAAATCAAATGGATACTTCTAAAGTTATGTCGATTTCAATGACCGCGCATGCAACAGAAATGTTGCACTAGGTATAGGAAATCATTGATTTGTGTGTGATTTACCATAGACGGTAAAAATCAATGTTTTACCCGTCTATGGATTTACGCACTGAAAAACTCACAGCTTATCAGCTAAGACTTGTATTCTTCACAGCCAGATACACCCTTTGTCCCGCACATTGCGGTTATCACTAAAGACCCATTCATCTGTCTCTTTCAGATAGCACACAGTTATGACAGTAATCACACACAAATCAATGATTCCTATACCTAGTGCAACATTTCTGTTGCATGCGCGGTCATTGAAATCGACATAACTTTAAAAGTATCCATTCGATTTTGTTGAATGAGGTATCAAACTGCGGAGAAGAAATTTGCTAATTTAATGTATATCTCAGATTTTTGGTACCGATTATATATTTTGAATTAGTCAACCTCAAAGCACCTGAGCAGGGACTTTATGTGCTAGGTGTAGACTCAATGTACTGATACTGCGCATGCGTGATATAGGCGCTAGATCGGGTGATCTATTAATACATTAATATAAAGGATATGAATCCTGTAACAGTAATAATGTGGTTTTTTAAATATTTGCTGTTAATTTTTAGTCTGGAGTACTAACGTGCCACTGCCGCTCAAAGGTATTTCTCCCCCTGGAAGCCTTTGCAAGTTATCACTGTGTTGTCGACAAAGTATTCAACCATCAGACCCAATTACCAGTTCATTGTGTTTATTGTACATTTTATACCAATAAATTCATGTTTCCTATTCAGATTCATGATTTAAAAGCATTTACAGACAAATACTAAAGCTTAGTATAGCTATAAAAGGCACTTTATAGCACTCGATTCGATGGTCAAGAAACATTACGGGTAATCAAACATTTATTTTAATCCCTTTTCCCAACATTTTACAGGAATTTGTTTAAACTCATATATATACACTCTTATTCTTGATTAGTCAAATGTTCCGTGTCATTTCTTTTTGACACATGTTTG